>CM059435.1:27394352-27859352 GCA_030390025.1 Squalus acanthias
AGGAAAGGGTGCAGTGTAGAACACAATCTAGACCCAGATTCTGGGGAGGAGGGGTGCAGTGTAGAACACAATCTAGACCCAGATTCTGGGGAGGAAAGGGTGCAGTGTAGAACACAATCTAGACCCAGATTCTGGAAAGGAGAAGGGTGCAGTGTAGAACACAATCTAGACCCAGATTTTGGGGAGAAGGGGTGCAGTGTAGAACACAATCTAGACCCAGATTCTGGAAAGGAAGGGGTGCAGTGTAGAACACAATCTAGACCCAGATTCTGGAAAGGAAGGGTGCAGTGTAGAACACATCTAGACCAGATTCTGGAAGAAAGGGTGCAGTGTAGAACACAATCTAGACCCAGATTCTGGAAAGAAAAGGTTTGCAGTGTAGAACATAATCTAGACCCAGATTCTGGGGAGGAAGGGGTGCAGTGTAGAACACAATCTAGACCCAGATTCTGGAAAGGAAAGGGGTGCAGTGTCGAACACAATCTAGACCGTATTTTTGGGGAGGAAGGGTTGCAATGTAGAACACAATCTAGACCCAGATTCTGGGGAGGAAGGGGTGAAGTGCAGAACACAATCTAGATCCAGTATCTGGGGAGGACGGGGTGCAGTGTAGAACACAACCTAGACCTAGATTCTGGGGAGGAAAGGGTGCAGTGTAGAACACAATCTAGACCCAGATTCTGGGGAGGAAGGGGTGCAGTGTAGAACCAAATCTAGACCAAGATTCTGGGGAGGAAAGGGTGCAGTGTAGAACTCAAGCTAGACCCAGATTCTGGAAAGGAATGGGGTGCAGTGTCGAACACAATCTAGACCCAATTTTTGGGGAGGAAGGGTTGCAATGTAGAACACAATCGAGACCCAGATTCTGGAAAGGAAGGGGTGTAGCGTAGAACTCAATCTAGACCCAGATTCTGGGGAGGAAGGGGTGCAGTGTAGAACACAATCTCGACCCAGATTCTGGGGAGGAAGGGGTGCAGTTTAGAACACATCTAGACCCAGATTCTGGAAGGGATGGGGTGCAGTGTAGAACACAATCTAGACCCAGATTCTGGTGAGGAAGGGGTGCAGTGTAGAACACAATCTAGACCCAGATTCTGGGGAGGAAGGGGTGCAGTGTAGAACCAAATCTAGCCCAAGATTCTGGGGAGGAAAGGGTGCTGTGTAGAACTCAAGCTAGACCCAGATTCTGGAAAGGAGAGGGGTGCAATGTAGAACACAACCTAGACCCAATTTTTGGGGAGGAAGGGTTGCACTGTCGAACACAATCTAGACCCAGATTCTGGAAAGGAAGGGGTGTAGTGTAGAACTCAATCTAGACCCAGATTCTGGGGAGGAAGGGGTGCAGTGTAGAACACAATTTCGAGCTAGTTTTTGGGGAGGAAGGGGTGGAGTGTAGAACACAATCTAGATCCAGTATCTGGGGAGCACGGGTTGCAGTGTAGAACACAACCTAGACCTAGATTCTGGGGAGGAAAGGGTGCAGTGTAGAACAGAATCTAGACCCAGAATCTGGGGAGGAAAGGGTGCAGTGTAGATCGCAATCTAGACCGAATTTTTGGGGAGGAAGGGTTGCAATGTAGAACACAATCGAGACCCAGATTCTGGAAAGGAAGGGGTGTAGCGTAGAACACAATCTAGACCCAGATTCTGGGGAGGAAGGGGTGCAGTGTAGAACACAATCTCGACCCAGTTTTTGGGGAGGAAGGGGTGGACTGTAGAACACAATCTAGACCCAGATTCTGGAGAGGAAGGGGTGAAGTGTAGAACACAATCGAGAGCCAGATTCTGGAAAGGAAACGGTGCAGTGTAGAACACAATCTAGACCCAGATTCTGGGGAGGAAGGGGTGCAGTGTAGAACACAATCTAGAGCCAGATTCTGGGGAGGAAGGGGTGCAGTGTAGAACACAATCTAGACCCAGATTCTGGGGAGGAAGGGGTGCAGTGTAGAACACAATCTCGAGCCAGTTTTTGGGGAGGAAGGGGTGGACTGTAGAACACAATCTAGATCCAGTAGCTGGGGAGGAAGGGGTGCAGTGTAGAACACAACCTAGACCTAGATTCTGGGGAGGAAAGGGTGCCGTGTAGAACACAATCTAGATCCAGATTCTGGGGAGGAAGGGGTGCAGTGTAGAACACACTCTAGACCCAGATTCTGGAAAGGAAAGGGTGCAGTGTAGATCAGAATCTAGACACAGATTCTGGAAAGGAAAGGGTGCAGTGTAGAACACAATCAAGAGCCAGATTCTGGGGAGGAAGGGGGCAGTGTAGAACAGAATCTAGACCCAGATTCTGGGGAGGAAGGGGTGCAGTGTAGAACACAATCTAGACCCAGATTCTGGGTAGGAATGGTGCAGTGTAGAACACAATCTAGACCCAGATTCTAGGGAGGAAGGAGTGCAGGGTAGAACACAATCTAGACCCAGATTCTGGAGAGGAAGGGGTGAAGTATAGAACACAATCTAGACCCAGATTCTAGGGAGGAAGGAGTGCAGGGTAGAACACAATCTAGACCCAGATTCTGGAGAGGAAGGGGTGAAGTATAGAACACAATCTAGACCCAGATTCTGGGGAGGAAGGGGTGCAGTGTAGAACACAATCTAGACCCAGATTCTGGAGAGGAAGGGGTGAAGTGTAGAACACAATCTAGACCCAGATTCTGGAGAGGAAGGGGTGAAGTGTAGAACACAATCTAGACCCAGATTCTGGAGAGGAAAGGGTGCAGTGTAGAACACAATCTAGACCCAGATTCTGGAGAGGAAGGGGTGAAGTGTAGAACACAATCTAGACCCAGATTCTGGAGAGGAAGGGGTGCAGTGTAGAACACAATCTAGACCCGATTCTGGAGAGGAAGGGGTGCAGTGTAGAACACAATCTAGAGCCAGATTATGGGGAGGAACGGGTGCAGTGTAGAACACAATCTAGACCCGGATTCTGGAGAGGAAGGGGTGAAGTGTAGAACACAATCTAGACCCAGATTCTGGCGAGGATGGGGTGCAGTGTAGAACAGAATCTAGATCCAGATTCTGGGGAGGAATGGGTGCAGTGTAGAACAAATCTAGACGCAGATTCTGGAAAGGAATGGGTGCAGTGTAGAACACAATCTAGAACCAGATTCTGGGGAGGAACGTGTGAGTGTAGAACACAATCGAGACCCAGATTATGGAAAGGAAAGGGGTGCAGTGTAGAACACAATCTAGACCCAGATTATGGAAAGGAAAGGGGTGCAGTGTAGAACACAATCTAGACCCAGATTCTGCAGTGGAAGGGGGGCAGTGTAGAACACAATCTCGAACCAGATTCTGGGGCGGTAGGGGTGCAGTGCAGAACACAATCTCGACCCAGATTCTGGGGAGGAAGGGTTGCTGTGTAGAACACAATCTAGACCCAGATTCTGGGGAGGAAAGGGGTGCAGTGTAGAACACAATCTAGACCCAGATTCTGGGAAGGAAAGGGCGCACTGTAGAACACAATCTAGACCCAGATTCTGGGGAGGAAAGGGTGCAGTGTAGAACACAATCTAGACCCAGATTCTGGAAAGGAAAGGGGTGCAGTGTAGAACACAATCTAGACCCAGATTCTGGAAAGGAAAGGGTGCAGTGTAGAACAAATCTAGACACAGATTCTGGGAGGAAGGAGTGCAGTGCAGAACACAATCTAGATCCAGATTCTGGGGAGGAAGGGTTGCAGTGTAGAACACAATCTGGACCCAGATAATGGTAAGGAAGGGGTGCAGTGTAGAACAAAATCTACACCCAGATTCTGGGGAGGAAGGAGTGCAGTGCAGAACACAATCTAGATCCAGATTCTGGGGAGGAAGGGTTGCAGTGTAGAACACAATCTGGACCCAGATAATGGTAAGGAAGGGGTGCAGTGTAGAACAAAATCTACACCAAGATTCTGGGGAGGAAGGGGTGCAGCGTAGAACACAATCTAGAGCCAGATTCTGGGGAGGAAGGGGTGCAGTGTAGAATACAATCTAGACCCAGATTCTGGGGAGGAAGGGGTGCAGTGTAGAACACAATCTAGACCCAGATTCTGGGGAGGAAGGGGTGCAGTGTAGAATACAATCTAGACCCAGATTCTGGGGAGGAAGGGGTGCAGTGTAGAACACAATCTAGACCCAGATTCTGGGGAGGAAAGGGTGCAGTGTAGAACACAATCTAGACCCAGATTCTGGAAAGGAAAGGGTTTCAGTTTAGAACACAATCTTGACCCAGATTCTGGAAAGGAAAGGGTTTCAGTGTAGAACCAAATCAAGGCCCAGATTCTGGGGAGGAAGGGGTGCAGTGTAGAACACAATCTCGACCCAGTTTTTGGGGAGGAAGGGGTGCAGTGTAGAACACAGTCTAGACCCAATTTTTGGGGAGGAAGTGTTGCAATGTAGAACACAATCTAGACCCAGATTCTGGAAAGGAAGGGGTGTAGTGTAGAACTCAATCTAGACCCAGATTCTGGGGAGGAAGGGGTGCAGTGTAGAACACAATCTCGACCCAGTTTTTGGGGAGGAAGGGGTGCAGTGTAGAACACAATCTAGATCCAGTATCTGGGGAGGACGGGGTGCAGTGTAGAACACAACCTAGACCTAGATTCTGGGGAGGAAAGGGTGCAGTGTAGAACACAATCTAGACCCAGATTCTGGGGAGGAAGGGGTCCAGTGTAGAACACAATCTAGACCGAGAATCTGGGCAGGAAAGGGTGCAGTGTAGAACCAAATCCAGGCCCAGATTCTGGGGAGGAAGGGGTGCAGTGTAGAACACAATCTAGGCCCAGATTCTGGAAAGGATGGGGTGCAGTGTAGAACACAATCGAGACCCAGATTCTGGGGAGGAAGGGGTGCAGTGTTGAACCAAATCTAGACCAAGATTCTGGGGAGGAAAGGGTGCAGTGTAGAACTCAAGCTCGACCCAGATTCTGGAAAGGGAAGGGTTGCAGTGTGGAACACAATTTCGACCCAATTTTTGGGGAGGAAGGGTTGCAAGGTAGAACACAATCTCGACCCAGTTTTTGGGGAGGAAGGGGTGGACTGTAGAACACAATCTAGATCCAGTATCTGGGGAGGAAGGGGTGCAGTGTAGAACACAACCTAGACCCAGATTCTGGGGAGGAAAGGGTGCAGTGTAGAACATAATCTAGACCCAGATTCTGGGGAGGAAGGGGTGCAGTGTAGAACACAATCTAGATCCAGATTCTGGAAAGGAAATGGTGCAGTGTAGATCAGAATCTAGACCCAGATTCTGGAAAGGAAAGGGTGCAGTGTAGAACACAATCTAGACACAGATTCTGGAAAGGAAAGGGTGCAGTGTAGAACACAATCTAGACCCAGATTCTGGGGAGGAAGGGTTGCAGTGTAGAACACATCTAGACACAGATTCTGGAAAGGAAGAGGTGCAGTGTAGAATACAATCTAGACCCAGATTCTGGGGAGGAAGGGTGCAGTGTAGAACCCAATCTAGACCCAGATTCTGGGGAGGAAAGGGTGCAGTGTAGAACAAAATCTACACCCAGATTCTGGGGAGGAAGGGGTGCAGTGTAGAACAAATCTAGACACAGATTCTGGAAAGGAAGAGGTGCAGTGTAGAATACAATCTAGAACCAGATTCTGGGGAGGAAGGGTGCAGTGTAGAACACAATCTAGACCCAGATTCTGGGGAGGAAAGGGTGCAGTGTAGAACAAAATCTACACCCAGATTCTGGGGAGGAAGGGGTGCAGTGTAGAACACATCTAGACCCAGATTCTGGAAAGGAAGAGGTGCAGTGTAGAATACAATCTAGACACAGATTCTGGAAAGGAGATGGGTGCAGTGTAGAACACAATCTCGACCCAGATTCTGGGGAGGAATGGGTGTAGTGTAGAACAAATCTAGACACAGATTCTGGAAAGGAAGGGGTGCAGTGTAGAACACAATCGAGACCCAGATTCTGGGGTGGAAAGGTGCAGTGTAGAACACAATCTAGACCCAGATTCTGGGGAGGAAAGGGTGCAGTGCAGAACACAATCGAGACCCAGATTCTGGGGAGGAAGGGGTGCAGTGCAGAACACGATCTAGACCCGGATTCTGGGGAGGAAGGGGTGCAGTGTAGAACACAATCTAGACCCAGATTCTGGGGAGGAAAGGGTGCAGTGTAGAACACAATCTAGACCCAGATTCTGGGGAGGATGGGGTGCAGTGTAGAACACAATCTAGACCCAGATTCTGGGGAGGAAAGGGTGCAGTGTAGAACACAATCTAGACCCAGATTCTGGAAAGGAAAGGGGTGCAGTGTCGAACACAATCTAGACCCAGATTCTGGAAAGGAAAGGGTGCAGTGTAGAACACATCTAGACCCAGATTCTGGAAAGAAAGGTTGCAGTGTAGAACACAATCTAGACCCAGATTCTGGGAAGAAAGGGTGCAGTTTAGAACAGAATCTAGACCCAGATTCTGGGGAGGAAGGGGTGCAGTGTAGAACACAATCTAGACCCAGATTCTGGGGAGGGAGGGGTGCAGTGTAAAACACAATCTAGACCCAGATTCTGGGTAGGAAATGGTGCAGTGTAGAACACAATCTAGACCCAGATTCTAGGGAGGAAGGAGTGCAGGGTAGAACACAATCTAGACCCAGATTCTGGAGAGGAAGGGGTGAAGTATAGAACACAATCTAGACCCAGATTCTGGGGCGGTCGGGGTGCAGTGTAGAACACAATCTAGACCCGGATTCTGCAGAGGAAGGGGTGAAGTGTAGAACACAATCTAGACCCAGATTCTGGAGAGGAAGGGGTGCAGTGTAGAACACAATCTAGACCCAGATTCTGGAAAGGAAAGGGTGCAGTGTAGAACACATCTAGACCCAGATTCTGGAAAGAAAAGGTTTGCAGTGTAGAACACAATCTAGACCCAGATTCTGGAAAGAAAAGGTTTGCAGTTTAGAACACAATCTAGACCCAGATTCTGGGGAGGAAGGGGTGCAGTGTAGAACACAATCTAGACCCAGATTCTGGAAAGGAAAGGGGTGCAGTGTCGAACACAATCTAGACCGTATTTTTGGGGAGGAAGGGTTGCAATGTAGAACACAATCTAGACCCAGATTCTGGGGAGGAAGGGGTGAAGTGCAGAACACAATCTAGATCCAGTATCTGGGGAGGACGGGGTGCAGTGTAGAACACAACCTAGACCTAGATTCTGGGGAGGAAAGGGTGCAGTGTAGAACACAATCTAGACCCAGATTCTGGGGAGGAAGGGGTGCAGTGTAGAACCAAATCTAGACCAAGATTCTGGGGAGGAAAGGGTGCAGTGTAGAACTCAAGCTAGACCCAGATTCTGGAAAGGAATGGGGTGCAGTGTAGAACACAATCTAGACCCAATTTTTGGGGAGGAAGGGTTGCAATGTAGAACACAATCGAGACCCAGATTCTGGAAAGGAAGGGGTGTAGCGTAGAACTCAATCTAGACCCAGATTCTGGGGAGGAAGGGGTGCAGTGTAGAACACAATCTCGACCCAGATTCTGGGGAGGAAGGGGTGCAGTTTAGAACACATCTAGACCCAGATTCTGGAAGGGATGGGGTGCAGTGTAGAACACAATCTAGACCCAGATTCTGGTGAGGAAGGGGTGCAGTGTAGAACACAATCTAGACCCAGATTCTGGGGAGGAAGGGGTGCAGTGTAGAACCAAATCTAGCCCAAGATTCTGGGGAGGAAAGGGTGCTGTGTAGAACTCAAGCTGGACCCAGATTCTGGAAAGGAGAGGGGTGCAATGTAGAACACAACCTAGACCCAATTTTTGGGGAGGAAGGGTTGCACTGTCGAACACAATCTAGACCCAGATTCTGGAAAGGAAGGGGTGTAGTGTAGAACTCAATCTAGACCCAGATTCTGGGGAGGAAGGGGTGCAGTGTAGAACACAATTTCGAGCTAGTTTTTGGGGAGGAAGGGGTGGAGGGTAGAACACAATCTAGATCCAGTATCTGGGGAGCACGGGTTGCAGTGTAGAACACAACCTAGACCTAGATTCTGGGGAGGAAAGGGTGCAGTGTAGAACAGAATCTAGACCCAGAATCTGGGGAGGAAAGGGTGCAGTGTAGATCGCAATCTAGACCGAATTTTTGGGGAGGAAGGGTTGCAATGTAGAACACAATCGAGACCCAGATTCTGGAAAGGAAGGGGTGTAGCGTAGAACACAATCTAGACCCAGATTCTGGGGAGGAAGGGGTGCAGTGTAGAACACAATCTAGACCCAGATTCTGGAAAGGATGGGGTGCAGTGTAGAACACAATCTCGACCTAGATTCTGGGGTGGAAAGGGGTGCAGTGTAGAACACAATCGAGAGCCAGATTCTGGAAAGGAAAGGATGCAGTGTAGAACACAATCTAGACCCAGATTCTGGGGAGCAAGGGGTGCAGTGTAGAACACAATCTAGACCCAGATTCTGGAAAGGAAAGGGTGCAGTGTAGAACACATCTAGACCCAGATTCTGGAAAGAAAAGGTTTGCAGTGTAGAACACAATCTAGACCCAGATTCTGGAAAGAAAAGGTTTGCAGTTTAGAACACAATCTAGACCCAGATTCTGGGGAGGAAGGGGTGCAGTGTAGAACACAATCTAGACCCAGATTCTGGAAAGGAAAGGGGTGCAGTGTCGAACACAATCTAGACCGTATTTTTGGGGAGGAAGGGTTGCAATGTAGAACACAATCTAGACCCAGATTCTGGGGAGGAAGGGGTGAAGTGCAGAACACAATCTAGATCCAGTATCTGGGGAGGACGGGGTGCAGTGTAGAACACAACCTAGACCTAGATTCTGGGGAGGAAAGGGTGCAGTGTAGAACACAATCTAGACCCAGATTCTGGGGAGGAAGGGGTGCAGTGTAGAACCAAATCTAGACCAAGATTCTGGGGAGGAAAGGGTGCAGTGTAGAACTCAAGCTAGACCCAGATTCTGGAAAGGAAACGGTGCAGTGTAGAACACAATCTAGACCCAATTTTTGGGGAGGAAGGGTTGCAATGTAGAACACAATCGAGACCCAGATTCTGGAAAGGAAGGGGTGTAGCGTAGAACTCAATCTAGACCCAGATTCTGGAAAGGAAAGGGTGCAGTGTAGAACACATCTATACCCAGATTCTGGAAAGAAAAGGTTTGCAGTGTAGAACACAATCTAGACCCAGATTCTGGAAAGAAAAGGTTTGCAGTTTAGAACACAATCTAGACCCAGATTCTGGGGAGGAAGGGGTGCAGTGTAGAACACAATCTAGACCCAGATTCTGGAAAGGAAAGGGGTGCAGTGTCGAACACAATCTAGACCGTATTTTTGGGGAGGAAGGGTTGCAATGTAGAACACAATCTAGACCCAGATTCTGGGGAGGAAGGGGTGAAGTGCAGAACACAATCTAGATCCAGTATCTGGGGAGGACGGGGTGCAGTGTAGAACACAACCTAGACCTAGATTCTGGGGAGGAAAGGGTGCAGTGTAGAACACAATCTAGACCCAGATTCTGGGGAGGAAGGGGTGCAGTGTAGAACCAAATCTAGACCAAGATTCTGGGGAGGAAAGGGTGCAGTGTAGAACTCAAGCTAGACCCAGATTCTGGAAAGGAATGGGGTGCAGTGTCGAACACAATCTAGACCCAATTTTTGGGGAGGAAGGGTTGCAATGTAGAACACAATCGAGACCCAGATTCTGGAAAGGAAGGGGTGTAGCGTAGAACTCAATCTAGACCCAGATTCTGGGGAGGAAGGGGTGCAGTGTAGAACACAATCTCGACCCAGATTCTGGGGAGGAAGGGGTGCAGTTTAGAACACATCTAGACCCAGATTCTGGAAGGGATGGGGTGCAGTGTAGAACACAATCTAGACCCAGATTCTGGTGAGGAAGGGGTGCAGTGTAGAACACAATCTAGACCCAGATTCTGGGGAGGAAGGGGTGCAGTGTAGAACCAAATCTAGCCCAAGATTCTGGGGAGGAAAGGGTGCTGTGTAGAACTCAAGCTAGACCCAGATTCTGGAAAGGAGAGGGGTGCAATGTAGAACACAATCTAGACCCAATTTTTGGGAGGAAGGGTTGCACTGTCGAACACAATCTAGACCCAGATTCTGGAAAGGAAGGGGTGTAGTGTAGAACTCAATCTAGACCCAGATTCTGGGGAGGAAGGGGTGCAGTGTAGAACACAATTTCGAGCTTGTTTTTGGGGAGGAAGGGGTGGAGTGTAGAACACAATCTAGATCCAGTATCTGGGGAGCACGGGTTGCAGTGTAGAACACAACCTAGACCTAGATTCTGGGGAGGAAAGGGTGCAGTGTAGAACAGAATCTAGACCCAGAATCTGGGGAGGAAAGGGTGCAGTGTAGATCGCAATCTAGACCGAATTTTTGGGGAGGAAGGGTTGCAATGTAGAACACAATCGAGACCCAGATTCTGGAAAGGAAGGGGTGTAGCGTAGAACACAATCTAGACCCAGATTCTGGGGAGGAAGGGGTGCAGTGTAGAACACTATCTCGACCCAGTTTTTGGGGAGGAAGGGGTGGACTGTAGAACACAATCTAGACCCAGATTCTGGAGAGGAAGGGGTGAAGTGTAGAACACAATCGAGAGCCAGATTCTGGAAAGGAAACGGTGCAGTGTAGAACACAATCTAGACCCAGATTCTGGGGAGGAAGGGGTGCAGTGTAGAACACAATCTAGAGCCAGATTCTGGGGAGGAAGGGGTGCAGTGTAGAACACAATCTAGACCCAGATTCTGGGGAGGAAGGGGTGCAGTGTAGAACACAATCTCGAGCCAGTTTTTGGGGAGGAAGGGGTGGACTGTAGAACACAATCTAGATCCAGTAGCTGGGGAGGAAGGGGTGCAGTGTAGAACACAACCTAGACCTAGATTCTGGGGAGGAAAGGGTGCCGTGTAGAACACAATCTAGATCCAGATTCTGGGGAGGAAGGGGTGCAGTGTAGAACACACTCTAGACCCAGATTCTGGAAAGGAAAGGGTGCAGTGTAGATCAGAATCTAGACACAGATTCTGGAAAGGAAAGGGTGCAGTGTAGAACACAATCAAGAGCCAGATTCTGGGGAGGAAGGGGGCAGTGTAGAACAGAATCTAGACCCAGATTCTGGGGAGGAAGGGGTGCAGTGTAGAGCACAATCTAGACCCAGATTCTGGGTAGGAAATGGTGCAGTGTAGAGCACAATCTAGACCCAGATTCTAGGGAGGAAGGAGTGCAGGGTAGAACACAATCTAGACCCAGATTCTGGAGAGGAAGGGGTGAAGTATAGAACACAATCTAGACCCAGATTCTAGGGAGGAAGGAGTGCAGGGTAGAACACAATCTAGACCCAGATTCTGGAGAGGAAGGGGTGAAGTATAGAACACAATCTAGACCCAGATTCTGGGGCGGTAGGGGTGCAGTGTAGAACACAATCTAGACCCGGATTCTGGAGAGGAAGGGGTGAAGTGTAGAACACAATCTAGACCCAGATTCTGGAGAGGAAGGGGTGAAGTGTAGAACACAATCTAGACCCAGATTCTGGAGAGGAAAGGGTGAAGTGTGGAACACAATCTAGATCCAGATTCTGGAGAGGAAGGGGTGAAGTGTAGAACACAATCTAGACCCTGATTCTGGAGAGGAAGGGGTGCAGTGTAGAACACAATCTAGACCCGGATTCTGGAGAGGAAGGGGTGCAGTGTAGAACACAATCTAGAGCCAGTTATGGGGAGGAACGGGTGCAGTGTAGAACACAATCTAGACCCGGATTCTGGAGAGGAAGGGGTGAAGTGTAGAACACAATCTAGACCCAGATTCTGGCGAGGATGGGGTGCAGTGTAGAACAGAATCTATATCCAGATTCTGGGGAGGAATGGGTGCAGTGTAGAACAAATCTAGACGCAGATTCTGGAAAGGAATGAATGCAGTGTAGAACACAATCTAGAACCAGATTCTGGGGAGGAACGTGTGGAGTGTAGAACACAATCGAGACCCAGATTATGGAAAGGAAAGGGGTGCAGTGTAGAACACAATCTAGACCCAGATTATGGAAAGGAAAGGGGTGCAGTGTAGAACACAATCTAGACCCAGATTCTGCAGTGGAAGGGGGGCAGTGTAGAACACAATCTCGAACCAGATTCTGGGGCGGTAGGGGTGCAGTGCAGAACGCAATCTCGACCCAGATTCTGGGGAGGAAGGGTTGCTGTGTAGAACACAATCTAGACCCAGATTCTGGGGAGGAAAGGGGTGCAGTGCAGAACACAATCTAGACCCAGATTCTGGGAAGGAAAGGGCGCACTGTAGAACACAATCTAGACCCAGATTCTGGGGAGGAAAGGGTGCAGTGTAGAACACAATCTAGACCCAGATTCTGGAAAGGAAAGGGGTGCAGTGTAGAACACAATCTAGACCCAGATTCTGGAAAGGAAAGGGTGCAGTGTAGAACAAATCTAGACACAGATTCTGGGGAGGAAGGAGTGCAGTGCAGAACACAATCTAGATCCAGATTCTGGGGAGGAAGGGTTGCAGTGTAGAACACAATCTGGACCCAGATAATGGTAAGGAAGGGGTGCAGTGTAGAACAAAATCTACACCCAGATTCTGGGGAGGAAGGAGTGCAGTGCAGAACACAATCTAGATCCAGATTCTGGGGAGGAAGGGTTGCAGTGTAGAACACAATCTGGACCCAGATAATGGTAAGGAAGGGGTGCAGTGTAGAACAAAATCTACACCAAGATTCTGGGGAGGAAGGGGTGCAGCGTAGAACACAATCTAGAGCCAGATTCTGGGGAGGAAGGGGTGCAGTGTAGAATACAATCTAGACCCAGATTCTGGGGAGGAAGGGGTGCAGTGTAGAACACAATCTAGACCCAGATTCTGGGGAGGAAGGGGTGCAGTGTAGAATACAATCTAGACCCAGATTCTGGGGAGGAAGGGGTGCAGTGTAGAACACAATCTAGACCCAGATTCTGGGGAGGAAAGGGTGCAGTGTAGAACACAATCTAGACCCAGATTCTGGAAAGGAAAGGGTTTCAGTGTAGAACACAATCTTGACCCAGATTCTGGAAAGGAAAGGGTTCAGTGTAGAACCAAATCAAGGCCCAGATTCTGGGGAGGAAGGGGTGCAGTGTAGAACACAATCTCGACCCAGTTTTTGGGGAGGAAGGGGTGCAGTGTAGAACACAGTCTAGACCCAATTTTTGGGGAGGAAGTGTTGCAATGTAGAACACAATCTAGACCCAGATTCTGGAAAGGAAGGGGTGTAGTGTAGAACTCAATCTAGACCCAGATTCTGGGGAGGAAGGGGTGCAGTGTAGAACACAATCTCGACCCAGTTTTTGGGGAGGAAGGGGTGCAGTGTAGAACACAATCTAGATCCAGTATCTGGGGAGGACGGGGTGCAGTGTAGAACACAACCTAGACCTAGATTCTGGGGAGGAAAGGGTGCAGTGTAGAACACAATCTAGACCCAGATTCTGGGGAGGAAGGGGTCCAGTGTAGAACACAATCTAGACCGAGAATCTGGGCAGGAAAGGGTGCAGTGTAGAACCAAATCCAGGCCCAGATTCTGGGGAGGAAGGGGTGCAGTGTAGAACACAATCTAGGCCCAGATTCTGGAAAGGATGGGGTGCAGTGTAGAACACAATCGAGACCCAGATTCTGGGGAGGAAGGGGTGCAGTGTTGAACCAAATCTAGACCAAGATTCTGGGGAGGAAAGGGTGCAGTGTAGAACTCAAGCTCGACCCAGATTCTGGAAAGGGAAGGGTTGCAGTGTGGAACACAATTTCGACCCAATTTTTGGGGAGGAAGGGTTGCAAGGTAGAACACAATCTCGACCCAGTTTTTGGGGAGGAAGGGGTGGACTGTAGAACACAATCTAGATCCAGTATCTGGGGAGGAAGGGGTGCAGTGTAGAACACAACCTAGACCCAGATTCTGGGGAGGAAAGGGTGCAGTGTAGAACATAATCTAGACCCAGATTCTGGGGAGGAAGGGGTGCAGTGTAGAACACAATCTAGATCCAGATTCTGGAAAGGAAATGGTGCAGTGTAGATCAGAATCTAGACCCAGATTCTGGAAAGGAAAGGGTGCAGTGTAGAACACAATCTAGACACAGATTCTGGAAAGGAAAGGGTGCAGTGTAGAACACAATCTAGACCCAGATTCTGGGGAGGAAGGGTTGCAGTGTAGAACACATCTAGACACAGATTCTGGAAAGGAAGAGGTGCAGTGTAGAATACAATCTAGACCCAGATTCTGGGGAGGAAGGGTGCAGTGTAGAACCCAATCTAGACCCAGATTCTGGGGAGGAAAGGGTGCAGTGTAGAACAAAATCTACACCCAGATTCTGGGGAGGAAGGGGTGCAGTGTAGAACAAATCTAGACACAGATTCTGGAAAGGAAGAGGTGCAGTGTAGAATACAATCTAGAACCAGATTCTGGGGAGGAAGGGTGCAGTGTAGAACACAATCTAGACCCAGATTCTGGGGAGGAAAGGGTGCAGTGTAGAACAAAATCTACACCCAGATTCTGGGGAGGAAGGGGTGCAGTGTAGAACACATCTAGACCCAGATTCTGGAAAGGAAGAGGTGCAGTGTAGAATACAATCTAGACACAGATTCTGGAAAGGAGATGGGTGCAGTGTAGAACACAATCTCGACCCAGATTCTGGGGAGGAATGGGTGTAGTGTAGAACAAATCTAGACACAGATTCTGGAAAGGAAGGGGTGCAGTGTAGAACACAATCGAGACCCAGATTCTGGGGTGGAAAGGGTGCAGTGTAGAACACAATCTAGACCCAGATTCTGGGGAGGAAAGGGTGCAGTGCAGAACACAATCGAGACCCAGATTCTGGGGAGGAAGGGGTGCAGTGCAGAACACGATCTAGACCCGGATTCTGGGGAGGAAGGGGTGCAGTGTAGAACACAATCTAGACCCAGATTCTGGGGAGGAAAGGGTGCAGTGTAGAACACAATCTAGACCCAGATTCTGGGGAGGATGGGGTGCAGTGTAGAACACAATCTAGACCCAGATTCTGGGGAGGAAAGGGTGCAGTGTAGAACACAATCTAGACCCAGATTCTGGAAAGGAAAGGGGTGCAGTGTCGAACACAATCTAGACCCAGATTCTGGAAAGGAAAGGGTGCAGTGTTGAACACAATATAGACCCAGATTCTGGAAAGGAGAGGGGTGCAGTGTAGAACACAATCTAGACCCAGATTCTGGAAAGGAGAGGGGTGCAGTGTAGAACACAATCTAGACCCAGATTCTGGGGAGGAAGGGGTGGAGTTAAGAACAAAATCTACACCCAGATTCTGGAAAGGAGATGGGTGCATTGCAGAACACAATCTAGACCCAGATTCTGGAAAGGAGATGGGTGCAGTGTAGAACACAATCTCGACCCAGATTCTGGAGAGGAAGGGGTGCAGTGCAGAACACAATCTAGACCCAGATTCTGGGGAGGAAGGGGTGCAGTGTAGAACACAATCTAGACCCAGATTCTGGAAAGGAGAGGGGTGCAGTGTAGAACAAAATCTACACCCAGATTCTGGGGAGGAAGGGGTGCAGTGTAGAACACAATCTCGACCCAGATTCTGGGGCGGTAGGGGTGCAGTGCAGAACACAATCTAGACCCAGATTCTGGGGAGGAAGGGGTGCAGTGTAGAACACAATCTAGACCCAGATTCTGGAAAGGAAAGGGGTGCAGTGTTGAACACAATCGAGACCCAGATTCTGGGGAGGAAGGGGTGCAGTGTAGAACCAAATCTAGACCCAGATTCTGGAAAGGAAAGGGTGCAGTGTAGAACACTATCTAGACCCAGATTCTGGGGAGTAATGGGTGCAGCCCAGTGCACAATCCAGACCCAGATTCTGGGGAGTAATGGGTGCAGCCTAGAACACAATCTAGAACCAGATTCTGGGGAGCAAGGGTTGCAGTGTAGAACACAATCTAGACCCAGATTCTGGGTAGGAAGGGGTGCAGTGTAGAACACAATCTAGACCCAGATTCTGGGGAGGAAGGGGTGCAGTGTGGAACACAATCTAGACCCAGATTCTGGAAAGGAGATGGGTGCAGTGTAGAACACAATCTCGACCCAGATTCTGGGGCGGTAGGGGTGCAGTGCAGAACACAATCTAGACCCAGATTCAGGGGAGGAAGGGGTGCAGTGTAGAACACAATCTAGACCCAGATAATGGTAAGGAAGGGGTGCAATGTAGAACAAAATCTAGACCCAGATTCTGGAAAGGAGAGGGGTGCAGTGTAGAACACAATCTAGACCCAGATTCTGGAAAGGAGAGGGGTGCAGTGTAGAACACAATCTAGACCCAGATTCTGGGGAGGAAGGGGTGGAGTTAAGAACAAAATCTACACCCAGATTCTGGAAAGGAGATGGGTGCATTGCAGAACACAATCTAGACCCAGATTCTGGAAAGGAGATGGGTGCAGTGTAGAACACAATCTCGACCCAGATTCTGGAGAGGAAGGGGTGCAGTGCAGAACACAATCTAGACCCAGATTCTGGGGAGGAAGGGGTGCAGTGTAGAACACAATCTAGACCCAGATTCTGGAAAGGAGAGGGGTGCAGTGTAGAACAAAATCTACACCCAGATTCTGGGGAGGAAGGGGTGCAGTGTAGAACACAATCTCGACCCAGATTCTGGGGCGGTAGGGGTGCAGTGCAGAACACAATCTAGACCCAGATTCTGGGGAGGAAGGGGTGCAGTGTAGAACACAATCTAGACCCAGATTCTGGAAAGGAAAGGGGTGCAGTGTTGAACACAATCGAGACCCAGATTCTGGGGAGGAAGGGGTGCAGTGTAGAACCAAATCTAGACCCAGATTCTGGAAAGGAAAGGGTGCAGTGTAGAACACTATCTAGACCCAGATTCTGGGGAGTAATGGGTGCAGCCCAGTGCACAATCCAGACCCAGATTCTGGGGAGTAATGGGTGCAGCCTAGAACACAATCTAGAACCAGATTCTGGGGAGCAAGGGTTGCAGTGTAGAACACAATCTAGACCCAGATTCTGGGTAGGAAGGGGTGCAGTGTAGAACACAATCTAGACCCAGATTCTGGGGAGGAAGGGGTGCAGTGTGGAACACAATCTAGACCCAGATTCTGGAAAGGAGATGGGTGCAGTGTAGAACACAATCTCGACCCAGATTCTGGGGCGGTAGGGGTGCAGTGCAGAACACAATCTAGACCCAGATTCAGGGGAGGAAGGGGTGCAGTGTAGAACACAATCTAGACCCAGATAATGGTAAGGAAGGGGTGCAATGTAGAACAAAATCTAGACCCAGATTCTGGAAAGGAGAGGGGTGCAGTGTAGAACACAATCTAGACCCAGATTCTGGAAAGGAGAGGGGTGCAGTGTAGAACACAATCTAGACCCAGATAATGGTAAGGAAGGGGTGCAGTGTAGAACAAAATCTAGACCCAGATTCTGGGGAGGAAGGGGTGTAGTGTAGAACAGAATCTTGACCCAGATTCTGGGAAGGAAAGGGTGCAGTGTAGAACACTATCGAGACCCAGATTCTGGGGAGGAAGGGGTGCAGTGTAGAACACAATCTAGACCCAGATAATGGTAAGGAAGGGGTGCAATGTAGAACAAAATCTAGACCCAGATTCTGGAAAGGAGAGGGGTGCAGTGTAGAACACAATCTAGACCCAGATTCTGGGGAGGAAGGGGTGCAGTGTAGAACACAATCTAGACCCAGATAATGGTAAGGAAGGGGTGTAGTGTAGTACAAATCTAGACACAGATTCTGGGAAGGAAAGGGTGCAGTGTAGAACACTATCGAGACCCAGATTCTGGGGAGGAAGGGGTGCAGTGTAGAACACAATCTAGACCCAGATTCTGGCAAGGAAAGGGGTGCAGTGCAGAACACGATCTAGACCCCGATCCTGGGGAGGAAGGGTGCAGTGTAGAACACAATCTAGACCCAGATTCTGGGGAGGAAAGGGTGCAGTGTAGAACACAATCTAGACCCAGATTCTGGGGAGGATGGGGTGCAGTGTTGAACACAATCTAGACCCAGATTCTGGGGAGGAAAGGGTGCTGTGTAGAACACAATCTAGACCCAGATTCTGGGGAGGATGGGGTGCAGTGTTGAACACAATCTAGACCCAGATTCTGGGGAGGAAAGGGTGCAGTGTAGAACACAATCTAGACCCAGATTCTGGAAAGGAAAGGGGTGCAGTGTAGAACACAATCTAGACCCAGATTCTGGAAAGGAAAGGGTGCAGTGTAGAACACAATATAGACCCAGTTTCTGGAAAGGAGAGAGGTGCTGTGTAGAACACAATCTAGACCCAGATTCTGGGGAGGAAGGGGTGCAGTGTAGAACACAATCTAGACCCAGATTCTGGAAAGGAGAGGGGTGCAGTGTAGAACAAAATCTACACCCAGATTCTGGGGAGGAAGGGGTGCAGTGTAGAACACAATCTCGACCCAGATTCTGGGGCGGTAGGGGTGCAGTGCAGAACACAATCTAGACCCAGATTCTGGGGAGGAAGGGGTGCAGTGTAGAACACAATCTAGACCCAGATTCTGGAAAGGAAAGGGGTGCAGTGTTGAACACAATCTAGACCCAGATTCTGGGGAGGAAGGGGTGCAGTGTAGAACCAAATCTAGACCCAGATTCTGGAAAGGAAAGGGTGCAGTGTAGAACACTATCTAGACCCAGATTCTGGGGAGTAATGGGTGCAGCCTAGAACACAATCTAGAACCAGATTCTGGGGAGCAAGGTTTGCAGTGTAGAACACAATCTAGACCCAGATTCTGGGTAGGAAGGGGTGCAGTGCAGAACACAATCTAGACCCAGATTCTGGGGAGGAAGGGGTGCAGTGTAGAACACAATCTAGACCCAGATTCTGGAAAGGAGAGGGGTGCAGTGTAGAACAAAATCTACACCCAGATTCTGGGGAGGAAGGGGTGCACTGTAGAACACAATCTCGACCCAGATTCTGGGGCGGTAGGGGTGCAGTGCAGAACACAATCTAGACCCAGATTCTGGGGAGGAAGGGGTGCAGTGTAGAACACAATCTAGACCCAGATTCTGGAAAGGAAAGGGGTGCAGTGTTGAACACAATCGAGACCCAGATTCTGGGGAGGAAGGGGTGCAGTGTAGAACCAAATCTAGACCCAGATTCTGGAAAGGAAAGGGTGCAGTGTAGAACACTTTCTAGACCCAGATTCTGGGGAGTAATGGGTGCAGCCCAGTGCACAATCCAGACCCAGATTCTGGGGAGTAATGGGTGCAGCCTAGAACACAATCTAGAACCAGATTCTGGGGAGCAAGGGTTGCAGTGTAGAACACAATCTAGACCCAGATTCTGGGTAGGAAGGGGTGCAGTGTAGAACACAATCTAGACCCAGATTCTGGGGAGGAAGGGGTGCAGTGTGGAACACAATCTAGACCCAGATTCTGGAAAGGAGATGGGTGCAGTGTAGAACACAATCTCGACCCAGATTCTGGGGCGGTAGGGGTGCAGTGCAGAACACAATCTAGACCCAGATTCAGGGGAGGAAGGGGTGCAGTGTAGAACACAATCTAGACCCAGATAATGGTAAGGAAGGGGTGCAATGTAGAACAAAATCTAGACCCAGATTCTGGAAAGGAGAGGGGTGCAGTGTAGAACACAATCTAGACCCAGATTCTGGGGAGGAAGGGGTGCAGTGTAGAACACAATCTAGACCCAGATAATGGTAAGGAAGGGGTGCAGTGTAGAACAAAATCTAGACCCAGATTCTGGGGAGGAAGGGGTGTAGTGTAGAACAGAATCTTGACCCAGATTCTGGGAAAGAAAGGGTGCAGTGTAGAACACTATCGAGACCCAGATTCTGGGGAGGAAGGGGTGTAGTGTAGAACACAATCTAGACCCAGATAATGGTAAGGAAGGGGTGCAATGTAGAACAAAATCTAGACCCAGATTCTGGAAAGGAGAGGGGTGCAGTGTAGAACACAATCTAGACCCAGATTCTGGGGAGGAAGGGGTGCAGTGTAGAACACAATCTAGACCCAGATAATGGTAAGGAAGGGGTGTAGTGTAGAACACAATCTAGACCCAGATTCTGGGGAGGAAGGGGTGGAGTTAAGAACAAAATCTACACCCAGATTCTGGAAAGGAGATGGGTGCATTGCAGAACACAATCTAGACCCAGATTCTGGAAAGGAGATGGGTGCAGTGTAGAACACAATCTCGACCCAGATTCTGGAGAGGAAGGGGTGCAGTGCAGAACACAATCTAGACCCAGATTCTGGGGAGGAAGGGGTGCAGTGTAGAACACAATCTAGACCCAGATTCTGGAAAGGAGAGGGGTGCAGTGTAGAACAAAATCTACACCCAGATTCTGGGGAGGAAGGGGTGCAGTGTAGAACACAATCTCGACCCAGATTCTGGGGCGGTAGGGGTGCAGTGTAGAACACAATCTAGACCCAGATTCTGGAAAGGAAAGGGGTGCAGTGTTGAACACAATCGAGACCCAGATTCTGGGGAGGAAGGGGTGCAGTGTAGAACCAAATCTAGACCCAGATTCTGGAAAGGAAAGGGTGCAGTGTAGAACACTATCTAGACCCAGATTCTGGGGAGTAATGGGTGCAGCCCAGTGCACAATCCAGAGCCAGATTCTGGGGAGTAATGGGTGCAGCCTAGAACACAATCTAGAACCAGATTCTGGGGAGCAAGGGTTGCAGTGTAGAACACAATCTAGACCCAGATTCTGGGTAGGAAGGGGTGCAGTGTAGAACACAATCTAGACCCAGATTCTGGGGAGGAAGGGGTGCAGTGTGGAACACAATCTAGACCCAGATTCTGGAAAGGAGATGGGTGCAGTGTAGAACACAATCTCGACCCAGATTCTGGGGCGGTAGGGGTGCAGTGCAGAACACAATCTAGACCCAGATTCAGGGGAGGAAGGGGTGCAGTGTAGAACACAATCTAGACCCAGATAATGGTAAGGAAGGGGTGCAATGTAGAACAAAATCTAGACCCAGATTCTGGAAAGGAGAGGGGTGCAGTGTAGAACACAATCTAGACCCAGATTCTGGAAAGGAGAGGGGTGCAGTGTAGAACACAATCTAGACCCAGATAATGGTAAGGAAGGGGTGCAGTGTAGAACAAAATCTAGACCCAGATTCTGGGGAGGAAGGGGTGTAGTGTAGAACAGAATCTTGACCCAGATTCTGGGAAGGAAAGGGTGCAGTGTAGAACACTATCGAGACCCAGATTCTGGGGAGGAAGGGGTGCAGTGTAGAACACAATCTAGACCCAGATAATGGTAAGGAAGGGGTGCAATGTAGAACAAAATCTAGACCCAGATTCTGGAAAGGAGAGGGGTGCAGTGTAGAACACAATCTAGACCCAGATTCTGGGGAGGAAGGGGTGCAGTGTAGAACACAATCTAGACCCAGATAATGGTAAGGAAGGGGTGTAGTGTAGTACAAATCTAGACACAGATTCTGGGAAGGAAAGGGTGCAGTGTAGAACACTATCGAGACCCAGATTCTGGGGAGGAAGGGGTGCAGTGTAGAACACAATCTAGACCCAGATTCTGGGTAGGAAGGGGTGCAGTGCAGAACACAATCTAGACCCAGATTCTGGGGAGGAAGGGGTGCAGTGTAGAACACAATCTAGACCCAGATTCTGGAAAGGAGAGGGGTGCAGTGTAGAACAAAATCTACACCCAGATTCTGGGGAGGAAGGGGTGCAGTGTAGAACACAATCTCGACCCAGATTCTGGGGCGGTAGGGGTGCAGTGCAGAACACAATCTAGACCCAGATTCTGGGGAGGAAGGGGTGCAGTGTAGAACACAATCTAGACCCAGATTCTGGAAAGGAAAGGGGTGCAGTGTTGAACACAATCGAGACCCAGATTCTGGGGAGGAAGGGGTGCAGTGTAGAACCAAATCTAGACCCAGATTCTGGAAAGGAAAGGGTGCAGTGTAGAACACTATCTAGACCCAGATTCTGGGGAGTAATGGGTGCAGCCCAGTGCACAATCCAGACCCAGATTCTGGGGAGTAATGGGTGCAGCCTAGAACACAATCTAGAACCAGATTCTGGGGAGCAAGGGTTGCAGTGTAGAACACAATCTAGACCCAGATTCTGGGTAGGAAGGGGTGCAGTGTAGAACACAATCTAGACCCAGATTCTGGGGAGGAAGGGGTGCAGTGTGGAACACAATCTAGACCCAGATTCTGGAAAGGAGATGGGTGCAGTGTAGAACACAATCTCGACCCAGATTCTGGGGCGGTAGGGGTGCAGTGCAGAACACAATCTAGACCCAGATTCAGGGAGGAAGGGGTGCAGTGTAGAACACAATCTAGACCCAGATAATGGTAAGGAAGGGGTGCAATGTAGAACAAAATCTAGACCCAGATTCTGGAAAGGAGAGGGGTGCAGTGTAGAACACAATCTAGACCCAGATTCTGGGGAGGAAGGGGTGCAGTGTAGAACACAATCTAGACCCAGATAATGGTAAGGAAGGGGTGCAGTGTAGAACAAAATCTAGACCCAGATTCTGGGGAGGAAGGGGTGTAGTGTAGAACAGAATCTTGACCCAGATTCTGGGAAGGAAAGGGTGCAGTGTAGAACACTATCGAGACCCAGATTCTGGGGAGGAAGGGGTGTAGTGTAGAACACAATCTAGACCCAGATAATGGTAAGGAAGGGGTGCAATGTAGAACAAAATCTAGACCCAGATTCTGGAAAGGAGAGGGGTGCAGTGTAGAACACAATCTAGACCCAGATTCTGGGGAGGAAGGGGTGCAGTGTAGAACACAATCTAGACCCAGATAATGGTAAGGAAGGGGTGTAGTGTAGAACAAATCTAGACACAGATTCTGGGAAGGAAAGGGTGCAGTGTAGAACACTATCGAGACCCAGATTCTGGGGAGGAAGGGGTGCAGTGTAGAACACAATCTAGACCCAGATTCTGGCAAGAAAGGGGTGCAGTGCAGAACACGATCTAGACCCCGATCCTGGGGAGGAAGGGGTGCAGTGTAGAACACAATCTAGACCCAGATTCTGGGGAGGAAAGGGTGCAGTGTAGAACACAATCTAGACCCAGATTCTGGGGAGGATGGGGTGCAGTGTTGAACACAATCTAGACCCAGATTCTGGGGAGGAAAGGGTGCTGTGTAGAACACAATCTAGACCCAGATTCTGGGGAGGATGGGGTGCAGTGCAGAACACAATCTAGACCCAGATTCTGGGGAGGAAGGGGTGCAGTGTAGAACACAATCTAGACCCAGATTCTGGAAAGGAGAGGGGTGCAGTGTAGAACAAAATCTACACCCAGATTCTGGGGAGGAAGGGGTGCAGTGTAGAACACAATCTCGACCCAGATTCTGGGGCGGTAGGGGTGCAGTGCAGAACACAATCTAGACCCAGATTCTGGGGAGGAAGGGGTGCAGTGTAGAACACAATCTAGACCCAGATTCTGGAAAGGAAAGGGGTGCAGTGTTGAACACAATCTAGACCCAGATTCTGGGGAGGAAGGGGTGCAGTGTAGAACCAAATCTAGACCCAGATTCTGGAAAGGAAAGGGTGCAGTGTAGAACACTATCTAGACCCAGATTCTGGGGAGTAATGGGTGCAGCCTAGAACACAATCTAGAACCAGATTCTGGGGAGCAAGGTTTGCAGTGTAGAACACAATCTAGACCCAGATTCTGGGTAGGAAGGGGTGCAGTGTAGAACACAATCTAGACCCAGATTCTGGGGAGGAAGGGGTGCAGTGTGGAACACAATCTAGACCCAGATTCTGGAAAGGAGATGGGTGCAGTGTAGAACACAATCTCGACCCAGATTCTGGGGCGGTAGGGGTGCAGTGCAGAACACAATCTAGACCCAGATTCAGGGGAGGAAGGGGTGCAGTGTAGAACACAATCTAGACCCAGATAATGGTAAGGAAGGGGTGCAATGTAGAACAAAATCTAGACCCAGATTCTGGAAAGGAGAGGGGTGCAGTGTAGAACACAATCTAGACCCAGATTCTGGGGAGGAAGGGGTGCAGTGTAGAACACAATCTAGACCCAGCTAATGGTAAGGAAAGGGTGCAGTGTAGAACACAATCTAGACCCAGATTCTGGGGAGGAAGGGGTGCAGTGTAGAACACAATCTAGACCCAGATAATGGTAAGGAAGGGGTGCAGTGTAGAACAAAATCTAGACCCAGATTCTGGGGAGGAAGGGGTGTAGTGTAGAACAGAATCTTGACCCAGATTCTGTGGAGGAATGGGTGTAGTGTAGAACAAATCTAGACACAGATTCTGGAAAGGAAGGGGTGCAGTGTAGAACACAATCGAGACCCAGATTCTGGGGTGCAAAGGATGCAGTGTAGAACACAATCTAGACCCAGATTCTGGGAAGGAAAGGGTGCTGTGTAGAACACTATCGAGACCCAGATTCTGGGGAGGAAGGGGTGCAGTGTAGAACACAATCTAGACCCAGATTCTGGCAAGGAAAGGGGTGCAGTGCAGAACACGATCTAGACCCCGATCCTGGGGAGGAAGGGGTGCAGTGTAGAACACAATCTAGACCCAGATTCTGGGGCGGTAGGGGTGCAGTGCAGAACACAATCTAGACCCAGATTCAGGGGAGGAAGGGGTGCAGTGTAGAACACAATCTAGACCCAGATAATGGTAAGGAAGGGGTGCAATGTAGAACAAAATCTAGACCCAGATTCTGGAAAGGAGAGGGGTGCAGTGTAGAACACAATCTAGACCCAGATTCTGGGGAGGAAGGGGTGCAGTGTAGAACACAATCTAGACCCAGCTAATGGTAAGGAAAGGGTGCAGTGTAGAACACAATCTAGACCCAGATTCTGGGGAGGATGGGGTGCAGTGTAGAACACAATCTAGACCCAGATAATGGTAAGGAAGGGGTGCAGTGTAGAACAAAATCTAGACCCAGATTCTGGGGAGGAAGGGGTGTAGTGTAGAACAGAATCTTGACCCAGATTCTGTGGAGGAATGGGTGTAGTGTAGAACAAATCTAGACACAGATTCTGGAAAGGAAGGGGTGCAGTGTAGAACATAATCGAGACCCAGATTCTGGGGTGGAAATGATGCAGTGTAGAACACAATCTAGACCCAGATTCTGGGAAGGAAAGGGTGCAGTGTAGAACACTATCGAGACCCAGATTCTGGGGAGGAAGGGGTGCAGTGTAGAACACAATCTAGACCCAGATTCTGGCAAGGAAAGGGGTGCAGTGCAGAACACGATCTAGACCCCGATCCTGGGGAGGAAGGGGTGCAGTGTAGAACACAATCTAGACCCAGATTCTGGGGAGGAAAGGGTGCAGTGTAGAACACAATCTGGACCCAGATTCTGGGGAGGAAAGGGCGCAGTGTAGAACACAATCTAGACCCAGATTCTGGTAAGGAAAGGGGTGCAGTGTAGAACACAATATAGACCCAGTTTCTGGAAAGGAGAGAGGTGCTGTGTAGAACACAATCTAGACCCAGATTCTGGGGAGGAAGGGGTGCAGTGTAGAACAGAATCTCGACCCAGATTCTGGGTCGGTAGGGGTGCAGTGCAGAACACAATCTAGACCCAGATTCTGGGGAGGAAGGGGTGCAGTGTAGAACACAATCTCGACCCAGATTCTGGAAAAGAAAGGGTGCAGTGTAGAACACAATCTAGACCCAGATTCTGGGGAGTAATGGGTGCAGCCTAGAGCACAATCCAGACCCAGATTCTGGGGAGTAATGGGTGCAGCCTAGAACACAATCTAGACCCAGATTCTGGGGAGCAAGGGTTGCAGTGTAGAACACAATCTAGACCCAGATTCTGGGTAGGAAGGGGTGCAGTGTAGAACACAATCTCGACCCAGATTCTGGAAAGGAAAGGGTGCAGTGTGGAACACAATCTAGACCCAGATTCTGGAAAGGAAAGGGAGCAGTGTAGAACGCAATCAAGACACAGATTCTGGGGAGTAATGGGTGCAGCGTACAACACAATCTAGACCCAGATTCTGGAAAGGATGGGCTGCAGTGTAGAACACAATCTAGACCCAGATTCTGGGGAGGAAGGGGTGCAGTGTAGAACACAATCTAGACCCAGATTCTGGAAAGGAAAGGGTGAAGTGTAGAACACAATCTGGACCCAGATTCTGGGGAGGAAGGGGTGCAGTGTAGAACAGAATCTAGACCCAGATTCTGGGGAGGAATGGGTGTAGTGTAGAACACAATCGAGACCCAGATTCTGGGGTGGAAAGGGTGCAGTGTACTACACAATCGAGACCCAGATTCTGGGGAGGAAGGGGTGCAGTGTAGAACACAATCTAGACCCAGATTCTGGAAAGGAAAGGGGTGCAGTGCAGAACACGATCTAGACCCAGATTCTGGGGAGGAAGGGGTGCAGTGCAGAACACAATCTAGACCCAGATTCTGGAAAGGAAAGGGGTGCAGTGCAGAACATGGTCTAGACCCGGATTCTGGGGAGGGAGGGGTGCAGTGTAGAACACAATCTAGACCCAGATTCTGGGGAGGAAGGAGTGCAGTGTAGAACACAATCTAGACCCAGTTTCTGGCGAGGAAGGGGGCAGTGTAGAATACAATCTCGACCTAGATTCTGGGGAGGAAAGGGTGCAGTGTAGAACACAATCTAGACCCAGATTCTGGGGAGGAAAGGGGGCAGTGTCGAACACAATCTTGACCCAGATTTTGGAAAGGAAACGGTGCCGTGTAGAACACAAAAGGACCCGGATTCTGGAATGGAAAGGGTGCAGTGTAGAACACAATCTAGACCCAGATTCTGTGGAGGAAGGGGTGCAGTGTACAACACAATCTAGACCCAGATTCTGGGGAGGAAGGATTTTCATGCACTACACAATCTAGACACAGATTTGAAATTAATCATGTGATAACAAAAAGAACAGCCATTTTCAGTTAGTCCTGTGATAAGAAAAAGAGGGCAGTAAAAGTGACCCAGATATATTTTCTCTGTTGACAAATCAGCCTGAAAGACAATCAGTCCATTTCCTTCATACTGGTGCTTGCCTTAAAGAGCAGCAATCAAACAATTTATTCCGTTATGCTACCAGTCGCACTACTTCCAGCTTCATAAATGCAGTCATTGATTCACTTTCCACGCTGTCTCCCGCTGTATTTCCTAAAAAGATAACTTTAAGAACATGTAACAGAAGAACACAGCCACCTAAACCCCAGCACTTGAATCTGAGAGAAACAGTCTAGAATGATTGTGGTACACTGGGTGGAAATGACCTTGAGTGTTTTCTGAGTGAGGCAGTAGTTTTTAAAAATACATCCTTCATTTTGTTGCTGAGGTAATGATTTACTTTAGGTACATAGATAATTTTGATAGAAAAGCCAGATACAGTAAGACAAAATATCAATTTGCCGAAATAGTTATATTTGTCCATTAATTGATTTTTAAATACATAAATGCAATAGCCCTCACAATTTTTATTAAATATATTGCAATGAAACTTGAATATTTTGCAACTTGTAACATGATTGCTTTCTATAATCTATTAGCTACATTAATGATATCCCATTAGATTATGATGCAGTATATTCGAAAAGCCAATGAGAGTGAACAATATGACACAAAACATCTTTCCTTTAATATTCACTGAAAATGTACAAATTACAACCTTCCTTTTTTATGATAAGGAGAAAAACTACTATAATCCTTTACTAATACTTTTTTTTTTCAAAAGAGGATTCGAAATACTGACATGTCTACACTTATCATTTCTGATGAATTACTGTAATTTATTTTGCATTTTGTCTAATTCTAACATTAATTATTAGTTTTTGTGGGCAGATATCATAGAAGGAGAAAGAGTAGTAATACTATGGTAGGTTGGGAAGGCAAGTGCAGAGATTACACCATTATTTAGTGTGGCTGATGAGGATTTAGTATGTATGCTAAGAACTCTTAAAAGAAAGTTCAAGGTGATATTGCACAGACACAGTTTCTGACAGTGAGTAAGTACATCCTCGACAAGTCTACAGAGAGGATGCTCTTTATTTATTACATACATGCGTCTATATGAATGAGACACAAGTTTCAAATGTTATCACAAGTATTGGGAAGGTTTAAAAAAAAAATTAGACCAGGGCTGCTTCTTTAAGTAGCAAGTGCTGTTTTTAACATACAACACAAGATAAATTGTTGTTTATCATTATTTAATAAGTATCACATTGGCTAATACATCTCAAAGATTTATTACTGTTTTCCATTTTGAAATCCTTTGAGTAATAGTTTATAAGATGTTATGGAAACACTGTAAAAGTGCATGGAGCTGCTGAATTACAAATGTTGTGTGGTGTGGAGGAATGGGAATGGATGTCCTGTGTTCTTGGTATAAGAGGGGAAAACTACCCCAGGTACCTAATATTAGATGCATTTTTAGGGCTACAATGGAATTAGCATGAATTGTATTTTGAAAGGGTTGCAGTAAAATGGCAACTGCCTGTATTTTGCATAAGGGAAAATAAAATATTTTAATTTTCCAACTAACTGAGCTTTGCTGCTATTTGAATTGATAATGATAGTCGGGATATACAGCACCTTCCTTTTTCTACAAAAAGCCAGTATATGTGGTCTGTGCTAATTAAATAATTTTACAGTGTAGGCAATACTTAACAAGTCTGATTTATTGTGCTATATTCATTTGGAACAATAAAATGTTAAATATTTTATTTATTGGCTCTGGGATTCTACCCATGTTAATTGTGTGCCTTATTTAAGAAGCACCATAAATTTTCCTAAATACTATCTGGTGCTATTCAAACATAAATTTTAATTAATTCTTTCTTCATAAAAGCAAAAGCTATTTTTATTGTAAATGACTGAATAAATTACCAATAAGTATTGTATAATTGATTTTGTCTATTACCCAGCATTCCACTGTTGCATTACTGTTCATCTGAGGTGTTTAATTTTCACACAACTGATTAATTGTTTTGGATTATTATTTTGCATTCTCATTCCACATTTATACATGGTTTGCATTATATTCATGGGAATGTTGCTAAAATGTAATTATGTGGCTGCTTTTTTCTAATTAACCCTTCCAAGATTATTCTTCACCGTTCTTTACGTTTTATGAATAAAACAATACAAGAAGTGTTAGTTTTTGATTAAAGGAACAGGTTGCTTTAAATTTTCTAATTCTACTTCGCAGTTAAGCACTGAAAATTTGCAGATTTTGTTACAAATACATCATTTGAAAAGAAATTCACCGCCCACTTGAGTTTAAAGTATTTCAAGTATTAATTAGATGCACCAGCACATCAAGAAAATCAATTTATCATATGTGGTTATTATTTCCCGACTACTTTTTCCTTATTTATTTGCCTGATTTAAATATTAAAGTATAAAATAAAACATTTTAGCGGCAGAGGCTAATCTATCATTTCTCCTTTAAAAAGAATCTAAGAAAGTCAAGTTTAATTTGACCTAAAAGATTTTAACATAGTTAAAAGCCTATACCCACCAACAGCAGAAATAAGGTCACGTTGCTTTGCTTGTGTAATCCTACATTACCGAGAATATATGTTGTTTGATTTCATTTTCTTAAAATTACATTATTTGTCCGTGGTTTTTAACACAACAGTAACCTATCTATATCTAACTTATTTCATATACAGCTAACTTCTGGGATTAGTGCTAGAATCTACCAAATCATATTTTATTTCAAGCCAGTGTTAAGCTCACTATTCCCTGCTGCCTCCATTGCCAATGAAAAGGATCTTTATCACCACAGTCATATGTAAATGTGACAAATCCACAAATAACTATCTGAGGAAAGAGACCAAGTTTCTGTCAGGGTGTTAAATATATCAGTAAATATAAAACCAGATCATACAAAGATATAGCGTAATGACTATCTCTATATAATACCAAACTATAAATTACTTACAGCTACAGCAAAGATTTTCAAACCAGTATTGGACATAAAGTTTATCAAAACACATTTTGTAGCTTTACGATAAGTGATGCACATTTACTGTTATTTGGGCCTTTTATATGTCACTGCATCCTATACATTGAAGCTTATCTCATTGCCAGATTAAAGAGGTCCACTAGATAATGCTGACAGATTTACATGAAATTATAAGACAGTATTGCAACTATACAACATGCTATGTTTTAAAAGGAGTGTTGATTGCACCAGAAGTTTCTTTACCCCTTTTAATCTCTTCTCTCTTCTGTTGAGCATTGCGCAGGATTCCACCAGGGCTGTAAAAACTACACTGGAAAAAGCGTGTTCCAGTTTCCATCATTGCAGCATTGTAACGTGTGAAAATAAGTTATATCTTACTCTCCTTATATTGACCATAGGCTGTGCTCCAGTTGCTGAACGTCTGGCAGAATACTGATTTAGGAAGATTGCTAATACGAAATAACTATATTCAATTTTTTTAATAAACGAAATTAAATAAAAATGAGTGAGAGGTGGACACAATCATCCTGCTTGAACGCAGCTTCTGATTAAATTTACCAGATTTTTGCATAAACAGAGTTAGGCCGCAGGTGAGGTTTGGCTGCTCCAATAATGTATAGAAACTGATAACGGAAATCCTTTTGGCCAGACTTTGATATGTTTTACATTATCCCATATAATGAGAGCTTTGTGTTTTATTATTTATTTACGTATTAGAGTTTAATAGCTATTACTTATTCTCACCCCTAGTAGAGTGCTGGCTCAATTCTGCCTTATGGCTGATCTCCCATCTCCTTCAGTGATCTGGAAATCGAGCAAGGAGTTGTGCTTGGAATACATTCAGATTTTGTTCGAATGTGTAAACTGATTAAAAAAAATTCTGATGTTACAATTCCTGCTTCACTTAATGTGTTGAAATGTTATGGGATAAATTTCTTTGATAAACAATTTTAAATAATGTCTGTTTAATTTTGTAACAGTTACACACTATTTAATTTTATCACAAAGATAAGGGAGGCTATTCAGCCCTTCAAGGTCACCCTCCCCCAGAAATCTATATGGGCAGATTTTCCTTCTCCCTCCCATGCCATGGCACTAGACAGGTGTGCTGGAATTTCCTGTCCCAGACATTAGCATGGCCCGGGGACGCACCTGATGCAGGCCGTTCCCCTGGCAGGGCCTAGTGCCAGCAGCAGGTTTGAGAAGCTGCGTGACAGGCCTCTAAGATTGGGACCGACTGGCGGCTGATCTCCATCAGCAGCTAGAAGATCCTGACTACCTGTAACCATCATGAAGGGGGTTAAAAATTTAACAATGAGCATTCACCTGCCAGTCTTCAGCCTGCCTCTAGCTCCCTGTGATATACAGGAAATGCATGCTAAATAAAGCATTTTTTATTGTACCACTGATGAATGTGCCATAGAGGTGTTTATCATAAAATTGGGTGATATATGAAGACTGATGTTAACCGCTGGTGGAGAATGGGCAGATGGAGCATGCCATTCTTGCCGTTGGGAGGCCCAAGCCATTTAGAGGCCAAGGCCTCATTTACATACTGTCAGCGAGCTGTGGGCACCAAATCAGTGCCCTAGAACAGCTTTTCAGTTCTGGGAGAGTGGGAAATCCACCAGTTCCCACATTGAGCCGGCCATCGCGAACATCTAAACATCTGTGTGCAAGGGTAGAATGGTTTGTCTGTGTTATGAAGCAACATCCGATGTGTGCAAGAGAGGGCATTAATAGTGAGAGCAGGAGCAGAGTTTACAAGTGGCAGCAGAAGGCGGGCCCCTGAAGGATGTTGCAATGATCAGATGAGAAGAATGTGAAGTGGGCATCAATATTTTCATTGATGCTGTTACAGTAAAGTGGTGCAGGACTCTGCTGACAATGAGAACAAGACTCTGAATGGGAATCTTACCTTCGTCACCCAGGTCAGGCCATTGAACTTTTTGCCTTGCTTCCATGTCCGAGAGGCTAAACATTTAGCACTGAAACGCTCAGCCAGATCAGACCATCCTTCCCTAGCTGTGTGGTGGTGCATTCTTCTCCCATCTGATGGAAATAGGATAGTCCTTATCCTCCAGGGCATTGCCAGAAAATCTGGGAGCTCTCGTGCTAAACATTCTTTGCCTTCCAGTACACACGCTGCCTTTAGTTGAGCTCCATAATGAGCACTTCACCTCTTTTTTAAGAGGTACAGGGTACCAGGAACTGACATCTGGCCCAAAATCCCCTTCCTCCCCCCCCCACCCCATGGTAATGTGTCCAATTACCAGCACGATTCGTGCTGATAGCTAATTTAAATGAAGCACGGACCAGAAAAGGGTTTGTGCCTTGTGCAGATGTCATTGGGTGAGTGACGTGGTTGCCCCACCCATTTCACACCCGTTTTGGGCGCAAGTTGAAAGTCCCTCCCTTTATCGCGATAAGGACCTAGTACTTCACTGCCTGGGTTGCTCCTGAGACACTGTAGCAGTCTTTGTTTTGACAGTCACTAGTTTGACTTGTGTACATGCTGGGCTTGTACTATGGAAGTTACCTTACACTTACCGCCTGCATTTTTGTGAGTGAAAATGTCACAACACTTCAAGTTGTGTCAGCACCAATACAAAATGAGGACTGCTTCTCTTTACATATCAAAAAAAAACTGAAAAACAAAATCGCATATAGATAATGCAGAGAATAATAATTGGTCAGGATGGATTAAAGATGTATACAAATCTAAACTGGCTTTCACCCAACATGTGCAAAGCCATCCTGCCTATTCATTATTCTGTAAAATGTACTACTGCACGTGCTAATTCCTTTTTTTTTCTCTTCTTGTATCTCTTCACGAAAGCGTAGCCACCATCCAGGAGAAGCTGACTGCATAGGCAAGGAGGTTATTGATAATAAAGAAAAACATCTATGTGACAGCGGAGGTGCAGCATTGCAGTGGAAATCTAGCCAGCAAGGTAAAAATTACAGGAAGATAATCTGCATTTTCTGAAGCAGAAGTATGCAAATTACTATTATATCACCCTGGGAACACAGAGTGATAAAGAAATGTGTATGTACTATCCTATTTCCGAACTGTATCAGTCATGTTAAAAATGACAAAAAACCAGTCTGCTACTGAATATGTGCATGGCTGGGAGCCACTAAAGCTTCAATTTATTACAACAGCTTATATTCTGCATCTGAAACGTAAAGCTGCCTCTCTATATGTTACATATGAACAGATGATAAGGAAGGACAGGTAAGGACTGGGCAATCACACGGATCCCATTCTGGCATGCACAACATCACCCCTGTCCCCCACCCCCCGCCCTCCCCCACGCAGCCATGCAATCTTCTGGTAGAGGCAAAAAAACAGAAAACCTTATGCCAATTTAAGAAAAATAAACTCTGGGAAATTCCTCTCTGACCCCTAAGAGTGGTCAACCAAGCTCCAGGAGATATGTTATTCTATAGCTATTGTGCTAGTTTACATTTTCAGTCCTTATTACAAGTAGTTGAACTTATAAATGTGAGTAAAACATTTGACAGCTCAGATATTACAAAACAAAACCTGGTATGAAAATATATTGGACAGTTCTGAAACTCTGTTTAAAGCTTTGGTATGAGTAAGCCTGCATCTCATCATAAATTAACTAGCTATTTAAACAAAGGAAAATAATGGTACATTTTTGTTGTACTGAGAATATTTTAATCCCAAATTCTGGTACAGTTTCAATTTTGATTCTCAAATATTTTCAGTGTATTTATTTTCTTGTAAGGTCCATTTTTAAATGGTGGTCAGCAAGGAACAGAAAAAATGGTATGTTTGGAAAGTTTAAAGCAAATATTAGAGTACCAGTGCAGTATTAGAACACTGTCGTTGCGAAATGTGCATTGGAATATTTGAATCACTGTTTATTGTGGTCATTCTTATCTAATAATAATGGTGGATCAAAAAAAATCATTGTTCCTGCAAGCAAATCAGATTCACCATAAACACTTTGCCCTACTCATTGATCTTAACTTCTCATTTATACAGATTCAAGCTATTTTGTTACTGGTGGTTTGATGGGCTGCCGTGGTGCAGTCAAGCACTGATTGTTGCATTCAGCATGATGGCTGTGTAATTACAACTACAGCTCTCCAAACCACACTGTAAAGTAGGCCCACCACAGCTTGCCATTGTGTCTAATTATCCTCTATGATACTTGAGATGAATTGTGCTGGCCTATTTTTTCTTTTTTTTTCGCCCTTGCCTTTCTATTTAAAATGAAATTTTCTATTTGCAAGTGAATATGAGTGAGCCGGAGGTTGAGACTCAACAGGATGGCCTGGCTACAGACATATTTCAATTGGAATTAAAGTTACACATTACTTTCCTTGGGCTCTCTTCAATTCAGTTATGTTTTAAAGGGTCCACATTTGCATATTAAGATACGGCCTGATAATCTTTTTAATTAAATATATTGTAGAACACTTATTATTTTTTAAATTTTGGTCTCAATTCAGAAACTGACCAGCAATTTATAGGTTTTTGAAAAGAAATTTGTGACTTTATACCTTCCTTTTCTACTTGCGGTTAGACAGCGTGATAACATTGCGTTAGAGGGAGCCTTTTAAATTTTGAATGCCCAGGACGAGGAGTAATACATTTTTGAAAAAAATCAATAATTTTCTTTGTAAAAGTATCCCCAAAATATTAAATATAATGTTATAGAAATAAGATAGGAATAGCAGATTATATTAAACATAGATATATTATCAAATATACATCTTAACTTATTTTTGTCAATTAGAATGTCTTGTCTTTGTTAATAATTTACCAGTTTAACCATAGATGAAAATAGATTTTGCCAAAGGTTCTAGATGTTATGTGCATGAGAGCTTTCAATAGAGAGGGCCATAAAGCCTCTCAGTTGGAAGAAATTTGTGTCTTTAAAAAAAAAACCTTCAGATCAGCAAGCCCCAACTGAAATGCACAAATAAGCAAACTACAGCACTTCTGGGCCAGTTGTGTTGCAATGCAGTGTGGTTAAGTCATTGCTAGAAAGTGCCGCAGTAGCCTTGATGTAGTGCAGTCTGTTTAAACCTGGGACGTGTCCAGTGTTGACATTTTATTTCCCAGCTATAAGCCCACGTTGCTTGGAGAGTAATGCAATGTGATTGTAGCTGCTGTGGTAGTAAACATGAAGAGGCTCCATCAGCAGAGAGTTAATAATTTATCTGGAGCTTGGCTTTCTGCTGTATTCACTTGAGTGTTTGTCCACTGAAATATTAAAATAGAAAATGTAAGGCAGATATCTCTAAATATTTTGCAAAGGATGGGGAAAGAAGTTCAAAATGCACGTACTTGTACAGAGTATTTTTTCTGAATAGTCAGTAGAGATGACAGCGTCAAATTTTCACTTTAAATGTGGTGTATAAAACAAAAACAATGTTAAAATTATGAAAGATCTTTTTTGCTGCTATCATTAAATCTCATATTTATTAATAATTATTGAGTCTCAATGATTTGGAAAGTATCGTACCATAATAATGGTGTATAGATCCAATGGTACAATGGCATTTCAACACGAGCAATGGTATACCTCTGACCCGATCATTGGGTTACAACGTTACTGCTCCACTACTGAAAGCAATTACCAGAGTGGGAATGTATAAATTACCAGAGCGGGAATGTATATGTATTTTTAAAATTTCAATATTGAGAGTACTTTTCTGCATCTGAATGCTATAAATGGAATATACAATAGGTGGGCATTGAATTTAAAATAAAATCATATCCTGTCTTTCCAGCACCAGGCATTTGCCGCTTTGTTGCCTGCTTCTGAGGATGGATCACTTATTGAATATGTTTCACATTTGCTGGCTCTTTTATTGCATATTGTCTGTGTGTAGTCTCATCCATGGTTACCACTATTTTCAGCATTTGTGACTTAGGTTTCAAGAAAAATTGTGTGATCTGTACTGAAGTCTTTCTGTTGTGTTTTCATCTAAACAATTGTGCAATAAGCTACTATGATATAAGGTATCAATGAAATAGAGTGGGGCATTCAGTAATTATATCAAAAGTGAATTAGGAAGGCTTTTCTCAAAGTGATATAGTCTGTTTAATCTACAGTGATTAATTTATTCTTTGGCAATCAATGGTTTTGATTCTAAAATTATACACAAAGATTTTTTAAAAATTAAATTCAAACACAACTTGTGTGAATCAGAAGGATTTAAAAGTGTTTTGTCTGATGTGTGTGTTATATTGTGACATGGAGGGGGATTGTATTGCTGATTATGTACGGGTTCACTTTAACTGATAATTGGGACTAGAAAACCGGTGAAAGTGGTTGGCTGTATAATATTGTATTTAGTTTCACTGACATATCTAAACAATGTATTTTTTTAACTTGAATAATCATCAAACTACTGATTTAAAAAAAAACCCTATTTGATACATTTTGACATTTAAAAATAATAAATGATACATCTCTTCCTCAATTCGGGATGCTGAGAGATTGCTGCATTGTTGTCTGTTTGCAGTTAAAAACCAAGAGGGACCTGCAAAGATTTCTTACCTTCTTTCAAAATGGTATCATCCACTATCATTTTTTTTCCCCTTTTACATGTAGACGCAGTTTACTTAAAAAAGGCTTGGAGAAGACTGCGAACTATTTCATAGGTGCCACATAGACGCAGTGCTCACACTGCAGCTCCCAGTTCTGACCGGTAGCTACAGTGTCGGTTCCAGTGAGAAAGTACCTTGTGTACACTGTCTGACTGGAACTCTGATTCTTTTGCTCAGGAGAGAGTTCTGTGCATGCGGTTACACACTTACACAGGGCTCCACTCCCAGATGTTACATTTTAAATCTTTGGACAAGGCGGTGGGGACGTCTGCATTTTTTAAACATTTAAATTAAATCCAGGTAGGTTTGCAATTTGTCCAGGAGGTCCAAGGGACACCTGAGCACTTGTTAACTAAGTTTGAACTGCACTGAAGTTACACGCTATGTGGTGTTAAAAGGAAGTGTTATGAGATTAACCCATCCAGGCAGTTTCTGTCTAATATATATATTAAGCAAAGTACATTTTGAGGACCAACATATTTTTCACTTGGAACAACAAAAAATAAATGTTCTCCAAGTTTAAAAAGTATTTTCCAAAGATTTCTGTAGCTATACTTTTTAAATGTGTTTTTAAGCTTTTATATAATTTCATAGTTTGTGGATATTTTGTAATCAAACTAATGGGTCCTGACTTCAGATTTATACTATAACTTAAGCATTGGTGTAAACAGAGTCACATTTTTCACTTCTTTCACAGAATTGTTTTCTTTTATTTTTTATTTATTTATTTATTTTCATTTCCATCACTAATATTCACCATTTACATGCAATAGAAGATCTTCATTTTGCAACAACGGATGAATTTTTTTTGTGCTATCGAATACATTGTCAGTTTAGGGTTAATTGAAGGCCCTAACAAGATAACTAAAAACTGCTTGGCAGTGAACATGAGCAGGTGACATTGCCTCGTGCACAGAGAATAGCAGCTGACATCAGCAAAATTTAAAATAGCAAAATACCATTGAATTCTGATGTTATTGCAGTTTCTCTTTTACTTTGACTCTGCATTCTATATACATTGTTATGTTGGTTCTTAAAAACCATTGCTGGCCAAAACAAATGCATTTTTTTTGGTTTAGCTCCCTGAGGCTTCAATATAATTCCTGCACCATGAATGATGTGTTTTTTTTAAATAGACAGTATCCCTTTGCTAGTCAACGAGGCTGCATTAAATAAATATCAGTATTCATGCCTATCTTCTTTCATCTAGCTCAGACTTTTGACATAATCTGTGTACAAGTTTATCAAACATTGAATGCACTGAAGAAGATGCATGAACAAAATGAGTTTCATTCGTAGCACTAAAAAATATGTTAAGTATGTGGGAAAATATATATATAAATTAGATACAGTACATTTTCAGGATCAACATCATTTTCCTTTGAAATGACAAAAAATAAATATTCAGCTCTGAGAAAACTGCAAATTTAAAAAAGTGTTTTCATAATGATTTTGCCAGCTTTACCTTGTTAATATTAGAATTTCACAGTTTGCAAATTTTTTGTAATAGAACTATAGAATACAATTGTGTGACTGTGTAGGTGAATCTAGCTACGGCACTGTTTCCTGTGTTAGCTTTAATGAAATCTAAATGATTATTTGCTTTAAAAAAGCCGAGCAAAACGTGGAATGAAAACAGCATTTCTGTGACATGTTTTTATCTAAAATGAGTTTCTACAAAGTACATTTCCAGAGGAACAGCAGCAGTGTTATTTTTCCTCACAGTACAATGGGAAAGATGTATTACAATTGTGTGAGGGGACCCCAGTAGGCAATAGCCTGCCTGTTTATTTTCACAAGCTCAACGTATTTCCTATTTTTCTGATTTTTTCACGATTGTACAGTATGATCAGCAAAATTCTGTAATTTCCTATTACGTTTTCACTGACGCACTCTACACTACTCATAGCGTTGGTCTGTTACCTCCAAAACATCACAAGTTTATATATGTATCTGCTGTAATAGCTCCAGGCCTTTGTATATTAAAGCTAATTTCAATATTATGTGCATGAAGAGAATGTGAAAAAGACTGGTTAACTTTTATGAAATGTAAACAATTATTAATTATAAGTGACAGCAAAATCAAATGCAAATATGCAGCAAACAGGACTTGCTTTTGGAACGAAAGCAATGGTGGGCTAGTGAGAGATTAATTATTAATGTAAAAAGACATCTTACAAGAATTTAAATGGTTGTGAATTGCTGGTGTAGTCACATTTGCAAACATTTCTGCTGGCTGTTGAATGGAGCTGTAATGGCCGACATGCCAGCACACTGCAGGTTGAAGTAGGTTTGAGCTGACAAAAAAGGTCAAAGCAATCAATGTGAGCATTTAAACCAATGTAAGTGATGTACAATGCTCATTTCCCTATGATTATACTGGTGCAAAAAAAATCAATTTTTCATAATCCCTTTTACAAGTTATAGGCAGAACTATGAGATTTATAATTTTCTAGGCTGCATCAAAATAATGAGGTCACAGTAAAACATCACACTCCTCCTTGTGGTGCTGTCGTGATAAAATAAATCATATCAATTGATATTTTAAACAGTAGACGATAAAAAGCATGCTCTGTTGAACTAGGTTAATAGCAAAACTTTTTTGTAGCAAAAAATAAAATATAAAACTCCAATAATTTGATGCTGAGGAACTGCGAACAAGAAAATATAAAATAGAAGCCATATGTAATGTATTTTCTCTGATTTACAACAATAGCACATTTACAGGGGGGGGGAAAAAACCTATGGGATCGGAAATTTCAAGGTTTGTAAGATAGATTATCTTCATTCTGATATCGAATGATTGATGTCAGTGCAGTTTGTTGTATCGTAGATGCCTGTGCAATCATTAACTGATGCTAATGTACCTTATTAAATAAAAATCAATGATTTTCTAAATATATGTAACTGGAATGATATGCTTATTAGATGGTTGATTAACACAGTGCATATTTAACGATGGGTCTATGAGGCAGCACTGGCCCTATGGAAGGAAAAAATAAATCTCATTGGTAACTAATTCTAAAGGCCTCTGAGCATAATCATGGGGGTCAGTGACTGGTTTTGTTGTTTGGTGCTTCCAAATGGCTATTGCTAATGATGTTCCACTGTATAAATGGTGGTAATTGACCTACACTTTCAAATCATTTTGAAAGGAAAAAATGCAGACTGCAGCTCAAAAGCACGTTGAAATCCACAGACAGTAATTAACTATTGATTGAAATATAATATTTGCTTGACTTTCACAACTACAACGTGATGTTACAGTGTATATTTTTAAATAGTGTCAATGCAGTTTTCCCCCTTTTTTACTGAACGATGATCATACTGTACTTAACAAATGTGTGCAATCCTGTTTTACAAGTCATTATTGTTCATCTGTTGACATGATTAAGAACAAACTTGCATTTATATAGCACCAGATCATGTCCTGAGAATATCCAAAGGCACGTCACGTCCAGTGAATTATCTTTTTGAAGTGCGTCAAGTAGACAAATGTGGAAGCCAATTGGTGTATCACAAGGTCCAACAAACAGCAATGAGACAAATGACCTGTTAACCTGCTTTTGGTGGTGTTGCCCAGAACACCGAGAGAACTCCCTGCTGCTCTTTGAATAGTATCATGGGAATTTTTACATCTGCCTGTAACCTCGATTTAACTTTTCATCCAAACGACACCCCCTCAAATGGTGCAGCAGTCCCTGCTATTCCACTTAGAACCTGTGATATTTGAATTAACATCAGAGTTGTAATCTCCTTTAATTAGAAAAAATGATTAGAAATGTTTGCGTCTCCACAATATATTTAAATGAATTGGTGTATATTTTTATCAGTGATTTTAATTAAATCTTTTGTGTTGTACTGGACTTGATTTGGTTCCAAAGGCTTCCAATAAAGCACAGGAGAACATTCCATTTCCTGTCCTTCGTTTTGCTTTATTTTCCATTGCAAATGTTCATTAAATGTTTTCAGAATATTGGTTTTAATACCAACCAAACACAAGATGATTGTGATCGAATGAAATTAGCAGTGAATACTTGTGTTTATTTACTTTCATCCGTCACAGGCCGAGATGCAACAGATTACGTGATAGCTTTTTCTAGCTGGCTCATTCAGAGCATGCAGTAGAAAACAACCTGGGCAACTATCCTATGAGTACATAGTAACAAGAAAAGAAGAATAAGACATTTGTATTCATCCAATCCGATAGTGAATAATTTAAAGGAAACACAGTTCTGTATGGCGCTTTACCACAGTAACCCGCAACTAACCAGGGCTTATTTTGTCTGACAGACTTAAGCTCTGTTTGATTATATTAAGGATAAGCATACAGCATTGAAAGTTTTTTTTTGTAATTTTCCCTATATTCTTTCAGTTTTGTAAAGATATAGGTTACGGGAAAAGCCATTTTATATATAATTAACTGAATCCATATATGTAATTGTTTTGCCATTATAAATGCCATTGTTTTCGGTCCCCGCCACAAACTCTGTTCCCTAGCCACTGACTCCATCCCTCTCCCTAACATCTGTCTGAGGCTGAACCACACTGTTCGCAACCTTGGTGTTATATTTGACCCTGAAATGAGCTTCCGACCACATATCCGCAGCATAACAAAGACCGCCTACTTCTACCTCCGTCTCCGTCTCCGCCCCTGCCTCAGCTCATCCGCTGCTGAAACCCTCATCCATGCCTTTGTTACCTCTAGACTTGACTATTCCCACGCACTCCTGGCTGGCCTCCCACATTCCACCCTACGTAAACCTGAAGCCATCCAAAACTCGGCTGCCCATGTCCTAACTCGCACCAAGTCCCGTTCGCCCATCACCCCTGTGCTCGCTGACCTACATTGGCTCCCGGTTAAGCAGCGCCTCGATTTTAAAATTCTCATCCTTGTTTTCAAATCCCTCCATGGCCTCACCCCTTCCTATCTCTGTAATCTTCAGCCCCACAACCCCCCGAGATATCTGCGCTCCTCTAATTCTGCCCTCTTGAGGATCCCTGATTATAATCGCTCAACCATTGGCGGCTGTGCCTTCTGTTGCCTAGGCCCTAAGCTCTGGAATTCCCTGCCTAAACCTGTCCGCCTCGCTACCTCTCTTTCCTCCTTTAAGACGCTCCTTAAAACCCACCTCTTTGACCAAGCTTTTGGTCACCTGCCCTAATTTATCCTTATGTGGATCGGTGTCAAATTTTTTGTCTTAAAATACTCCTGTGCAGCGCCTTGGGACGTTTTACTACGTTAAAGGCGCTATATAAATACAAGTTGTTGTTGTTGTTGTAAATTGATTTCAGTTAGCACAATAGCATAACTAAGCTTCATAAAAACACATGCTGCATTTTTGAGTTTTAGGGAAAATCTATCTTCAAATTACCCTAATTTGCATATCAAAATTTAACCCCATTAACATAAATCATTAATATGTCATCTTCTAGAACAGTGCTTACAATTTCTAAGTAGAATGTAAACTTTTTTAATTAATGAGGTAAAGTTTCCACTTTGGATGCAATCGGCGATCCAATGGCAAAATGCGCTAAGTTTGAGAATCATAGAATCATAGAAAGTTACAGCACGGAAGGAGGCCATTTTGGCTCATCGTGTCCGTGCCGGTCAACAAAGAGCTATCCACCCTAATCCCACTTCCCAGCTCTTGGTCCGTAGCCCTGCAGGTTAGAGCATCCCAAGTGCACATCCAAGTACTTTTTAAATGTGGTTAGGGTTCCTGCCTCTGCCACCCTTTCAGACAGTGAGTTCCAGATCCCCACAACCCTCTGGGTGAAGAAATTTCCCCTCAAATCCCCTCTGAACCTTCCACCAATTAATTTAAATCTGTGCCCCCTGGTTTTTGACCCCTCTAAGGGAAATAGGTCCTTTCTATCCACTTTATCTGGGCCCCTCATAATTTTATACACCTCAATAAGGTCTCCCCTCAGCCTCCTCTGTTCCAAGGAAAACAAACCCAGCCTATCCAGTCTTTCCTCATAGCTAAGATTCTCTACTCCCGGCAACATTCTTGTAAATCTTCTCTGTACCCTCTCTAGTGCAATCACATCTTTCCTGTAATGTGGTGACCAGAACTGCACGCAGAAGTATTTTTTCTCTCTCTAGTTTCTGCTCAAATACATTTACATATCACTGAACATAATATATGCCATGCACCAGGACAATCTAGCAGTGTTTTAGAATATAATTTTTTTTTAAACTTTTTTTGCTTTAAAAAATATTTCTTGCTATATTTCAGAGTGGTAACTTGGAGCAGTTTGATTAATACAGCTGAAAATGGGTTTAGCACAAAAAAATAAGCATTTTAATCAAAGCGTCTAGTCCACCCCCCATGAGTAACCCAATTTTAAATAACTTAAAATGATTCTAAAAAACTATACAGAACCGTTTACTAATTTCATTGGTGTACAGTAGTCAGTTTCTTAGTAAATTAAAAAAATATATATTCAGAAGCTTCTAAACTGTGCCTATTAGTGTCCTTGCACCTAAAACAAAACAGCTTAATTTTTAGAGCCTCCTCAAACGCCTACAAACGAGCGCAATTAGCAGCAACTCACCATGGTGATTAACCCCATCTGGGGGCGTGGCCAGTTTTGTGAGCAGGGCCAGCTTCTAGTGCGATGTCTTTTAAACTAACGGAAAAGATCGCTGAAACTCGAGTTGCGCTGAACGTAATTTGTGCTTAAAATTCCGCAATCTTTTGGGCTGGTTTCGCTGATTCCAGCCGAATTGCTCTGCAAAAAACCAGCACAACCGAGTGGAAACTCCAGGCCAATGAGTTTAAGAGAAAGTTTATGCCAATAACATTATTTATTCTCCCTCCTGATTCTACTCTCCCTCCCATACCTATGCTATGCTATTATATAGGTAGAGTAATCATTTGGCTTATTTTGTCAGCTCTTAATAGGTACAACTAAAGTGAGTTACAGCTGTCCGTCATGATATTTTTCCACATTCTTTTAACCAGCTATGATAAATGTTTCTTAATCACGTCAAGATTAAATCTGGAAATCTTAGCATACTTGATAGACTATCTGGTGACTAGTAATTGAACAGCACAAAGAACTAAGGTCAAAGATAAAAATTTATTGGAGTCTGCCCAGTTAAACTTTGTACAGAATTGACAGTGAGATAGATATATGGCCGCGATTTTATTAATGGAGGCGGGTTGAGTGCGGGTCAGCTGGTTTCCGGCTTCCAGTCCCGCCACCAGCTGCATCCGCTCCACAGACGTGATTTTGCCTTGATTAACCTAGTTAAGCCCGCCCTGCGGGCTTGCCGGCCAATTAACAGGCAGTGGGTCTGATGACGTCATTTGTTGACGCGTCATCTGCCGGTTTCCTTAAAGGGACCACGCACAATTTTATTTTGACAGTTGATTTCTCAGTGTTTGACAGCATTGAGGTGCTGCAAACACTGACAATCACTGCACAAAGGTGGCTGGAATAGATGGCAGCTGCAGGTGAGGTGACAGAAACGATCTGTCACTGGTGAGAGAGGTTCTCCCAATGAGCTGGCACTGGACATGGATTTAAAAACTTGTAAGCTAAAGAAATCTGTAAATGTTTTAAAAATGCAGTACCCAACATTTTCTTTGCTCTGAAACTCACCATGTGCAACATTAGATCCTTCACACCACTTCTGCAGCTGTCATCATTTCACAAACATTACAGCAGACTTACAACACGTCACACTTACCTGGCGTGGTGTCCGGATGTCGTGAAAACCAACCCAGAAGCATGAAAATCCAAAAACAGGCTGAAAACAACTGGCAACTACCTGTTAATAGGCAGGTAATTGCCTTTAATCCGCTTCCCGCCACTAGGTGTCGGGTCCACTTGGGAAAGCTGTTTGGAGGCGGGTTGATGGCGGGTTGATGGCAGGATCGGAACCTACCGTCAATCAAAACGAATTTAACCTCTGACCCGCCTCCAAACCCGCCCTCTGAGCGCTGCAAAATCGCGGCCACAGTCCCAGCTAGTGGAGTTTGGTAGAGGTGCAGTCCTGGGTATGGGGATTTAAAAGCAATCCTAACAGCTTTGTTTTGAATCTTCATCGCTTGATCCAGTGTAGTTATCTTCACATTGCAAACCAAAAGATTATTAATATGCACAATAGATGCTATTATTTTCTGGTAATCAACTGCACCTTCTTACTTGCAGTTATTAATCCTTCAATGAGGGCATCGTCCTGCACCAATTTCTATCTTGATGCTCAATGTGGAAGGGGGTGGAAGGAGGAAAAGCAAAACTCTCTCACTATTTCCCTAATTTTTAATTATAACAACTAATGGATACTTGCAGGGTGATTTTAACTCTCTTGATCGGTGGAAAAGGAGTCAGGAGCAGTTAAAATGGAGTGGCTGTATTTCCTGCTCCATATTTGCTAATCTGCGATTTTAACACCACTGGTTTTGATGGTCAATAAGGTTCCTGCTGGAGTCCTCATTAATAAATGCATATCAGTGTCCCATGACGTATCTGGGACGCTGATGGAATTTTAACCCACTGTTGAATGGTGCCAAGCAAGCCTGTCAGGAAGCCAGCTAAGGTAAGTTAAAAAATAACAAGTAAGGTCCGGGCCTCTGTTGCCCCAGGCTTTCCCCCCACCAGACACAAGAACTTTGCAACACCCTCCCCACCACCAGCCCCCCCACCGCACCACCCACCGGACTTACCTTGCTGCCAGTAGCCTTACTCCAGTGAATGGTCTCCAGGCTGACAGATTTTTGTCCGCCTTTCACTGGAAAAAGCCAAGCACCTGACCAGTGACTTTCAACTGAAGCCCAGCAAGGCATTCCTGTGCGGGATTGCTGTCTGCTCCCACTGGCTTCCCTCCGGGCTTAAAATCATCGCTCTGGAGTTATTTTAGGGAAGAAATCTCATTTTAGGCTTCACTTATTGATTCTAAACCAATCACATATCTTTCTCATTGTTTATGATGCCATCTGAACCCCTTGTTGTGACTTCTGTCTTATTATCAATCCTGGATATGTATTATGCCTCATAGAAAGGATTGAATATAAATTTTGTATACCGTTCATAATGACTGGGGCTGCAGTCAGTTATTGCAGCTGCTGAAATGCTTCTTCTCGGCATTTCTAACAGCCTTTGGCCCATTATGTTGTTTCCATTAAGGAAGGAACTCCTCACCATATCCAAGACTGAGTTGAAAAGACTTTGTTATTGTCACTGGCTGCCCTCAGATGGGTCAAAATCTAAACTTTGTGCATCTGTGTGTAAAAAATGTTTCAATTGTAGCATGTCCACTTACATATTTCAACCTTTTTCTAATTGAAATTCTTTTTCACATCAATGCTCAGAGTCTTAACTCTGCCATGTAAAATGATGTGCCATTACACGACCACAGCCTTTCTGCTCCACTGGCTTTAGGTTTCTTTGAGCACCTAGTTGCTGTAGCTTTAAGCGAGCCAAATAAAGTGCATTAAGCACTATATTTATCATGGAGATTTGAAATAGTTGAATCACAAAAACTGAGGAATGGGTTTTCAAATATTCTTCATAGCTGGATCATACAGCTGGATTATATAAATTATGATTCTATTTAACTTTATTATGCAAATCTTCAAACAATGGGCTGGATTTTGCCATCGTGGGCGGGTTGGGGCGTGTCAGGTGGTATTCGTGTCAGGACCCCGACTCTGAAGTGAAGTGGGGAAAAAGTGTGATTTTCCCCTAATTGGGCAATTGATTTCCAGCGTGTGGGAACCCCAGGCCCAATGAGTCTTATCATCCAGAAAGTCGCCTCCGATGACATCATCAATGCTGCCGGCTTTAAGGCCTGCAAGCAGCCTTGCTTCTTCTGGAGACTGCAAACTTTATGGCCATTGTAGTAAGCACTTCATTGATTGACTATGTCCAGCAGTAGGCCAAAGTGTGCTCCACGCTTCGATGAGCCCTCCCTCCAAGCTCTGATGGAGGGAGCAAGATCCAATAAGGAGGTGCTCTTCCCTTCCTCAGGGAGAAAAAAGCCACCCCAGCAGACGAAAGCTGTGTGGCTGCAAGTGGCCCAGGAGGTCAACTCCATCTCGATGAGCCGCAGAACCTGGCTGCAATGCAGGAAGAGGTTTCATGACCATCTCCGCACAGGAAAAGTGAGTATGACTTTCCCATCACCCTCAATCTGATCCCCATCACCTCTCCTCACCAGCACTCTGCTTTGCCAACCACTTCCTCCACATCCCACTTGACACTTACATCCCTGCACCCTTACCCATTCCCTCTCTCTCTATGGTCACATTCACTTAACTATTCGACCATGCAGCCCTCACACTTCCGATCACTGTGATGCCATGACAACAACAACTTACAACACACTGGGAGGGTCCTTTGTCTCCTTCTAAGCATCTATGCTATGAATTCTCTACACTCACTCCTTCATTCTCACTCAAACTCCACTTGTGTCCCTCATTGCAGGAAAAGAGAGCCCACAATAAGAGGGAAAGAGCCATGACAGGAGGAGGGCCACCCTCAGTAGCTCAGCTCACCACCTGGGAGGAGGCGGCCCTGGAAATCGCCGGGATCGAGGATGATTCCCAAGTGGGGGACGGACAGACGGGCGCATCACAGCAAGCTGGTGACAGAATAGTTTGGCATCTCTCTCATTGACATTGCATGAGTCACTGATAATGATTCTGATGCTCTAACAGATTGACTTATGATCATCTGCACTATTCAATGTGCATGTAACCTTGAACTCACATCTCTAACTCTTTCCTTTACTCCCCCACAGGACCATCGAAAGCCACCGTCCCCTCTGTTCAGGAGGAACAGCCTGAGCCTCCAGACTCCTCAGAGGAAGCTGCAACCTCTGAGGGCGCAGCATCAGCAGAATTCAGCACACCCAGCACCAGCACAGACACTCACACCTCGGTGGGACCTTCGCGAGATAGAGTAGTGTTGTCACCTGGTGTATCACAGCTCACAAGTGAGCATCAGCAGATGGTGGAGCCAGGGACAGCAATGGAGAGTCCTTGTCAGAGGGTGCAGGACTCTGCCAGCTCGGCTCCGCTGCATGTCGACCCTGTGCCTCTGGGTCCATCCAGAAGGAGAGCAGTGCTGGAACTCCAGGAACAGGTGCAGGAGTCTCTGGCAGGTTTTGTCTCCAGGGTTGCTGCGAGTGTGGAGCGAATGGAGGAGTCCATCGCGAACCTGAGCAGAGCCTTTGTGGAGGCATTGACAAATGAACACATCACCGCGGAAAGGATGGCAACCTCCGTGGAAAGGATGGCTACCTCCGTGGTAAGGCTGGCTACCGTAGAGGAGAGGATGGCTATGGCCATGGAGGAGCTTAGTCGCCAGGGTCTTGAAAACATGGTTATTGTTCAGAATAGAATGACATCTCTTGAGGAGCGATGGTCAGCTATTGAGCATACAAACCAGACCTTCATGGAAGTCCTCTGGAGTAGGACTTCCAGTGCAGAAATGGGTCCTCATGGCCCCCCTGCAGTGTAGCAAGGTGCTGTCAAGCCACTTGCTAGCTTTGAAGTGGGGCTGACCCATGAGAGGGATGTTGGTGGCAGACAACAAGGAAGTGGGGTCTCCTCTCCAAAGGCTCACTCGATCATGCCACTGCAAAGCCCTCAGTCAGAGCCCCACCAGAGTCCTCACCCAACTGAGATGGGCATCTCGGCCCCTGCACAGCCGCAGGAGCAGCAGACAGATGCCGAGCCCTCACAGGTTCACAATTCCAGAGGACGCCCACCAAAGATGTCGAGACAGGAGCAGCAAGAAAATGAGCAAGGGGCCACCACATCTGCTGAAGCTACAGGGGAAGCACCATGTAGGAGCACGCGTAAGAGGAAGATAAAGCACAAGTAGTCACAAGGGTAGTCACTTGGGTGTTGTGATGTATTGTTTTTTGACCAGCCATCCTTGTCATGGTATCATAAACAGATTTGATGGCAAACTGTTGAAGTTGTGGCCTGTGTCATTTCGCAAATGGAACTTCCACATTGAGTGCTTAGGGAGACTTGCAATTGTCAGTATGGTGGTCAGAGTGATAGGAATCCGCAGGTTCTTGTTCATTGTCGATGGTCTGGTAAGAAGGTGCGAGGCAAAAGTGTCTGATTGTGCAGGCTAAGCAAATCTGGCCAACATGAGTGCGTTCCTTGCATCCCGGCCAGCAATGTGGTCGCACGCTGGTGCCTTCTGGGCTGTGCAGCTTCAGATGGGTGAGCAGCAGCTTGGCGCTCCTGTTGTTGTTGCTGCTGTTGGTGCTGCTCTTGCTCATGGGTCTGCTGCTGCCGCGGCTGGTCTTCGTCCAAATCTGATGTCCAGGAGGAAAGGAAATAAATGTTCGCCATGCTTCTGGTATATGTCTCAGCTGAGGAAGCGCTCAGTCAAGGTGGGGAGATGGGTTTCCCAGCAGGTCACACTGGAAATGGGTGTCAGGCTCCAAACTTCCACAACACTGAGTATGCCTGCTAAAAGCTCCCCCAAACCTGAGACAACAAAGTTCTGCCACCTGCAAGTGATCATTGGTGAAAATTCCTTTTTAATGGTGGAGCTGCAGCTGTTAGTAAGCAATCCACTTGTGAGGTCACCAGGATTAACTGGCGTGTTCCAGAGGAGGCATGTAGGATGGGGGAAATGTCTAAAAATCAGAAAGGACTCTCAAAATGGGATTATAGAGGCAATTAAGTGGTTGTTAAGGGCCTTAAGTGCCTATCCCGCCTCTTGGAGGCGGGATGGAAACGGGGTCTAAAAACATGAATGTGGGAAAATTGCTCGGAGGCGGGATTGAGGCGGGATTGGGCCCAGCCGCCATTTTCTTCGATTTTGACAACTCACACGCCTTCAAACCCACCTCCTCGGGCCTGGTAAAATCGGCCCTTTATTTTTAGTTTAAGTCAAGGTGGGTTTATAAAAAAAAGGGGTAGATTTTCAACTTGCAGCCTGCACGTAAAACTGATGTTGCGGCTCAGGCATCTGTTCTGGAAACCTCCTGCTTTTCATTGAAGATCGGGTGGTTTCCATAGTGGCCGGCCAATCCCTTACTTGGGCGGCAAGTTGAAAATCTACCCCAATGAGTGGTAATCATTCACTATAAGTATCTAAAATGTTAGAACAAAAAAAATATGTGGGTGATGTTTGGAAGGCTTCACCATCAGCAGGGAGTGTTGCGTGTGTTGTAGATCTGTGACTACCGTATTAACTTCGACTGCCGCTTGTGTCCAAGCCAGTATTGGAACCCCACAACCTTTTTATTTATATGGCACCATTGTGACCAGTGCTTGGTGCCACAAAACAATGGGCTTCCAGCCTGATTCTATACTCAGTGGGTGGTCCATCAGGCAAAACCACACTGCTGTGGCAATGTGCTGAGCAGAGAACAGGCACTTCCCCATTGGGCGGTGTGGGGAGGAATGGAAAATTATAGGGACGGCCAATTCCTGACCACTCTCACACAGCTAGCTGCCAGTTTATGAGCAGCACACGGGGAAGGCTGGTAGCAGGTTGCTCAGCTGTAGGGTAAGGTAATGTACACTCCAAAAAGAAAGAAGAAAGACCTTTAATTTATATAGCATCGGATCACATTTCTAGGATGTCCCAAGGTGCTTCACAATCAATAAATTATCTTTGTAGTGCAGTCACTGTTGTTATGTAGGCAAACAAAGCAGCCAATGGTACATAGCAAGATCCCACAAACAGCAAATGAGATGAATGACCGCTTCATCTATTTTTGTTGAGGAAGAATGTTGGCCAGGAGACTGGAAAAATCCCTGCTCTTCTTCCAATAATGGTATGGAATCTTTTACATCCACTTGAACAGGAAGGAGGGCCCCGGTTTAACATCTCATCCAATAATGGCATCTCCAACAATACAGCACTCCCTCAGTCCTTCACTGAAATGCCAGTCTGTGCTGAAGTCCTGGACTGGGATTTAAAGGCACAACCTTCTCTCTCAGAGATGAGACTGATAGCAATTTCTACCCTGGTATTTTTTAAAAGGAAACCAGCAGTCTGAATCCAGCCTGGTTGTCCATTGGATTGTTCTAAAGTGCAAGTTCCTTGACAGAAATTTGGGAGCCTCCTGGCCCGAAATCAAAGGGTAGGCTCTCATCTTTAGCAGTAATTGATTGACAACCATTGAAATTCTGATGAACAGGTTAAATAAAAATCAGGCGTAGAATAGAATCTGGGGAGACCGGAAGGAACCGACCTGGTGGAAGCACAGCGAGAGCGGAGCAGTTAAAAGGAGCAGTCCCAAGTGGCAGGAGCCCGAGACCGGAAGGAGCGAACCTGTTGGGAGCACAGCAAGAACGGAGCAGTTAAAATGAGCGGAAGCAACTCCACAGAGGCAGTTTTTGAAAAAGTGACGTCAGAGTAAAAAAAAGTGACGTCGGCACAAGGGAAGGAGCTGATTGGTGAGTAGCTGGGGAATGTTTTTTGTTAAGTTTTAAGTTTATTTCTGCTGGGTTAGTTCTTAGTCTATTAACTAGAGACATGGCAGGGCAGCTCAGTCCTGTGGAGTGCACATCCTGTGCCATGTGGGAAATCCTGGACGCTTCGCATAGCCTGGACGACCACATGTGCAGGAAGTGTCGCCAGCTACAGCAACTTGAGCTCTGGATTTCGGAGCTTGAGCAGCGGCTGGAGTCACTGCGGAGAGTTACGTGGATAGCACATTTCTAGAGGTGGTCACCCCGCAGCTTAAGAGTATGCAGGCAGAGAGGGAATGGGTGACCGCCAGACAGAAGAGGAGGAACAGGCAGGAAGTGCAGGAGTCCCCGGAGTGCATCGCGCTCTCCAACCAGTATTCTGTTCTGAGTACTGGTGAGGGCGATGGTTCCTCTGGGGAGTGCAGCCAGAGTCAAGTCCACGGCACCACAGGTGGCTCAGCTGCACAGGGGGGGAGGAAAACGAGTGGAAGAGCAATAGTGATAGGGGATTCGATAGTTAGGGCAGCAGACAGGCGTTTCTGCGGCCACAGACGTGACTCCAGGATGGTATGTTGCCTCCCTGGTGCCAGGGTCAAGGATGTCACTGAGCGGCTGCAGGACACTCTGAGGGGGGAGGGTGAACAGCCAGCCAACTTCCATATTGGTACCAATGACATAGGCAGAAAGAGGGATGAGGTCCTGCAGGCAGAGTTTAGGGATCTAGAAGAGAGATTAAAAAGCAGGACCTCAAAGGTAGTAATCTCCGGATTACTCCCGGTGCCACGTGCTAGTGAATACAGGAAAAGGAGGATAGAGCAGATGAATGCATGGCTGGAGAGATGGTGCAGGAGGGAGGGCTTCAGATTCCTGAGGCATTGGGACCGTTTCTGGGGAAGGTGGGACCTGTACAAGCCGAATGGGTTACACCGCAACAGAGCTGGGACCAATATTCTCGCGGGGAGGTTTGCTAGTGCTGTTGGGGAGGGTTTAAACTAGCTTGACAGGGGGATGGGCACCAGCATATAGGAGAAGAAAAGAGGAATAAGGTGCATACAAAAAAGAGTGAGTGTGTTGGATAGTACTAGAGAAGAAAGTAGTACTAGAGGCAGAAGTAGTATAATATTAGATAGGAGCAGACTAAGAAAGATTACAAAAAATTCAAAAATGGGTTTAGAATACATGTATATAAACGCACAAAGTTTGGTGAATAAGGTTGGTGAGCTACAAGCACAATTAGCCGTGTGGCAATATGATGTTGTGGCAATAACGGAAACGTGGCTTAAAAATGGTGAGGACTGGGCACTTAATATTCAAGGGTACAAGGTGTTCAGAAAAGATAGGGAAGGAAAAAAGGGAGGTGGGGTGGCAGTGCTGATTAGGAAGACATTGTAGTGTTGGAAAGGGAGGATGTTCTTGAGGGGACAAGAACAGAATCCATTTGGTTAGAGTTGAGGAGCAAAAAAGGTATGATCACGCTATTGAGGGTATTCTACAGGCCTCCAAATAGTGAGAGGGAGGTAGAGGAGCAAATCTGCAGGGAAATCGCAGAAATATGCAAGAGCTATAGAGTGGTGATATTGGGGGACTTTAATTACCAAAATATCGATTGGGATAATGCTAGGGTAAAGGGAAAGGAGGGGGAGGAATTTCTGAAATGTGTTCAGGAGAATTTCCTTGACCAATATGTTCTTGGCCCAACTAAGAAGGAGGCATTGCTGGATCTGGTGCTGGGGAATCAGGTGAGCTAGGTCAAGCAAGTGTCTATGGGAGAACATACTCGTGGGTACGAATGATCATCGTATCATAAGATTTAGATTAGCAAAGGAGAGGAACAAGAAACAATCTGAGTGGAACTTCTAAACTGGAATAGGGCTAATTTCAATGAGATGCGAAAGGATCTAGCCAGGGTAAAATGGAACCAAAGACTGACAGGAAAACTGTAATGGAACAATGGGTGATCTTTAAGGAGGAGATGTTCCAAGTACAGGCTAGGTACATTCCAACAAGAGGGAAGGGTAAGGGAACCAAAGCAAGGGCTCCTTGGATGACGAGGGAGATAGAGAAGATGATGAAACAAAAAAAGAGGGTGTATGATGCATGTCAGGTGAATTCTTCAAGGGAGAACCAGACTAAATACAATAAGTTGAGAGGGGATGTGAAGATGAAAATAAGATTGGCAAAGAGAGAATATGAGAGAAGAATGGTGGTTAACATAAAAGGAAACCCAAAAATCTTCTACCGGCATGTAAACAGTAAGCGGGTAGTAAGACGTGGGGTGGGGCCTATTAGGGACAAAGAAGGTCACATATGCTCCGAGGCGTAGGGCAAGGCTAGAATACTCAATGAGTACTTTGTATTGGTGTTTACTAAGGAGGTGGATGCTGACAAAATATCGGTCGAAGTGGAAAAGGTAGAAGCAATGGAAGGGGTGAAAATTGATAGACAGGATGTACTAGAAAGGCTGGGTATGCTTAGAGTGGACAAGTCGCCTGGTCCAGCTGGCTTGCATCCCAGATTGCTAAGGGAATTGGGGGAGGAGATAGCGGAAGGGCTTGCCATAATTTTCCCTAGAAGCGGGGGAGGTGCCTGAGGATTGAAAGGACAGAAAACAGCAAGTTGTGGTTAATGGCTGTTTTTTAGACTGGAGGATGGTAGACAGTGGTGTTCCCCAAGGGTCAGTGCTGGGGCCAATGCTTTTTTTGATATATATAAATGACCTGGATATTGGAATACAGTGTAGAATTTCTAAATTTGCCGATGACACCAAATTTGGGGGGGGTGGCAAACAGTGAGGATGATACCAATCGACTGCAACAGGACATAGAAAGGCTAGCAGAATGGGCAGACAAATGGCAGATGGAATTTAATACAGCGAAGTGTGAGGTGATGCATTTTGGCAGAAGGAACAGGGAGAGGCAATATACACTTAATGGCACAGTTTTAAAGAGTGTGCAGGGACAGAGGGACCTGGGAGTTAATGTGCATAGGTCCCTGAAGGTGGCGGGACATATTGAGAGAGTGGTTAGCAGAGCATATGGGATCTTGGGCTTCATAAATAGAGGTATTGAGTACAAAAGTAGAGAAGTTATGCTGAACCTTTATAAAGCGCTGGTTCGGCCACAACTGGAGTATTGCATCCAGTTCTGGTCACCACACTTTAGGAAGGATGTGAAGGCCCTTGAGAGGGTGCAGAGGAAATTTACCAGAATGGTTCTGGGGATGGGGGATCTTAGCTACAAGGACAGGTTGGAGAAGCTGGATTTGTTTTCATTAGAGCAAAGGAGGTAGAGGGGTGATTTGATAGAGGTGTACAAGATTATGACGGGTTTGGATAGGCTAGACGGGGATAGGCTGTTCCCACTAGTGGATGGTACAAGGACGAGGGGACACAGATTTAAGGTTTTGAGCAAGAGATACAGGGGGATGTGAGGAAAAGCTTTTTTGCGCAGCGAGTGGTGAGGACCTGGAATTCGCTTCCGACGGAAGTGGTGGAAGCGGAGACACTCAGTGTTTTCAAGGGGAGACTGGATAGGCACTTGAGGGAAATAAACTTGCAGGGCCACGGGGATAGAGCGGGGGAATGGGACTGACTGGATTGCTCTACAGAGAGATGGCACAGTCTCAAAGGGCCAAATGGCTTCCTTCTGTGCCATATGATTCTATGGGGGAAAAATTGGGTTGCTTTGTGCACCCCGTTAGCGCCCTAAACGGGGCACAAAGCAACTAGCGCCTGGGCGCGGCACCACCCACGCCTCCCGCGAAATTCAGCGCCCTGCATGCGCCCCAGCCGCGATCTTCGGGAGCGCCCCCTGACTTATGCTATGTCCGACGGGGTCAGGGGGGCCTACCTGCGGCCAGGGAGGCGCTATTTAAAGGCGAGGTGCGGGGCGGCCATTTTTGTTGCTGGCCGCCTGCCAGCACCTGCCTGCACTCCCGTTCCCAGCCTCCTGAACCGCCTCCCACAGAGAGTGCCGGCTGCGCTCCAAGAGCCCGGCACTTCTCTTGAGTGCCGGGTTCTTTTGCCAGCACTCCCGATACCCGGGGGCCCAGCTGGGCCCAGGTCGCGCTGCGCAATGCCCCTCCCTTTTAAGAAGGGGAAGAAGGCCTGCAATACCGCGGCACGTAGCGCCACGATATTGACTCGCAGCGTCCCAAGAGGGATGTTGGGCGCTTCCAGTAGCGCCCCGCTTCCCTCTTGGGGCACAACCACTTAGTTTCCGTTGCGGAGGCGCTAATTTTTCCGGGGCGCTAGACGAAGTTAGCGGGGCGCTACTCAATTTTTAGCCCTATGACTCTATGACTATGACTCCATGGGGGAGAAATTCGGTATCGCCCCATTTGGGGCACAATTATCGGCCGGGCGCAAAGTTTATCACCTGGCACTAATTATCGCCTCCGACTGTAAACTTGGCTTCTATCGCCCCTGGAGGTGATTGGAGCGCTAAATCAGGCACTACACACCTCTCTTAAGGTGCTAACGCTGAGGAGCGAGGCGCTACCTCAGAGCGCTGACGAAACTCATGTGATGTCAGTCAGCAATGGAACACAGACACACTGGCGCCGGCCAGTTCTTAAAAGGGAGGGTCGATCTTGCTCTCCATCCACACCCTGCTCATTGCAGCCTTGAATCTCGGCCTGGAGAGACCTGTACATCAAATCTGCTGGAAAGAACAATGGAGAGGCCCAGGGAAAGAGCTCAGAGTGCAGCCCCCATAGTCTCTTCTAAATCAATGCAAGGAAGGTCAAATCAAAATGAACCTGCAAAGTGCTGGTCCGGACCCAAAACTCCTCCACACAGCGTTGAATCTCTCCAGAAGTATCTCTCTCTCTCTCTCAGAATGCGTGGTGCAAAAATGTCGCCGACAAAAAAAGGCAGGAAGCGGCCGCCTTTAAATAGCGCTCCCCCACTCCCTTCCCGACTGCAAAATGTTCCCCTCTACCTGTCGTTGCTAGCGGCAGGTGGAAAGGCAGGGGGCGCCACTCAATATCCGGTCCGGGCACTACCAGGGCATTGCACGTTCGACTGACATCACGATCTGCGGGCGCAGGAGATCGTGGCGGTAGTGTTTAGCGCTGCCGCAAAATGTCTGGTCAATTTCGCGAGCGGCGCAAACATCGCCACGCCCAGGCGCTAGTTGCTTTGCGCCCCATTAGCACCCTAAGAGGCGCAAAGCAACTGAATTTTCCCCCTATGAATCTATGGGGGAAAAATTCAGCTGCTTGCGCCTCCCGTTAGCGCCTTAAATGGGCGCTAATGGGGCGTAAAGCAGCTAACGCCCGGGTGCAGCGCCGCCCACGCCTCCCGAAAAATTTAGTGGGAGGTTAGCGGCGGCGGCAGCCGGTAGCGCCCTGTGGCGCTGCGCCGCCGGCGATGACGTCATCGCCGTGCGCAGCGCCCCGCTCGCGCCCCGGCCGTGATCTTCAGTCGCGCCCCCTGATTTACCGCCAGACGCTATGTCCGACGGGTTCAGGGGGGCGTACGTGCGGCCGGGGCGGCGATATTTAAAGGGGAGGTGGCAGGCGGCCATTTTTGTTGCTGGCCGCCTGCCAGCACCTGCCCCCGTTGCTGTCCCCGGCCCCCGTGAAGCCCCCCCACCGTGAAGTGCCGGCTGCGCTCCAAGAGCCCGGCACTTCTCTTGAGTGCCGGGCTCTTTTGCCGGCACTCCCGATCCCTGGGAGCCCAGCTGGGCCCCGGTTCGCGCTGCGCAAGGCCCCTCCCCTTTAAGAAGGGGAGGAAGGCCTGCAATACCGCGGCGCGACGTGCCGCAGCGCGTGGCGCTGCGGCACGTAACGCCAGGATATTCACTCGCAGCGCCCCAAGAGGGATGCGGGGTGCTTCCAGTTGCGCCCCGCTTCCCTCTTGGGGCGCAACCACTGAAGTTCCGGCGCGGGGCCGCTAATTTTTTCGGGGCGCTAAAAGTCGCGCCCCGGCGAGGTTAGCGCCCCAAATGGAGCAATACTGAATTTTTAGCCCTATGACTCTATGGGGGAAAAATTCGGTTGCTTTGCGCCGGCAGATCGTGACATCAGTTGAGCATGCAACATCCCGGTAGCGCCCCGGACCGGATATTGAGTGGCGCCCCCTGCCTTTCCACCTGCCGCTATCAACGACAGGTTGAGGGGAACGTTTTGCAGTCGGGTAGGGATTGGGGGAGCGCTATTTAAAGGCAGCCGCTTCCTGCCTTTTTTTGTCGGCGACATTTTTGCACCACGCATTCTGAGAGAGAGAGAGAGATACTTCTGGAGAGATTCAACGCTGTGTGAAGGAGTTTTGGGTACTGAGCAGCACTTTGCAGGTTCATTTTGATTTGACCTTCCTTGCATCGATTTAGAAGAGACTCTGGGGGCTGCACTCTGAGCTCTTTCCCTGGGACTCGCCATTGTTCTTTCCAGCAGAATTCCAGCAGGCCGAGATTCAAGGCTGCAATGAGCAAGGTGTAGATGGAGAGCAAGATCGACCCTCCCCTTTAAGAACTGGCCGGCGCCAGTGTGTCTGTGTTCCATTGCTGACTGACATCACATGAGCTTCGCCAGCGCTCTGAGTTGGTGCCTCGCTCCTCGGCCTTTGCGCCTTAAGAGAGGTGTGTAGCACCTGATTTAGCGCTCCAATCACCTCCAGGGGCGCTAGAAGTCAAGTTTGCAGTCGGAGGTGATAATTAGCGCCAGGCGCTAAACTTTGCGCCCGGCCGATAATTGCGCCCAAACGGGGCGATACCGAATTTCTCCCCCATGACTATAATGCATACTGTCCTAATTGTTGCTGGAACTTGCAATATTTTGATTTTGTATTGTCACAAAAGATCAAATAAATTCGGCATGATTCAAAAATAAATTTCTTGTGTAATTTGTGACCATAAATTTTCAGTCATTTGTGCCACTGATTTTAAACAGATAACTGCTGCCTAACAGGTGCAAGCCATTTCAACATATTTTTTTACAAAAAAGATTGCTCGGTGCATCATTCCATTTTCTTCCCGTGCTTAACTGCTAATTTATTTAGATTAAAGGCAATCAACGATTAGAATTAATTATGTTCTGGTCAAATATGAGCTGCCTGTAATGCCCATTCCTCCACCATTTAGAACACATTTAATTGAATGGAATGTGTTGTAGAAAAAAAAGCTCTAAAGAAATCACAAGCTTGAAGAGAGAGGAGCAAAACTTGAAAAATGTTATTGTTCTTGAATTAATTAATGTGTTCGCTGTACCCACTGCATTTTTATTATGGTTACTTGGTCCTACGCCAATGTCTTTAGTCTTATTTTCATCTGAAAGTAGTTGGTTCATTTAGACAGTAAGCTAAGTTGTTGCACCTCCTAATTTAGAGTATCCTTTGTTTTCCTAAGCCCAGTTAACCAATTGTAAAGAATGCTCTTCCTCTGCTGAATATACACAACACAATTTGGGTTAAAAGATTTTGTGACAAGTCTTTCAAGAGTTAATGTACCTCAACCTCTTTCCAAATGACCACCTGGTTTTCTTCTTGCTTTTTGCTATTCGAAAATATTTCTTACAAGTCCCTGAATGAAGATAAATGTCACTGTTGTATTTTTTAGTGCAATGTTTAATTTAATCTGCTTCAGAAAGTGCTTGCCGCAGGTGTTTTGGTGAATACTGCTTGGAAATCCTGTTTGTTCAGCACAGTAAAGGTTAATGAGACACACGTGGGCTAGCCAAATAGCTCAAGTTGTTGAAGCTTTAACTCTGAACCAAAAGGTCAAGGGTATGAAATTCAGGGCTCCACATCACTCAAACCTTCTTGACGGAAGTGGTTGGTTTGTTGTTGTCTATGGGCAGCTGCATGTGAATTGGAAGGGAATAGGGAGATGGCAAGAAATCCTAACATTGAGCTAGCCTCACTGAAGTGTTGCATCCTGCTGGTTGATCAAGAAACAGCTTTGACTACAATTATAGGGAAGTTTGTGGTCCACACCAGAGCAGATTGGCCTCCCAGGTGGGGAGAGACTGTATAGTGGTGATTCATCTGCTTGGAAACAATTGAACAAAAGACAAAAGAAAAGCAAGATCAAAATTTGGACTATAATTTGAAGAGATAGCTTCTTAAATGTTGACTTGAGATCTCTTTGCCCAGTGGGAAACAACACTGCTTTATTCTATTTGTAGTCACAAAACAAAACCTAAAGAAGTCTTCTCATTTCTAACTGCAGGTGTGACTAGAAATGGAAAGATTTCTTTCGGAATAAAAACAGAAAAAGTTGCAAACACTCAGTAGGCCAGGCAGCATCTGTGGAGAGAGAAACAGAGTTAATGGTCGGAATTTTCCAGGGTGGTAGCGGGCAAGAATGGAGGTGGGTCGGGTGGGAAATCTGAAAAAATTTGGAGGGGTTCGGGAACCCGCCATCATCCCGCCCCCACGTGCCTTTCCCACGGGCGTGTTTGCTGGTGCGGCAGCCACCTGACCGGCAGAGGTTGGTGACCTAATTGAAATCATTAGCAGCTTGTTTACAGACACTTAAGAGCCTTTCCCCCCCCCCCCACATTTTAAATTTCCCTGCATGGCCACGGGATTCACACAGCTTGGGAACCATATCTGTCAACCTGAGGCGGAAGTTGAGTGGCCATTGCTCCAGCTGATTACTTGACAGCATCAAATGTAGTTTAAACGCTCCCACCTGACAGCTGCTCACTTTCCTCAGGCAGAAGCTGTTGCTGACTACATTCCCAGCACAGATTGAGCTTTCTGCAGGCTGCAAGTCTTTCCAGCAAAGTCTCCATCCAGTGTCACCTCATTGGAAGAACCTCTCTCACCATTGACAGATTGCTTCTGTCAACTCTACTTCACCTGCCATCTCTTCCATCAGCATGGGTGCCGTTTATACTGTCTCACCTTGGTCCTCAGAATTGGACCACGATGAGCCCCAACGCCACCAGCACCAGGCACACCAGCAGCACCAACAACAACACCACCAACCTTCTCCTCAACGCCTTAATGCTCCACAGGGCAGAGGGCATCAGTGCAGGGCTGCACCGTGCCAGAGGCGATACCCCCAACACAGGGTATACAGGCAGAGGATGAGCTTCCTCAACATGACTGAGCAGCAGTGCCAAAGGAGGCTCAAGCTAACACGCCAGGTCATCACAGACATTTGCACATTGCTGGAGGAAGACCTGCAGCCCAGAGGAGCGGGTGGACACACCTTACCGGTGGCTGTAAATGTCACCAGCGCCCTCAACTTCTTTGACTCAGGCTCCTTCCAAGGATCTGCAGCAGACATTTGCAGCATCTCGCAGTCGGCTGCCCACAGATGCATCAAACAGGTCACCGATGCCCTCTTTGACAAGTCAGCCAATTATATCAACTTTGTCACTGATGAAGCCAGGTGGCATAGTGGTTAGCACTGGTGCCTCACAGCGCCAGGGACCCGGGTTCGAATCTGACCTCGGGTGACTGTCTGTGTGGAGTTTGCACATTCTCCCCGTGTCTGCGTGGGTTTCCTCCGGGTGCTCCGGTTTCCTCCCACAGTCCAAAAATGTGCGGGTTAGGTTGATTTGGCTATGATAAATTGACCCTTAGTGTTAGGGGGGGATTAAATATGTGGGGTTATGGGGATAGGATAGGATATGTTAGGGGGAATTAAATACGTGGGGTTACGGGGGTAGGGTGGGACAGGGCGTCATCGACTGCACTCATGTGGCCATCAGGGCACCCCATCATCACCCAGGAGTCTTTGTCAACTGCAAGAGCTTCCACTCCCTCAATCTGCAGCTCCTCTGCAACCATAGGAAGATCATCATGTATGTGTGCGCCAAATTCCCTGGCAGCTGTCATGACTCTTTCGTCCTGCACAAGTCCATCCTCCCTCAGCTCTTCACACCTCCAAACATACCTTCCAGCTGGCTGCTTGAAGACAAGGGCTATCCACTGAAGACGTGGCTCATGACACCCTTGAGGAGGCCAAGTACTGAGGCCGAGGAGAGATAGAATGAAAGCCACATTTCCACCAGATGTGTCATAGAGCAGACAATAAGCATGCTGAAAATGCGATTCAGATGCCTCGACAGATCTGGAGGAGCCCTTCAGTACGTAGCCAGGGTCTCCAGATTCGTCGTGGTCTGCTGTGCCCTGCACAACATAACGCAGCAGCAAGGATTAGCGCTGCATGAGGAGCAAGGCACTGAGCACACAGCCTCTTCAGAGGAGGAGGAGGAGGTGTATCAGCTGGAAGACGAGGAGGAGCAGGAGCTGGAGGAACCTGCAATGTAGATGGCACCAGCAGTTGAGCACATTGCTGCCCGGGAGGCCAGGAATGGCCTCATCATGGCCAGATTTACGTAACTTTACGTAGTCCACCCATATGGCTGCCACATGCTTCGCCAGGTTGGCAACACCCCACAGCCACACCATTAAACATCCCTACAATGACCAATCCATTCCTTTCACACTCACAGTCACCACCATTGCTGGAGGTAAAGTTATGTCTGACCCTTCACTCCAACTAACTAAGCCACTTCCAATGGTGCACACAAATTTGTCCAAGACCGGAAAGTTTTGAAAAGGAAGAAATTTATGGTTCACATTAAATAAACTGAAACTTCACATCAACATTGAATAAAACACCCAAGTAGCTACCCTTGTGAATCTACTTGTGTGGCATTTATCTCTTAAGCGTGCTTCTATGTGGTATTACCCCTGTGGCTTCAGCAGAGGTGGAGGCAGCCTGCTCACTTCCCTGCTGCGGCTGCTTAGAGACTTTTGGCAGTCGTCCTCTGGGTTTTGGAGCCTCTGATGGCCTTGCCAAAGTTTGCTCCTCCTGCGAATGTGCAGGGGCAGACTCGGCCACCGCTGTCCAGGGAGGCATCAGGGGCTCTGACTGAGGGAGTGGCAATGGGGGAGAAGTGTGAGCACTTTGAGAGGAGCTCCCACTTCCATGTCCCCTCTCACCATCATCTCTCTCATGGGCCACCCACACTTCCCTGCTAACAAGGAGCTGGAGGGCACCTTGTTGCACATCAATGGGGTCATGAGGACCCATGTCTACATTGACATCCCTCCTAGAGAGGACGTCTATGAGCCTCTGCCATCTATCCTCCATAGATACCCATCTATCCTCCATAGATACCCATCGATTCTGCATAGATAGCATGTGCTCCTCTGAGTGGCACTGTAGCTGCTTCATGCAGGTGGCCATCCTATCCATGGAAGAGCCTACAGTCGCTATCGCCTGCGACATCGTGGTGCTCATGTTGGAGATGGACTCCTCCATTCTCTGAACACTGTCAGTCATCGCGCTCGCAAAACCTGTCAGAGCCTCCTGAACTTTTTGCTGCAGCTCCAGGATCGCCCTCTTTCTGGATGGCCCCCGAGGCTCAGCGTCTGCATGCAGCTGAGCAGAGCTGGGAGACTCCTGCGCCCTCTGACGAGGAGTCTCCACTGCTGTCACTGTCTCCACCATCTGCTGCTGCTCAGTTGTGATCTGTGACACACCAGGTGACAACACTACTCTATCTCGCGAGGGACCCACTGAGGTGTGAGTATCTTCGCTGGTGCTGGGTGCGCTTCTGTCTGGTGATGGTGCGCCCTCAGAGGCTGGAGGCTCCTCTGAAGAGTCATCTTCCTCTTGTGCCTGGACAGTGGTGGGGGCTCTTGATGGACTTGTGGGAGAGTAAAGAGATGAGTTCGATATGTCATATGTAGATTGGGTACAGAAACCATTATGCACTTAATGACCATTCAATGGCTGCTGACATCAGCCCCCATATGTGTGACTGATGTATGCCAGGTAGCTGTAGGATATGTAATTCTGTCACCAGGTTGCTGAGATGTCCCCCTCTCTCCGTCTCCCACCTCCAGGTGCTTGGCGACTCCCACCAGCTCTAAAGCAGCCTCTTCTGCTGTGGTCAGGGTGGCCATCGATGTGGTTCCACCGGAGTTCTCTCCCTCTCTTATTGTGCGCTCTCTTCTCCTGCAAGGAGGGAAATAAGAGAAGGTTGAGTGAGAGTGATGGAATGAGTGTAAGGATTGGATGGGTTACATCTGTAGAGGGTGACTATGATGGAGTGGGGTGGCAATTCCAAGTGGCCTCCTTGTGTGTTGTTAGTTGGTATGAATGCATTAGGATGAGGGTGAGTGTGAGGAGTGGTTAGTAAGATGGGGATGTGATAATGTAAATAGAGAGAGGGATGGATGAGGTGCAAGGTATGTTGGTGTGAGTAAGGATGTGCAAGAGTAGGGTTGGGGAGGCAGAGTGATGGGGATGTGATGAGAGGCACAGCAGGATGAAGGTGAGTGTGGCTTTGTACTCACCTTTCGTGATCTAACGAGATCGTTGAAGCATTTGCGGCACTGCACCCAGGTCCTCCTGACAACATCCCTGCTATTCACCTCCTCTGCTATTTGGAGCCAGGCTCCTTTGCTCTGCTGGGGAGGTCTCTTCCTCCCATCAGCAGGGAAGAGGACCTCCCTGTGTGCTCTGACTCCCCCCTCAAGCATATGGAGGGAGTCATCGGAGAACCTGGGTGCAGCCCTGCACCTCTGTGCAGTCATCTCTGGTGGTGTGTGCAGCAGTGGAATAGTGATTGCACTACCTGCACACTCCTAGATGAACCTTCAAATGCAATGTGGCCATGGCTCCTTTAAATATCCTGGCTGAAAACACGTCATAGATGATGTCACCAAACCCGCACCATTCAATAGGGCCGGGTAATGCGCAGGGCGGGCTTAATAGACCACATTAACGTAAAGTAGTTCTGTGGAGCGGGATGGAGGCAGCAATGGGGTCGCAACCTGCCTTGGCGGCTGCCCACTCCAAGCCCACCCAGATCGGGAAAATTCCAGCCAATCTTTCAGGTTGATGACCTTTCATCAGAACTGGTGAAAGGTCATCGACCTGAAATGCTAACTCTGTATTTCTCTTCACAGATGCTGCCTGGCCTGCTGAGTGTTTCCAGCATTTTCTGTTTTTATTTCAGATTTCCAGCATCCGCAGTATTTTGCTTTTGTATTAAGATTTCTTTAGGTTTTGTTGTGTTACTGCAAATGGAACAAAGCAATATTACCTCTTGAAATACAAATTCATATAGTGTTTTGCTATGGTGCACTTCTGAATTTTTCTAACAGTTAAAAATGAGCCCTGCGCAGTTCCCCAACAACTGCATAAAATGATTCTTTCTTTCAGTCATGCTCTGGTAATTCAGTAAGATTTCAACCTCGACCTTTCTATTACTGACATAGACAGGTTAGTGGACTTGACAGACGGTGGCAGATGAAATTTAACATGGCTGAGTGTGAGGTAATACATCTTGGGAGAAAAAACAAGAAATGGGTGCCTACACTTAATGGAAAGACACTGAAGGGTGTGGATGAACAGAGAGATCGAGGGGTTTGCATACATAATTCCCCGAAAGTGCGATTGCAGGTGGATAAAGCCATTACAAAAAGGCCAATAGCAGTTTGGGCTTCATAAATAGGGTCATGGAGTACAAGAGTAAAGAAGTAATGATGAATTTATACAAAACATTGTTTAGACCACATTTGAGAGTGCTGTGTTCAATTTTGGAATGCCCCATGTGAAAGGACATTAAAGCCATAGAGAGCATACAGCATAGATTCAACAGGATGATTCTAGGGATGGGAAACTATACTTATCACAAGAGAGACTTGAGATACTGGGACTGCTCCTACTGGAGCAGAGAAGGCTCGATGGAATTTTAAGAGGTTTTATAAAATTCAGAAAATTTATAAAATAGTTTCAGTAGAGTGACTAGAGAAACACAGTTTCCTCAGGCTGGAGAGTTAGTAATGAGATCATCAATAAAAAAACAATAAAAAGAGAGTGAAGAGTGAGGTTAGGAGGAAGTTCTTTACGCAGAGGGTTGTTGGAGTATGGAGTGCTTTTCCACAACGAGTGGTTGAGGCAGAGACCATTGCATCTTTTATGGGAAAATGAAATATTTAAAGCAGTGGGAGGTACAAGACTACAGGGAGAGGGCAAGGCAGTGGGATTAGTTTTGGATCACTCGAGCAAAGAGCTGACACAAACACGATGGACCAAATGGCCTCCTTCTGTGGTGTAAACGTCAATGGTTCTACGATTGAAATGAGTGATATTTTACCTTTCCAAGAAAATGATCATGAGTGACGCACAACATAGTCATCGGGAGCAAATGTAGAATTCAAAGCCCGTTATTTCCGATAGGAGGCTTCCTGCGTGCGGAGGCCTCCTATCGGGAAAAAATCTATGCTCTTACCTAAGGGCTCCCGAGGTGCGTATACTTCAGTTCCTGGGCCTCTCCACGACGAAATGAGCAGGGCCCACGTATCCCAGGGGCGCATGCGGTTCGCAAGCGTCCCTGGGATCACGTGGGCCAGGCGAGCCAATGGGAGATACTTTTGACAGATACTTTTGACAGATCGACCTGTCAAATATATGAATGGAGATCACTGAAAAAAGCCATCAAAACATTCAATAATTTTTTTTTTTTTAAATCACGTTTTTAAAATGAGTTAAAATTACATTAAATTAAATATTTTAAACAAAAATTATTTTGAAAAAACTAATTAAAGTTTTTTACGGGGCTAAAAATAAACTTACCTTTTTTAAAATTATAAATGAGTGAAAAATTTTTTTTTACTTTTTTTAAACTCTTATGCTGGTATAAGCAGGTCTTATGCCTGCTTTTACCAAGCGTAAGATTTTTAAGTGATTTCAGCGGGCGGAGGTTCTGCAGAAAGCGGAACTCTCCACCTGCAGAGGCCCTTCTCCAGGGCAGGCGTCCGATCTGTCAAGAGGATTCTTGACAGATCGGAAATGCCAGTTTTCAGCGCATGCGCTTCGCATGCCTGAAACCTGCATTTCCAATGTCCCTACAGGTGTGTACACACCTCGTACACACCCGTAGGCATCGGAAAATACGGGCCTTTTGTTTTTGGTGTCTTGCATGGTACTAATTCAATCAAATGGCTCTGATAGTGTCATATACCACAAGAGCAACAATTTCCTGGTTTATGTATCTCTGAACTTTGGGGTCAAACTACTTTATTAAAACCAGCTCTATATTATCTATTATTATTTAGTCTCTCATTTTTAAGTGACTTTTAAAAATGTTATTCATATGGCAGTAGAGACAATAATAGGAGTAATTTTATGAAGCTTTTACCCCCAGTGTGGAAACAAACTAAATGGGAGTGTGGGTAAGAGATAAGGTTGTAACATTGAAGTGTTATTCCACGACCTGCATTCCTGTCTAGTGAGGCTGTATGCTGAGGATGGAGGCTCGTAAAATGATCCATCCTGTGACTCAGATGAAAGGGTATTATAAACAATAGTGCTGCAGATGTTGCAAGTATGGGGCATCATGGAATTCCCTATACCTTCAGCTTCTATTTCACAATGTGGAACAAAAAGACATAGCTGGAAATAATCTTTACTGCATAGGGTCGATTTTCTCAATTTCGGATACTGTCAGGGAGTCTCACTGGTAATGTGAATATCAGGAAACCACAGGCAGCGTACCTGCAGATTCCCAGTAGACACAGGCAGAGGCTGAGGCTCCCTGCTGGTAGCACACATTCAGAAAACCCACCCTTAATTATTGGTGAAAGATTTGAAATATGAGCAGTGTCTAAACAGACAATTTTTTGGATCTTCAGGCAAAAATTTTAAACTGGTAAAGAAAGAAAAATTTTAATTAGAGACAATAATTCGAGTCCATTGGGAATTCAATTACTGCCACTTTGATTTTCAATAATCATATAGATCAGCGTTTCCCAACCTGTGGTCCGCGGACCACTGGTGGTCCGCGAGGGTACTGCAGGTGGTCCGTGAAAAAATATATATAAGTTTGACTCCCGTCAGCCATAGGCTGTTAAAAAAATTTTAAACGGCTGGTGGTCCGCAGAAGCAATTTTTAAACGGCTGGTGGTCCGCATGAAGGAAAAGGTTGGGAACCGCTGATATAGATTAAGAGTCTGGGATTTCAGAGTTTTCCTTTGGAACATTTTGATTTTAAAAAAATAGTTAGAGCACGACCAGTGTTGCAGGGGAATGATGGAAGTCCCTGGCCTTCAGATTCTCTCCTTCAGGTAAGGTCTTCAAGGAATTAACATATTGTTTATGATCTGGAAATAAAATAGATGGACCAAAATAGCAACATAGATTGAGAAAAGCTTTGAGATTTGTTTTATCGACGGGTAATCATGGCACATTTTATTTAATTCAACATTGTGTTAAAAATACATTTTCTCTGCATTTTACAACATGAATTTGTGGTTATAATTCCTTCCCTCATTTGTCAATGTGTGTTTTACTTCAAGTAAACTGTTTAAAAGGTGCATGAGTGTGGACAAGGAGAGATACAACAGTATGATGGCTGAGATACTACAGCTGTGAAATAAACTCTGCACTATCAATGAAGGTTCTAAAAAAAACAAATAGCAGGACAGCTACAACCAGCATGCTGAAAAAGTACTTGATGGATGAGGGAAATATATATTGCACATAGGCCATATATTGCATGTTTTTGAAATAAATTCCAGCTTACTCACATCTGACATGGGCCTCTTAGGGTTGCAATCTATATGGATATATTTTGTTTTATATTTATTTTTCCATCCCAGACAAATAGTGGCCCCTATATTTTATATGCAAGGGGTGTGAGCTTACGTTCGTTCTGATATTATGTGCCATATTCTCCCAGAAACGATTGCTGTGGCTGCATTAAAAATATATTGGCAGTGCAAATAGCATTTTGATTTGTTGAATCAAATAGGTAAATCAGTGCTCTGAGTCCAGAAAGAATGCGCTGGATGGGCATCACACACTATTACACACGTACCATACACAACTAAACAGGAAGCACACACTATTAAACAGGTACCACACACTACTAAACAAGAAGCACTCACTACTAAACTGGTACCCAGCACGAGTAGCTAGTACCAGAAGACACCCATCCATAACTAGCAGCGAGCACGAGAAGCCACTTATCCATAACTAGTAGCCAGCCACTAGAATCCAACCATCCATAACTAGTAGCCAGGGACTAAAAGCCACCCATTCATAATTGTAGCCAACACAAGAGGCCACTTATCCATAACTAGTCGCCAGCCAGTAGTCATCACTAAAAGCCCCCTATCCATAATAGTAGCCAGCAGTCGAAGCCACCCATCCATGACAAGTACCCTGGACGAGTAGCCATCCACCCACCACTGCCAGCCAGTAGAAGCCACCTATCCATAACTCCAGCACTGGTTTCTTTAGTGAAACAAACTTTTGCCAACTGGCCTTTCAAAATCTCCCCAGGGAATAGCATGTCCATGATGATAGCAGTAAATATCCAGTGATATAAAGATGTTGAAATGATTAACAACTTAATGGAAATAAAAATGAGCATCATGACCAATAAAAAAAGTCAAAACCAGTATGAGACCAAAATCATGAACCTTCTTCAGTTGACCTTGTAATCAGAGAGAATGAAAAGTAATTAATTGGGAAATTATCACTGGGTGGGAAACCTGAATGGTTGGTTAACTAAAGCAATATGTCAACTGAGTACAGATTAATTTTGCAAGCATACTTCAGGGTCTGAATATCATTGATTTGAGAGTTTAATAACATTTGTACTGAGAGCAATATGGCAAAATCCAAAACCCATTGATGTCATGTAGAATGAATAATGGAACTTATTTGAAAAGACAACTGTGGTAGGGTTATATTCAGGAAGCTACATCTTTAATGATGCAGAAAAGAACAACCCATTTCAAGATACATATTACATTGAGTCTACAGCACAGAAACAGGCCATTCAGCTATGCTGGTGTTTATGCTCCACACGAGCCTCCACCCACCCTTCTTCATCTAACCCTATCAGCATACACCTCTATTCCTTTCTCCATCATATGCTTATCTTACCCTTAAATGCATCTATGTTATTTGCCTCAACTACTCCTTGTGGTAGCGAGCGATAGATTCTTACCACTCTATCAAACCCTTTCATTATCTTAAAGACCTATATCAGGTTATCTCTCTGCCTTCTGTTTTCTAGAGAATAGAGCCCCAGCTTGTTCAGTCTTTCGTGATAGTTATAACCTCTCATTTCTGGTATCATCTTTGTGAATCCTTTTTACACCTTCATCAATGCCTCAATATTCTTTTTTTATGAGAACCAGAACTGTGCACAATACTCCAAGAGTGGTCCAACCAAGGTTCTATACAAGTTTAACATAATTTCTCTGCTGTTCAATTCTATCCCTCGAGAAATGAACCCCAGTACTCGGTTTTCTTTTTTTATGGACTTATTAACCTGCATTGCTACTTTTAGTGATTTGTGTATCTCTATCCCTTTGCTCCGCTATCCTATTTAGACTCTTATTATCCAAGCAGTATGTGGCCTCATTATTCTTCCTACCAAAATGCACCACCTCACACTTATCTATATTGAATGAAAAGGTGTGTTCAAAAAGTTCTTTCTCTGTACCTGACACACTTGAAGCAGCGATAGGGTAAAGTTTCCATTTACATGTTGCATGCATGAAACGCCACCACTGATTCTTGAGGGCACGAAGGCCAAGTAATATGAGCCCCTTCCTGGAAGCTCTCTTACATCTCTTGGTCTTTGTACTGTGTGGAGTATAACTTGAATCTGATGTGAAGCGAGGTTTAGAAATGCTTAAAAACATGCTTAGGTGATTTGGACCTCCTGGGCAGTTTTACAAACTTTATATTGAGTCTTTTTATTTGTGTGAATAAGTAGACAATCCTGCCTGTGCTTGCCAGACATTAAAAAAATAGCCACCATGGGAACAAGCCCTGAGCACGCCTTGATTATCATGCCATTGTAACGCACACTACATAAGATGTATATTCTGACAAATTGCGTTCAATAGAAAGAAAATTGTGCACAGTATGTCCCTTCATGGCACACAGCCTTGCACTTTTCACAAAGAAGCTTAGCGTCAGTAGCAATAGATAGTCCCAAGATGCAACATAATATTGGGTGGTTTGTGAGATGGGGTCAAAATAATTACTGCATGCTGTTACAATTGAATGATTGATTGTAATGAATTATATAGTCGATCAAAGCCTGATGATTCTTAGAAACGTAGAAAAGTACAGGGCTGGAAAAGACTCTGCAGCCCATCCGGCAAGTCTCAAAGTAATACCTCTCAGTCACCTACTTCTTCAAATGTCAAATCAATTCTGCCTTAAATTTTTCCACACTGCCTCCATTGCCTTCCTCGCAATCCATTACACCCTCTGTGTAAAGTAGTTCAATCTAAAGGAGTGGGCACCAGTGCCTCCTGCTTCTAGAGTTTATGGTAATCTTAAAGTGATTCTGGAGGCTATGTTTATCTATTCCCGAAAGATTCTTGAATAACATCTGCCCTGAGCTTTCTCTTCGCCAGAGTGAACAATCTCAGGCTCTTCAACTTCTCCTCATAGCTGATATGCTGGAAGTTGTGCAGTAAATTCAAGGAGCATGACTTGCATGCTTATGTAATATTTGGGATTTTTTCAACAACTTTTTTTTATTTTTAAACTGTACACTAGCTAAAAAGATGAACAACCAATCCGACTGATGTAAAATTAAATGAAGGTCAGCCATTTACTCTGGCCACTGATGTAAGAACATAAGAACATAAGAAACAGGAGCAGGAGTAGGCCATTTGGCCCCTCGAGCCTGCTCCACCATTTAATAAGATCATGGCTGATCTTCTACCTCATCTTCACTTTTCTGCACTATCCCCATATCCCTTGATTCCCTTAATATTCAAAAATCTATCAACCTCTGTCTTGAATATACTCAACGACTGAGCCTCCACAACCCTCTGGGCTAGAGAATTCCAAAGATTCACCACCCTCTGAGTGAAGATATTTCTCTTCATCTCAGTCCTAAATGGCCGACCCCTTATTCTGAGACTGTGACCCCTGGGAAACATCCTCCCTGCATCTACCCTGTCAAGCCCTGTAAGAATTTTGTATGTTTCAATGAGAACACCTCTCATTCTTCTAAACTCTAGAGAATATAGGCCTAGTCTACTCAATCTCTTCTCATAGGAAAATCCCCTCATCCCAGGAACCAGTCTGGTGAACCTTCGTTGCACTCCCTCTATGGCAAGTATATCCTTCCTTAGGTAAGGAGACCAAAACTGTACTCCAGGTGTGGTCTCACCAGGGCCCTATATAATTGCAGTAAGATGTCTTTACTCTTACACTCAAATCTTCTTGTAATAAAGGCCAACATACCATTTGCTTTCCTAATTGCTTGCTGTACCTGCACATTAACTTTCAGTGATTCATGTACAAGGACACCCAGGTCTCTCTGAACACCAACATTTCCCAATCTCTCACCATTTAAAAAGTACTCTGCTTTTCTATTTTTCCTCCCAAAGTGGATAACTTCACATTTCTCCACATTATATTCCATTTGCCATGTTCTTGCCCACTCACTTAGCCTGTCAGTACCCGAAAATGACCCGTTTATTCCTACTCTCTGTTTTCTGTCCATTAACCAAGCCTCAATCCATGCTAGTATATCACCCCCAATCCCATGAGCCCTAATTTGGTTTAATAACCTCTTGTGTGGTACCTTATCGAATGCCTTCTGAAAATCCAAATGCACCACATCCACTGGTTCCCCCTTATCTATTCTGCTAGTTACAACTCAAAAAGCTCTAACAGATTTGTCAAACACAATTTCTCTTTCATAAATCCGTGTTGACTCTGCCCAATCCTATTATTATTTTCTAAGTGCCCTCTTACCACGTCCTTAATAATAGATTCTAGCATTTTCCCTACTACTGATGTCAGGCTAACTGGTCTGTAGTTCCCTGTTTTCTCTCTCCCTCCTTTCTTAAATAGTGGGGTTACATTTGCTACATTCCAATCCACGGGAACCGTTCCAGAATCTATGGAATTTTGGAAAATGACAACCAATGCATCCATTATCTCTATAGCCACCTCTTTCAAAACCCTAGGATGTAGGCCATCAGGTCCAGGGGATTTATCAGCTTTCAGTCCCATTTATTTCTCCAGTACTATTTTTTACTAATACTAATTTCTTTCAGTTCCTCATTCTCGCTAGAGCCTTGGTTCTCCACTATTTCCAGGAAGTTTTTGCGTCTTCTTCCATGAAGACAGACACAAAGTCCAGAATTTTGCCGCCGCTCAGAGTGCGGGTTTGGAGGCGGGACCGCTGTCAAAATCGCAAAGATTCGTAGGAAACCCACTGTCAACCCACCTCCAATCAACCTTCCCAAGTGTCGGGTCCCCGATTTGCGCATGGACCTGACACCTAGCGGCGGGAAGAGGATTAAAGCCACTTACCTTCCTGTTAACAGGTACTTGATAGTTGTTAACAGGCTCTTTTTCAATTTTGCCACTTCTGCCTCGGGTTTCCCAATGTCTGGACACCACGTCAGGTAAGTGTGGAGTGTTGTGAGTCTGCTGTAACGTTTCTGCATTGATGACAGTTGCAGAAGTGGTGTGAAGGATCCAATGGTGCACTGGTGAGTTTCAGAGGTAAAAAAATGTTGGGAAAATTATTTTTAATGAATTTACACTTTTCTATAGGTAACAAGTTTTGAATTGGATGTCTTGTCCCATCTAATTGGGAGAACCTCTCTCACCAGTGACAGATCGCTTCTGTAACCTCACCTGCAACTGCCATCTGTTCTAGCCTAAGGAGGGAGTCACTGGAGAGCCTGGGTGCAAGAGCTCACCTTTGAACAGTCATTGTCAGTGTTTGCAGCACCTCAATGCTGTCAAACACTGAGAAACAAGCTGTCAAAAAAAATTGTGCATGGTCCCTTTAAGAAAACCTGCAGATGACGCGTCATCAAATGACGTCATCTGACCGGCTTCCTCTTAATTGATCGGCAAGCCCGCAGGGCGGGCTTAACAAGGTCAATCAAGGGAAAATCACGTCCTTGGGCCGGATGCAGTTGGGTGCGGGACTGGAATCCAGAAACCACCTGACCCCTCCCAACCCGCATCTATTTACAAAATCACGGCCAAAGTATTTGTTTAATTTCTCTGCCATTTCCTTATTCCCCATTATAACTTCTCCTGTCTCAGCCTATAAGGGACCCACATTTACTTTCGCTAATCTTTTCCTTTTTACATACCTATAGAAGCTTTTACAGTCTGTTTTTATGTCTCTCACTAGTTTACTCTCATATTCTATTTTCCCTTTCTTTATCAATTTCTTGGCCCTCCTTTGCTGAATTCTAAAATCCTCCTAATCGTCAGGCTTACTACTCTTTTTGGCAAAATTATAAGCCTCTTCCTTTGATCTAATACTATCTTTAACTTCTCTTGTTAGCCACGGTTGGACCACTTTTCCTGTGGGGTTTTTGTGCCTTAAAGGAATGTATATTTGTTATAAATTATGTATTAATTCTTTAAATGCTAGCCATTGCTTGTCTACCATCATACCTTTTAATGTAGTTTCCCAATCTACCGTAGCCAACTCGCCCCTCATACCTACATAGTTTGCTTTGTTTAGATTTAAGACCCTAATTTCAGATTTAACTAAATCACTTTCAAGCTGAATATAAAATTCTATCATATTATGGTTGCTCTTCCCTAAAGGCCCCTTTACTACAAGGTTATTAATTAACCCTTTCTCATTGCACAATACTAGATTTAAAATAGCCTGTTCCCTAGTTGGTTCCTCAACATACTGATCTAGAAAACTATCTTGCATACATTCCATGAATTCGTCCTCCACACTATTACTGCAAATTTGGTTTGCCCAGTCTATATGTAGTTAAAGTCCCCCATGATCACTGTATTACCCTTGTTACATGTGCCTCTAATTTCCTGATTTATACTCTGCCCTACATTACAACTATTGTTTGGGGGCCTATAAACAACTCCCACTAATGTTTTCTGCCCCTTGCTGTTTCTTAGCTCTACCCAAACTGATTCTACTTCTTGATTTTTGGAGCTAAGATTCTTGGGGGGAAAATTGAGTCGCACCCTCTTTGGGGCGCTAACTTTGCTGGGGTGCTACTTTTAGCGCCCTGAAAAAATTAGCGCCCCCACGACCAAAATTCATCGGTAGTGCCCCAAGAGGGAAGCGGGGCGCTACTAGAAGTGCCCCGCCTCCCTGTTGGGGCGCTGTAAGGGAATATCGCAGCGCTACATGCCGCGGTACTGCAGGCCTTCCTCCCCTTCTTAAAGGGGAGGGGCCTTGCGCAGCATGACCCGGGGCTCAGCTGTGCCACCAGGGATCGGAGTGGCAGCAAAAGAGCCCGGCACTCAAGAGAAGTGCCAGGCTCACGGAGTGCAAACGGCACTCTGCGGGTGGGCTGCAGAGGAGGCCGGGGATGGCAACGGGGGCAGGTGCTGGCAGGTAGCCAGCAACAAAAATGGCCACCCGGCACCTCGCCTCCCTGACCCCGTCAGACATAGCGTCCGGCAATAAGTCAGGAGGCGCTACCGAAGATTGCGGCCGGAGCGCAAGCGGGGCGCTGCGCATGCCAATTACATCATTGCCGGCGGCACAGCGCCACAGGGCGCTAACGGTTACTGCTGAATTTTGCGGGAGGCGTTGGCGGCGTCGTGCCCGGGCGGTAGTTGCTTTGCGCCCCATTAATGCCCTCTTAGGGCGCTAACGGGAGGTGCAAAGCAACCAAATTTTTCCCCCTTTCTCTCTACTTTCTTTATCCCATCCTTTATTATCAGGGCTATCCCTCCTCCTTTTCCATTTTGCCTATCTCTTCTAAAAGTTAATTATCCTGGAATATTTAGTTCCCAACCTTGGCCACTTTGCAACCATGTCTCCGTTATGGCTATTAGATCAAGCCTGTTAACTTTTATCTGCGCTATTAATTCATCTATTTTGTTGTGAATGCTTCGCGCATTCAGATATAGTGCCTTTAGCTTTGACTTATTTCTATTTTTCCCTGAGTCACCTTAGTCACTGATGCCTTATTACCTTTGTTACTCTCTCTGTCCCTTCCTGGCCCACTCTGCTTAATTTTACCCAAAATTCTACTCTGCTCTAGAGCCTTGACATTTCTCTCGCTGCATTTAAATGTACTCTTTCCTGAATCCTCCCACGCCCCCTTCATTAGTTTAAAGCCCTCTCAACTGCCCTAGTTATTCAGTTCGCCAGGATACTAGTCCCTGCCTGGTTTAAGTGGAGCCCGTCCCAACGGAACTGCTCTCTCTTTCCCCAGTACTGGTGCCAGTGCCCCATGAACTGAAACCCCTTCCTCCTACACCACTCTTTGAGCCACGCATTTAAACCTCTAATCTGTTTGTCCCTATGCCAATTTGCGCATGGCTCAGGTAACAATCCAGAGATTATTACCTTTGAGGTTCTGGTTTTTAATATGGATCCTAGCTCCTCAAACTCCCTCAGTAGAACCTCATTCCTAGTTCTACCTATGTCATTGATTCCTACGTGGACCACGACAACTGGATCCTCCCCCTCCCACTCCAAGTTTTTCTCCAGCCGTGAAGAGATGTCTTTAACCCTGGCAGGCAACACAGCCTTCAGAACTCTCGGTCGTGGCTGCAGAGAACAGTATCTGACTATACTGTCCCCTACCACAACTACATTCCCTTTCACTCCCCCCATTTGAATGGCCTCCTGCACCATGGTGCCATGGTCAGCTTGCTCATCCATCCTGCGGGCTTTTCCCTCATCCACACAGGCAGCAAGAACCTTGTACTTGTTGGACAAGGGCAAAGGCTGATGCTCCTCCAGCACTGCACCTGGGGTCCCCTTACCTGCCTGAGTTGCAGTCACACCCTCCTGTTCCTGACCACTAACCAGACCTGTACCAATACCTGACCTGGATGGGATGGAGATGTTACATAACTTTTGAAAATAACCATCCCTACATGAATCCTGCTTTAGTTTAACTGATCCTGATTGGCTAGTTTCATAATTGCTTATAACAAGAAAGAAACTGCAAATGGTGGAAATCTGAAAGAAAAATAAAGGTTGTTAAAAATAATCATTAAGTCTGTCAGCATTTGTAAAGCGAAAAGACAGGCTCATTTTTGGGTGATGACTTTTGCAAGCAATCTTTCCTGTTTTTATTTCAGATTTGAAAGAAAAATAAATCTGAAAGAAAAATAAACGTTGTGAAAAATAGTCATTAAGTCCGCCAGACTCTGTAAAGCGAAAAGAAAGGCTCATTTTTGGGTGACGACTTTTGTAAACAATCTCTTTCCTGTTTTTATTTCAGATTCCCATCATTGCCATTTAATTTTCATTTTTTAACTCTGGGGAGTAATTTTATGAGTCATGGTTAGAAAATCACAGTGGATGGCACACCGAATTCCGATTATTGCTACTGCCGGGGTTGGCGCTCTCTCCCGCAACAGGGGCTCGTAAAATAACCCCCTATTTGTTGCCTCTCAAGCCAATTTGGAAAACACAATGGAAATGTATATATTCCGCTCAGGTAGCTATCCTTTCTAATTATTTAATTCAAAAAGCTTAAATATCTCTGCTAATTTCTGTGACAGATTGTTATACAATAATGAGGTCAGTTCTCATTTTGTACACTGTCACAACACAGTTAAACAGCAGATCAGTGAGCCCAGCCTCCCTTCTCACTATTGCAAACCTGTTTGACTGACCTGTACAACCTCATTATTCACTAGCCACTAGTCTAAACTGATGTAACTGTCTTTAGCTGCTGTAACTGGTTCTATTATTATAAACCTGAATTATTTCTGAAATGAATTAACTTGTGCACAATGGGCTGCCTTTAAAGAGGAAATAGTTCAGGTACAGTTGAGATACGTTCCCACTAGAGGGAAAGGCAGGGCAACTAAAGTCAGGGCTCCCTGGATGACAAAACAGATAGAGAATATGATGAAGCAGAAAAAGAGCGCGTATGACAGATGTCAGGTTGCAAATATATCTGAGAATCAGGCTATATATAGAAAGGTCAGAGGAGAAGTGAAAAAGAAAATAAACGGGGCAAAGAGAATGGTATGAGAATAGAGTGGCAGCCAACATAAAAGGTAATCCAAAAGTCTTCTATAGGCATATAAATAATAAAAGGGTAGTAAGAGGAGGGGTGGAGCCGATTAGGGACCAAAAAGGAGACCTATGCATGGAGGCATAGGGTATGACTGAGGTACTAAACAAGCACTTTGCATCTGTCTTCACCAAGGAAGAGGATGCTGCCATAGACATAGTGAAGGAGGAAGTAGTGGAGACACTTGATAGGATAAAAACTGATAAAGATGAGGTATTAGAAAGGCCGGCTATACTTAAAGTAGATAAATCAGTAGGAGCGGATGGGATGCATCCTAGGATGCTGAGGGAATTAGGAAGGAAATCGCAGAGGTACTGGCCATAATATTCCAATCCTCCATAGATACGGGGGTGGTGCCAGAGGACTGGAGAATTGCAAATGTTACACCATTGTTCAAAAAAAGGTGTAAAGATAAGCCCAGCAACTACAGGCCAGTCAGTTTAACCTCAGTAGTGGGGAAGCTTTTAGAAACAGTAATCAGGGACAAAATTAACAGTCACTTGGATAGGTGTGGATTAATTAAGGAAAGCCATCATGGATTTGTTAAAGGCAAATCGTGTTTCACCAACGTGATCGAGTTTTTTGGTGAGGTAACAGAGAGGGTTGATGAGGGTAATGTGGTTGACGTAGTGTACATGGATTTCCAAAAGGCATTCGACAAAGTGCCACATAATAGGCTTGCCAGCAAAGTTGAAGCCCATGGAATAAAAGGGACAGTGGCAGCATGGATACAAAATTGGCTAAGTGACAGGAAACAAAGCGTAGTGGTGAACGGTTGTTTTTCGGACTGGAGGAAGGTACACAGTGTTGTTCCCCAGGGGTCGGTTCTAGGATCACTGCTTTTCTTGATATATATTAATGACTTGGATGTGGGTGTACAAGGCACAATTTCAAAATTTGCAGATGACACAAAACTTGGAAGTACAGGAAACTCTTTGGTATCCGGCACCGACGGGACCGGCGTGGTGCCGGTTGATCAAAAGTTCCGGATAACGGAGAGTTATATCTACCGAGGCTATTTTTAACAAACAAAAATCAGACTCCTGTTACTGCCGTGTTCGGACTTCCGACAGTGCCAGGAGGCCGAGTAGTGGCACTTTGGAGAACTACCCCCACTGACTAACTCGGCGTTCGCGGGAGACTCGGACTCGACAACATTGCCGGTTATTTGAGAGGAGTTTTCGGAGTACTCGGCGTTCGCGGGAGACTCAGACTCGGACTCGGACTCGACAACATTGCCGGTTATTTGAGAGGAGTTTTCGGAGTATGATTTTTGCCGGTTAAGAGAGAATTCCGGATATTTAGGTGCCGGTTAAACAAGAGTTTCCTGTATAGTGAACAGTGAGGAAGAGAGTGATAGACTTCAGGAAGACGTAGACAGGCTGGTGAAATGGACGGACATGTGAGAGATTAAATTTAATGCAGAAAAGTGTGAAGTGATACATTTTGGTAGAAATGAGGAGAGGACATATAAACTAAATAGTACAATCCTAAAGGGGGTGCACGAACAGAGAGACCTGGGGGTGTGTGTGCACAAATCATTGAAGGTGGCAGGGCAGGTTGAGAAAGCAGTTGAAAAGGCTTACGGGATCCTGGGCTTCATAAATAGAGTTATAGGGCTGGATTTTGAATGACCCGTGGAGTCGGGGTTGGAGGCGGGGGGGAGTGGTTAAAGTTGCAGATTCGGGGGTCCCGACCCCAACCCGCCTCCATGCCAGTTTCTCTGGCGGCGGGTACCCGACCTGTTCTGAGACCTGACTCCCCGAGGCGGGAAGGAATTAGTGACAATTAACTGCCTGTTAACAGGTAGTTAACAGGCAGTTTTTTGCATTATCCCTATTTTCAAAAGAAAAGTGTGGGCTTCCCGACAGGTGGCAACCACTCCAAGTAATCGGGGCGGGCCGTGGGTCTGCAAGGGTTGGAGGGGTCGATATGTCCGGTGGGCAGGTGAGTGATGGGTGCATGTGTGCAGAGGTAAGTGTGTAAGGTAAGTGCTAAGTGTTGGAAAAAGTTTTACTTACCTTAACTTCCTCCTGCAGGTGTCAGCCCTTCAGTTCTCGGGAGTTAGAAATCTCACCGGCACAGAAAGCAGGAAAGCCGTGGTTCTGTCAAAACCTGCAGCCTTCTGTTTTCTGTGCTGGAATGATTTCTAACTCAGCCTGAAGGAAGGACTGAAGTTAGAAATCATATTGTGAGTGTTTGACAGCTTCACAGAGCTGTGAAACGTTGATATTTCATCTGTCAAAAGCTCTTGACAGATGAAATGTCAGTCTGTGACGTCACCTGTTGCCGGGTGGCCCTTAATTGGCCTGCTGAGCCTACTGGGCAGGCTCAACAAGGTCAATCAAGGGAAAATACAGTGGGTTGGCCACATCTCGATGGAGGTGGGTTCACAAGCCAGAATGTGTGATTCCCGACCCCAACCCGACTCCAACTTCAAAATCCAGCCCAAAGAGTACAAAAGTGTGGAAATTATGATGAACCTGTATAAAACACTGGTTCGGCCCCAACTGGAGTACTGTGTCCAATTCTGGGCACCGCACTTTAGGAAGGATATGAAGGCCTTAGAAAGGGTGCAGAAAAGATCTACGAGAATGATTCCAGGAATGAGGGACTTCAGTTACATTGATAGACTGGAGAAGCTGGGGTTGTTCTCCTTGGAGCAGAGAAGATTGAGTGGAAATTTGATAGAGATGTTCAAAATCATGAGGGATCTGGACAGAGTAGATAGAGAGAAACTGTTCCCATTGGCAGAAGGGTCGAGAACCAGAGGACACAAATCTAAGGTGATTGGCAAAAGAACCAAAGGCGACGTAAGAAAAAACTTTTTTACGCAGCGAGTGTTTAAGATCTGGAATGCACTGCCTGAAAGGGTGGTGGAGGCAGACTCAATCTTATCTTTCAAAAGGAAGTTGGATGAGTATCTGAAGGAAAAAAAATGACAGGGCTACAGGGAAAGGGCAGGAGAGTGGGACTAGCTGAGGGTCAGCACGAGCTCAACGGGCCAAATGGCCTTCTTCCATGCTTTAACCATTCTATGATTCTACGTGGGCGATTTTCCCACTGGAGGCGAGATGGAGGCGGGTTTCGGTTTGGGTGGGTTTGAAACCCACCTCCACTGATAGTTTTAAAAAAATTGAGATTTTCCCACGATTGGCCACTTGATTTCAGAGGTGTGGGATGCCCTTGGTCAATTAGTGTTTTTGGACTGAAACCCGCCTCTGTTGACAGCACTTTTCCAGTCTGATTTTATGACTTCTTGCTCCCTTGGCGCATCCCACAGGATTTCCGCCTATGCTGCACCACCTGCAACATATTTTGAGAAACCACTATGTCCAATTCCAAGGCAAGGGCCTCCCCGAGGCTCTCGGATGAGGCACTGCAAATGTTGTTTGAGGGAGTGACAGCTAGCATGGAGGTGCTCTTCCACTAATCTGGGAGGAAGAGGCCTGCCAAAGAAACCTCTGTGGGTACAGCTGGCAAGGGATATAAGCTCCAGATCTGTGTGCAGATTGGGAGAATGTTTATGTGTATTGATGAAATGCCATCCCCGTTGGAAAGCATTAAAATGATTTGTAGCCAAAATGTTGGCGTTATGGCATCTGTTCTTTCGCCTTAGGCAGCTCTACATTGCGGGCTCTGCCACACTTGCGTTGTCAGGTTGGTGGCCTGTAGAGATTCAAGTATCTCTGGTAAACAGGATCGAGTGCAAACCAATATGGTGGGCATATTGTGTTTAATCGGAGTTTAGGACAGAATATAACACACTAGTAATACAGCGAAAACATACGACCGTGACAAGCAGCTGGTACCGGACCCAATCGGACAGACGGCTGGCATGCGTGAACAGTTCTCTGGCTTCCGGCCTCTCTCTCTCTCCCTCTCTCTAGAACCTCCGATGGTGAGCATGGGATCACTCTCAAAAGAGCATTCGACCAGTCCAACTTCTCTTTGCAACTTCTGTTCGGCTCTCTCCTCCACCATCTGTGGGCAAGCCCTTGGTCTCACTTTTTATTTGCTTTTTAGGGGTGGGCCTGAGGCCAAGTTATTGACAAGACCATTTAACCTATAGAGGTTCCTCTAAAACTTCATCAACCAATGGCAGCTCAAGTTCTTTGTCTTGGTTCTTGGATGAAAGCCCTCCCCAAAAGAGGGTCTCATTACTTCATCCAATTTATCTTTCTTGTTTTTACATTTTGAAGGTTCCTCCATTGGAATCCATCTTATCTCTCTTGATTCTATCCTCCTTAACCCAGCAAGTACAAGGCCCGGCCCTGTCCTTCTTAATCATGGCCCCAGCCAGAGCTGTCGCACATTAGCCAGTCGCTATCTCACCTTCATCTAGCAAATGGCCCATTCTAAGATGGATACCTTAGCCTCCTCAAATTCCTTTCATTCTATGTCTTTTCCTAATTAACTTTTAATTATCTTCACAAGCAGTTCTGCTAAACAAACTCCAAATTCTATCTGTGGAGATTATAATATGGTTATCAGTAATAATGGAAGAAACATAGGTTGGGCCTTCACTGGCCAAATTAAAGATACATTAACAAAGTCAAAACCCTAACTTACAAACAACAGATAACTAGCCTGTCAGGGCCATCCTATGGGCCCCCGTGTGGAATATTTATGTTTCACCTAATCTAACTGATTAAAAAGACTGTCTCAAATTCTAATGCAAGCTTTCCAGGAAAATGAAACTTATCATTTAAACACAGTATTATTCGTGTAGCCATATTCATTTTAGGCACCCCTAGTTTCTAACAGTCCCCACCTTGAGAGGGAGAAAAACTCTATTTCGACCTCTCCAATTGACCCTCTACTAACCATGCCAACTCTAAATTATTGGTTTGACGGTTCAATTCACTGTTCCGGTGTTCCAATTCTGCCCCGCCTGGGGTATTCTCTGTTTCTTCTATCTTTCCTGATCTTACCCAGCCTGGGGTCTCCTATACTTTGCCTCTGATTTTCATCCATCATTAATTCAATAGTACAGTTAGTCATACTTATAGATACACATTTGGCTTATGCATCAAAGTCTTACTACACAGGTTACATATATCAAATACACTGTCATTACAAGTTGGAGAACTAGCAGAGCGTGTGAAATAATACGAACCTAAGGTTGTGCTGATATATAAACCCCAATATCCCACCAGTGTGAATTGTCCCCTATGCTCTCAATTTCAATATCTATTCTCGAGTTGTCTTGCTCCAAAATATAAAAATGCTTTAGGGTGGAATTCAGTTGCATCACGAGCTCACTGAAGTCCTCAGACAACAGGAGAATGTCGTACCCGAATTGTACCACATAACTGTACAGCCATACTGGATCATACTGGCTTTTCCCACGCTCTGTTACCTACAAAACACAATTATTACAGTCACAGTTATAATTCAGTCTTACAATCATTAGCACGTCGACTAAGTACATACATTTCAAGCGACAATGATGCAAAACAAATAATACAGAAATTGTGAAGAAAGCTACAGTTTATCATCTAACCAGGAATATTTATTCTTTCACAGTTTTCAACTGATTGATATGGTACCATTTAGCCACCTTGGCCCTCCCCTTTTTCCCAGGGAATTGCACCAGATAAACCGAAGGACTGGCCCTGTCAATAATCGGGAAGGGGCCATTCCACTTTGGTTCGAAGCAATGTTGCTTCTTCCCATAGTTTAGTACCATTACAACATCTCCCACTTGATACTCAAATGGTCGGACCTTCTTGTCGAAGTATTTCTTTGCCTGGTTTTTTGATTTGCCTGTTTGTGTAGCTACAAACATGTTAGTTTGTTCTATGTTCTCTACCACCATGTCAAGCCATTTTTGGTTGGCAATTCCCTGCACTAAGGGTGTGGCTGAAGGGGTTAGCAGATGAGCTGGTATTCGTATTAGTCGCCCGGTCATAGCCTGGTAGGGTGAGATACCCGTTGTGCTATGCGGGGTGGATCTAATAGCCATTAGACACATTGGCAACATACTGGACTATTTGGTGGGGTGATCTGCACAAAATTTGTTTAACATAGTTTTCAGAGTTCGGTTTCCTCTTTCCACCACACCAGATGATTGTGGGTGATGGGAGATGGGAAGTTTATGCGAGATACCCATTATCTGTTGTAGTTCGGTAAAAATTCGAGCGGTAAAGTGTGATCCCTGATCACTATCAACTTGAACTGGCACTCCCCACCTGCAGATCACCTCACCCAATAAGAGGCGAACTGCTGTCAATGCGGTGTTTGTTTTACATGGAAAAACCTCCATCCATTTAGTAAATTTATCAACTATAACCAGACAATACCACAAGCCAGAAGGTCCTGTAGGTAGAGGCCCTATGAAATCAATTTGAAGGTGGGTCCACGGCCCATCGGGAGGAGGGGGACTGCGCTACAGTGCCCGATTAGTGTGGGCACTTGGATTGTGCTGTAAACAGGGCAGACAACGATTCACCCTATGAGTGACATCTGTGATGCAATCGGGATACCATGCAAATTTGCGTAGTTTCTGAACAGTTACGTCAGCTGAATAGTGCCCTCCTACCGGGTGTGAGTGCAGGAGATCAAAAATTTCGGGTGCCATGGATGGGGGAGCACAGACAACCGGGAGATCAGATGATAGCCACCGCATGCAGGGGTTGAACATTAACAGGGGAGCAGCTTCCCCAGACTGATCTGGAGCCAATTGTGTGTCCGCAGCCCATGGAGTGGGCTGAGGTAACGGACATCCATTCTGATGCCATGCAATAACAACTGCATAGGGGGAATAACTGGACTGGAGGGAAGGGAGGTCGATGTCCCCACCTTGGATACTCGAGACTGATCTTAAGGGAGGGGCAGGGGCTTGCCAGAGGTCACCGTTAACGGCGGCGTCCTTGGCAGCACGATCTGCCTATGAGTTACCCTGGGTATGTACATCTGAAGAACGTGAATCGGACTTTACCTTACCAACATAGACAGGGGCTGATCGTGAATTTAAAGAGTCCCAAAGGGAAGCAAAGAGGTCTGCATGGAGCAGGGTCTTACCATCGACAGTGCAAAAATTATTCCTAGCATACAGCGGTAAAGATAACAAAGTGTTAATCGCATAGGCACTATCTGACCAGACATTAACAGGTATTTCATGAGTAACTTGGATTGCTGTCACCAGGGCTGCAACTTCAGCATATTGGGCAGAGTGGGGAATGCATTTATACTTAAGTTCTCGGTCAGGCATGACTACTGCAAATCCAGTAAGGGCTTTCCATCCCTGTGATAGGATGACCCATCAATGTAGACGTTCTGGGTGTCACTTAGGAGAGACTGGGTGACGGTCGAACTCCAGTGGTGGAAGGGGGCACTCATGGCTTCCCCCCTCGTACAGTAGGAGCTGAGGTAGTAGAGTTGTCTGCCTTGCCGTTATTTCCAAATCTCTCTGAGTTAACAGAAGTGTCCAGTGACTGAGTCGGGCAGAGGAGACCAAAGTGTCCCCTGGCTTAAGTAGAAGATTCAAAGGGGTGTGGGGGCTATGTATGATCGTTTTGTTCAGCCCAGTAATAAACGTGAAGTGTTTGACTGCCCAAAAAGTGGCTAGCAGATGTCGCTCACACACAGTGAAATTCTTTTCCACGCCATTCAAAATACGGGAGGCGAATGCGATTGGCATAAGTTTACCCTGTACCTCTTGGCACAGAACAGCAGCAAGACTCTGATCGGTGGATCCCACCTCCAGGTGGAAAGGCTTATCTCGGCCAGGGCTTGTCAGGCATGTGGCTTACATAACAGCAGTTTTAAGGAGGGACACAGCCATTGTATGTTCGGTGGTCCAGTCACGGGCCACAGCGTCCTCTTCACCCTTTAACAGTTCATATAATGGTTTGGCTAGCTCCGCAAATCTGGGAATAAATGAGCGCTGGTATCCCACTAGGCCCAGGAAGGAGCGAAGTGCAGTTTTGGATGCAGGCAATGGTAAACGCTGCATCACCTCAATCTTATGCTGGTCAGGGCTGAGTCCCTTTTGTCCCACAGAAACCCCTAAAAATGTCACTTCGGGCTGTAACAGTTGTACCTTTTTGGGGTTAATTTTCAGCCTAGCTTTTAGGAGAAGGTCTAATAGCTCTTCCATTAATTTAATATGAGTGTTTTTGTCAGGCGTTGCAAGCAAAAGGTCATCAACATATTGCAGCAGGCAGTCAGGTCTCGAAAAAGGTTTCAGTGCCTGAGCCATCCGTTTGTGGAATATAGTTGCGGCGTTGTGAAAGCCTTGAGGTAAACATGTCCAAGTATAACTTTGATCTTCAAAAGTGAAGGCAAACTTGTACTGATCCTCTGACTTAACAGGATACTCCAGAAGCTGTTTGAAATGTCAAAGGTGGAGAAGTAGCAGCTACCTGGTGGAATCTGGGACAGGAGAGTGCGGGGCTCCCGAACAACAGGGGTGCAAGCTGGGGTTACCGAATTAAGCTTGTGATGATCAATTGTTAGACGCCAGCTATCGTCTGATTTCTTAACTGGCCAGGTTGGAGAATTAGTGGTAAAAGTGCCAGTGCGGATAACAGCCTGCTTTAACAATGAATCGATAGTATACCGAACATAAGATTTACTCTCAGCTGGAATGGAATACTGCTTAACAGGAGGGTGGGAGGGTCCATTAATCTCCTTATCTCCCGACATCCGACCACAATCATGTTTGGACTTGGCAAAAACCTCTGAAAATTTATGAATTAATGTATTAACCATGGGGTCTTCAGTCCCGGGAAGGGTGAAATCTTCGGGTTTTTTAATTGCATATACTGAATGGGCATCTGAAATAGGTGTCGGTGGTCCCTCATTAAAGTGCCACCAAAGACAATCATTAGCGTAGTCGAGGACAGCACAGTGTTTATGCAGCGTGTCACTTCCGAGGATACCTTTCTGGTCATGGGTGGCCATAAATACAGGAGAGAGGACATCGACGGAATTCCCATCAATGGACAAGACTGTGGAGCTCAATCCCTGATTAACTAACTGAGTAGAAGCATTAAAGCCAGAGAGGTTTAGGGCGGTGCCAGAATGGGAAAAGGGAGCGGGGTCATGTAAAATAGTCACGGCAGAACCGGAATCCACAAGCATAACATGGCGGCGGCCTCCATGATCAGTGACCCGGACAAAGGGTCGTCCGTCCTCCCCGTACCAGACAGGAGAAGACGTGGTCACCGTGGAGGATGCTGACCGTCACTGGGGCCGTGAGTCTGGGAGCGCATCTCCACTACGAGAAACAGCCGAAACGTTTTGCCTCCCCCCACCACCACCACCCCCCCCCCGCCCACCACCACCCCCCCCCGCCCGCCTGACTGTGCTTCACGGCCTCAACTACTGCCGAAAGGTGCTTGAGCTGCTGCTGCTGCACAGAGTTCCAATCAGACCCGTTACCTTCACGGATTGGGGGGTTGGTGGCGTGGGCCATTATTTGGACATCGAGTATCGCGGCAGTCGCGAGCATAGTCTCCGGGCTTATAACAGTTATAACAGATTACGTGGCATTTGTCTCCCGACTGGGGAGGGGTTTGTGGAGTCAGAGGACCCTCCATCGCCGACACTTTGGACTCAGTAGGGGTGAGAGACGATTTAACTCGGTCCCAAGCTCGAATGCAAGTGTCCTTCAGATCAGCCCACGGGGTTCCCTGATGAACAGTAATACCAAGAGCGTCCCTTGCAGGGGCTAAGAGAGCATCAATGAATGTCAGCTTAAATCTCTCCGTGTCCCCAAACTCTTGACCATTACAGTTTTTCTGGGACTGGTTGTACAAATCATGCAATCGATTTGCAAAGGCTACGGGATGCTCGTTAGCCTTTTGCCGGGCGTCCACAGCCGCACGGGTGAAATTAACTGCGTCCATGCCCAAACGGGAACAAACTGAATCCATAACATCCCACCACCCCTTACTTTTATCATAGATTTCCCGTGAAAGTGATAACTTGAGTTCCCGTGAAATGCATGACAACAGAACTTGTTTTAAGTCTGTCAAGTCTAACTCAGGGTGACAGTGACGGAACGTACCCCAATCACTTGTTAGGGCGACTGGGTTCGTCCCCCAGTTTATTGGCCCCAATTCTTCGGCTAGTGCTTTGCACTCTGCCGGGGTCAAACTTCTACTGGTGGTAGTAGTTACTTCCACATTTGGGGGCAGGTTGTAGGCTACAGAAGAGGTATCATTATCGAAGTCATCATCCGAGGGTGTAGGGTCACCAAATTGGGTGGTAGTAGAGACTATATTAACCTGCTTGGTATCTACTGGGGCAGTTTGTCCTGGATAGGGAGGCGGAGGCGCAGAGGGTGAGGGACTATTTTGGCAGATGGGGTTATTATTGCACTGGGCTTTTCTTGTTAGATCATCGCAGTTAATACCGGGATCCCCTGGTTTAAGGCGACTAACGGCCGCAACAGCAGCTGTTTGTCTCCCCAGCTTTCCCTTCAATTCCATAATTTTTAATTCGCAGTGAGTATGGTCAGTGCTCACCAGAGGGGGTTTTTCAAGTAATTCTCTCAAGGCTCCCCTGTCGTCCTCAAGTTGTGAGATCAGGGATTCATTATTTATTTTTAAAGCCTTGTTATCCTCAAACACCTGATGGTGGCGTCTTGAGGCAAGTCGTGCCTCATCTGCCAAGGCTTGTTCTTGATGGAGAAGTGTACAGACTGTGGCATGTCGGCCTTGCCAGTCCTGTAAGTCTCTTTCAAGTTGTGCATTTCTCTCTTTCAGGAGTACAACTTCGCCTCCCAAGCAAACAGCACACAAGTGGGCCGCGTAAGCCAGCCTATTTCTGGCTTCCTTAACTTTGCATTTCTTCGCACCCACCTGGGATGCTATCTCGCCCCAAATCTCAGAGTAACTCTTCTCACTCTTCTCATCTCCCTGCACTATTCCGATTACTGCTTGGGCCCCCGGAGCCCCTAACTTATCCGAAAGACTGTTCGCAACCTTTTCTCTAAAATACGCATTTGCCATTTCGTTTTTACTTTACAACCCATAAGAACGCCTAGTATCATTATAAACCAAACCCGTCCTCAACTCGTTTCGACCACAACAACCCTGTTGCACTCCTGGCTCAGCTCGCCAATTTGTAGAGATTCACGTATCTCTGGTAAACAGGATCAAGTACAAACCAATATGGTGGGTGACATGAATCTTGTCATTCATGGGAAATGACTTATGACATAATACTGGGCGGCCTGCTGGTGGCGCTGTCCAGGGAGGGTATAAATACTCGGGCATGAGCCCAGCTTGCTCAGGACATTCTTTAACAGGAACTAGAGAAGGACACAACTAGATCTCCATGTTGTAAAACAGTTGATTAAAGCTTTGTTTAACGCTTAGACCAAGTGCCTAGTAGTTTTCTTACGTCAGTGGGTATATTGTGTTTAATCGGAATTTAGGACGGAATGTAACACACTAGTAATACAGCAAAAACATACGACCGTGACAAGCAGCTGGTACCGGACCCGATCGGACAGACGGCTGGCATGCGTGAACAGTTCTCTGGCTTCCGGCCTCTCTCTCTCTTTCACTCTAGAACCTCCGATGCTGAGCATGGGATCACTCTCAAAAGAGCGTTCGACCAGTCCAACTTCTCTTTGCAACTTCTGTTCGGCTCTCCCCTCCACCATCTGTGGGCAAGCCCTTGGTGTCACTTTTTATTCGCTTTTTAGGGGTGGGCCTGAGGCCAAGTTATTGACAAGACCATTTAACCTATAGAGGTTCCTCTAAAACTTCATCAACCAATGGCAGCTCAAGTTCTTTGTCTTGGTTCTTGGATGAAAGCCCTCCCCAAAAGAGGGTCTCATTACTTCATCCAATTTATCTTTCTTGTTTTTACATTTTGAAGGTTCTCCATTGGAATCCATCTTATCTCTCTTGATTCTATCCTCCTTAACCCAGCAAGTACAAGGCCCGGCCCTGTCCTTCTTAATCATGGCCCCAGCCAGAGCTGTCGCACATTAGCCAGTCGCTATCTCACCTTCATCTAGCAAATGGTCCATTCTAAGATGGATACCTTAGCCTCCTCAAATTCCTTTCATTCTATGTCTTTTCCTAATTAACTTTTAATTATCTTCACAAGCAGTTCTGCTAAACAAACTCCAAATTCTATCTGTGGAGATTATAATATGGTTATTAGTAATAATGGAAGAAACATAGGTTGGGCCTTCACTGGCCAAATTAAAGATACATTAACAAAGTCAAAACCCTAACTTACAAACAACAGATAACTAGCCTGGCAGGGCCATCCTATGGGCCCCCGTGTGGAATGTTTATGTTTCACATAATCTAACTGATTAAAAAGACTGTCTCAATGCAAGCTTTCCAGGAAAATGAAACTTATCATTTAAACACAGTATTATTCGTGTAGCCATATTCATTTTTAGGCACCCCTAGTTTCTAACAGGCCTGAGTGAAAGGAGGCCAGAGAGTCATGTCCATTGTCAATGATGTCCTAGGATGGAGCCAAGGACATGTGCCAACTTGGGCAACCTATGCAAATCTGGCCAGGATAAGTTCATCCCTTGCATCCCGGGCAGCCACGTGCTCGCGTGCTGCCGCTGGTCGATACACCGGCGCTCTGACCTCCTCCTGCTCCTCCTCCTCCTCAGCCTCCTCATCCTCCTCCTCATCTGAGGAGGGCTCGAACTGAGCCGCTTGCTCATCAGGAAGCTGCAAGCCACGATGCTGTGCGATGTTGTGCAGTGCACAGCAGACCACGACCATTCTGGAGACCCTGTATGGTGTATACTGCAGGGCTCCACCTGATCGGTCAAGGCAATGGAAAAGCATCATCAACAACCCAATGGTTTGCTCGATGATGGACCTGGTCAAAGTGTGGCTGGCGTTGTTTTGCTCTACAGCCTCGTTAGCTGGCCTCCTGATCGGCGTCATTAGCCACTTCTTCAGGGGGTAGCCTTTGTCACCAAGGAGCCATCCGTTAAGTTGGTTTGGTGGATTGAAAAGCGGAGGAACACTAGAGTGCCGCAGGATGAAAGAGTCATGGCAACTTCCCCAGAACTTGGCGCAAACATGCAAGAACTCCTCCTTGTGGTTACACACCAGCTGTACATTGAGGGAGTGGAAGCCCTTTCGGTTGACAAAGATAGCTGGGTTGTGTTGGGGCGCCCTAAGGGCCACATGTGTGCAGTCTATGACGCCCTGCACCATTGGCATGCCTGCCATATTTGCAAAGCCAACCGAACAGGAGGTTATACTTGCTTGATCCCTTGTGAACTGGATGTAATTGTGGGCCTCAGCAAAAAGGGCATCGGTAACCTGCGTGATGCAACTGTGGGCGGCCGATTGGGAGATGCCGCTGATGTATGCTGATGATCCCTGGAAGGAGCCTGAGGCAAAGAAGTTGAGTGCGGTGGTGACTTTGACAGGCACTGGTAAGGGGTGTCCACCCGTTCCTCTGGGCACCAGGTCTTGCTGCAGCAGGCCGCAGATCTCTCGGACAACCTCTCGCAAAGTCTCAGCCTCCTTTGGCACTGCTGCTCACTCATGTTGAGGTAGCTCATCCTTTGTCTGAAAACCCTCTGTCGGGAGTATCTCCTGCAGCAAGGTGCCTCGATGCGCTGGTGCCTTCTGCCCTGTGCAGCATCAGGTGGCTGAGCAGGAGGTTGGGGCTCCTGCTGATGTTGCTGCTGAGCTGCCTGTGCATGAGTTGGGGCTCCTGCTGGTGTTGATCCTGAGCTGCCTGACTGCTGCTGCCCTGGATGGTCCTCATCCTCATCTGAGGTCCATGCAGAAAGAAAACGAATGGTTCCCATGCTGCTTGCAGATGCCTCCTTTGGGGAAGCGCTCATTGCAAGCAGGGAGAGGGTCTTCCAAGGAGGTCCCACAGTTGATTGATTCAAGCTGCAGCACCTCCGACTTCGGAAGGCCTTCTAAAAGTGCTCAGAGACCTTTTAAAGCCAAGGTCTGGCACCTGCAAGTAATCCTTGATGCAATAAACGATGTCTTGTTAGACCTGTAGCTGTGAGGAGGCCACCCACAAATCAACCCGCCAGGTTTAACTGGCATGGTTTAGGAGGTGCGTGGAGTACGCCGAAATCCTCGAAAAATCACGAGGGCTTCTCAAAATAGGCTTGGAGAGGCCCTTAATGAGTATTTAATGATCACAAGTATCGCTATGGCCAGCTGGAGGCGGGACCGTTTCCCGACCTCCAAAACCGGCACCGGCAAAATCCTGCGGAGGCGGGTTGGAGGCGGGTTCCGAACCCGCCCTCATTGAATCTGATTTTTCCGCCTTTCCAACCTCCAAACTCGCCTCCTCCGATGGCAGAAAATCACCCCCTATGATTCTAAACCACGTGTTAGGTGAACAATACTCCTGTGTTACCTGTGCTGTGGATGAGAGTGTGACAATTTGTGGAAGGTCAGCTATATATTTGAGAAGTGTTATGTTCACTTTCACCACATCAAACTCCACTTTCCATGTTGCCGCAGGTTGCAACAAAATTGTTACATAGATACATAGATACATAGAAGATAGGAGCAGGAGTAGGCCATCCGGCCCTTCGAGCCTGCTCCGCCATTTAATGAGATCATGGCTGATCCTCCAATTCAGTATCCCGTCCCCGCCTTCTCTCCGTAACCCTTAACCCCTTTTGCCTGTAGAAATATATCTAATTCCCTCTTAAATATATTTAATGAGCTGGCGTACACTGCCCTCTGTGGCAATGAGTTCCACAGGTTCACCACCCTCTGAGTGAAGAAATTCCCCCTCATTTCTGTCCTAATTGGTTTAGCCCTTATCCTTAAATTATGTCCTCTAGTTCTGTTCTCACCCGCCAAGGGAAACATTCCTTCTGCATCTAGTCTGTCTAGACCTGTCAGAATTTTATACACTTCTATGAGGTCCCCTCTCAATCTTCTAAACTCCAGTGTGTACATCCCTAAACTACATAGTCTCTCCTCATAGGTCAATCCCGCCATTCCTGGTATCAGCCTGGTGAATCGCCGCTGCACCCCCTCCATGGCAAGAACATCTTTCCTCAGATGAGGCGACCAAAACTGTACACAGTACTCGAGGTGTGGTCTCACCAGTGCCCTGTACAGCTGCAGCAAGGTATCCCTGTTCCTGTATTCCAACCCTTTTGCTATGAAGGCCAGCATACCGTTTGCCTTCTTGACCGCCTGTTGCACCTGCATGCTCGCCTTCAGTGATTGGTGTACAAGAACACCCAGGTCTCTCTGTACTTCCCCCTCTCCCAATTTATTGCCATTTAAATAATAATTTGCCCTCCCGTTCCTGCACCCAAGGTGGATAACTTCGCACTTGTCCACATTATAGTGCATCTGCCATTTATCCGCCCAATCACCCAGTCTGTCCAAATCGCTCTGGAGCTTCCTGGTCTCCTCCTCTGAGCCCACCCCCCCTCCTAGTTTAGTGTCGTCTGCAAATTTGGAAATGCTGCATCCGACTCCCTGATCCAGGTCATTAATGTAAATTGTGAACAGCTGGGGACCCAGGACAGATCCCTGTGGTACCCCACTTGTTACTGCCTGCCATTCAGAAAATGAGCCGTTTATTCCAACTCTCTGTTTTCTATCTGACAGCCAGTTCTCTATCCACGTCAATACTTTCCCCTTTATCCCATGAGCTTCAATTTTCCCTGCTAATCTTTTATGTGGGACCTTATCGAAGGCCTTTTGGAAGTCCAGGTACACTACATCTACTGGCTCTCCCCCATCTATTTTACCAGTTACTCCCTCAAAAAATTCCAATAGATTAGTCAAGCACGATTTACCCTTTGTAAATCCATGTTGACTCTGTCCTATCCTGTCCCCATTTGCTAAGTGCTCCGCTATTTCATCCTTAATGATGGACTCCAGCATTTTGCCCACAACTGATGTAAGGCTTACAGGTCTGTAATTACCTGCTTTTTCCCTACCCCCCTTTTTGAATAGTGGGGTAACGTTAGCTACCCTCCAATCCATGGGCACTGTTCCCGAGTCTAATGAATTCTGAAAAATCATACTTAGTGCATCCGCTATCTCTAGGGCCACCTCCTTCAGTACCCTAGGATGCATGTTATCAGGCCCTGGGGATTTGTCCGCCTTCAATCCCTTTAGCTTCCTTAACACCATATCCTTAGAGATATTGATTTGCGTCAGTTCCTCCTTTGCCAATGTCCCTATTTTTCCCGATATCCCAGGGAGGTTTTTTGTGTCTTCCTTCGTAAAGACTGACCCAAAGTATGCATTTAGTTGGTCTGCCATTTCCTTATTTCCCGTTATATATTCCCCCGTATCTGACTGCAATGGACCAACTTTGGTTTTCACCAGTCTTTTCCTCTTGATATACTTATAAAAGCTTTTGGAGTTAGTTTTTATATTTTCCGCCAGCTTGCTTTCATAAGCTATTTTGCCCCTCTTGATTAAGCCCTTTGTCCTCCTTTGCTCTATCTTAAACTGTTCCCAATCTTCCGCTCTGGCGCTTTTTTGGGCTATTTTATACGCCCTATCTTTGGATTTTATGCTGTCTCTAATTTCCCCTGTTATCCACGGTTGAGTCACCTTTTTAGATTTCCTTTTATGCCAGATTGGTATAAACAATTTTTGTAATTTTGTCATTCTATCTTTAAATGCTTGCCATTGTTTATCTACCTCCAGTCCTCCCAGGAACGTTGTCCAATCAGACCTACTCAGTTCCCGTCTAATGGCATCATAATTCCCCTTGTTTAAATTCAGGACCTTAGTCTCTGAGTCAATTTCTTCGCTCTCCATTTCGAGTGAGAAATCGATCATGTTATGATCGCTCTGACCCAAGGGTCCCCGTACAACAAGATTACTAATTAGTCCCTTCTCATTGCACAGTACCCAGTCCAATATAGCCTGTTCATTTCAAAAAGTCCAAATATTTCACTAGAATCCAATCAGCAGTCAATTTTTAACTTAAGTAGCACTTTAGGTCCCCAAGATCTTCAGTTGAGGTACAGATCAGCCATCATCTAATTAACTGGCGGAGCAGGATCGAGGGGAACAATGGCCTACTCCTGTTCCTAATGTCAGAATGCTGATATTGCAAGTGTGGAATAAAACACCGACTGCTTTTCAATGGGATTATGATGCTAGCCTTTAAAAAAAACAATTCTCGTTAATAAGCAACATCAGCAAAATTCCTTGGGTCACATTCCCAGCAATTGTGCCAGGATCATGCCCAGCATTCACCCTGCTGTAGTTTGCTGGGTCAGCAGGAGGGCATTGCATTAGCATGGACCAGCTGGTGCAAGTACCACTTTGGCAACATCTGCATTGCTTGCCTGTCCTTGACTGCTGGTCCCCACCATGGAAGGAGGGTGTACCCCCCAACCCCTAACCCAATTTTCCTATTGGCCCCCTGGGCAAGGGGTAGATTTGGCTAATTTTTTTAATGTTTTGATTCTGCAGGCTGCTTGCCTGGCCTGGACTCATGGAGCCTGGTACACCTTCCCTCACTCAGCATACCAGCTACCACACAAACATTGGGTCGCAAATAAACATCAGGAACAGGTGCTGTCCAAAAATGGCAATCGGAGTAGTATATACATCATAAAACCCCAATTTGCATATTAAAAGGGGCTACCGCCTAACTCAGGTACCGCCAGGGTGTTTCACCCGCCCAGTGATAGTCCCTGGGGAAGTTAGGGATGGCTATATCTTTCATCAGGAACAGGCTGTAAGTCATTCCGCACCATTTTCAGGGTACTACTGTCCCATTTCTACTGGGAGGAAGTTTTCCAAATATCCCCCCTGTGGTATCTTAACTTTCCATCCTAACAATAGTTTCTCATCCCTGACATCATCATAGTGTCAGCCGTGGCTCAGTGGGTAGCACTCTTTATGGCTTTAGTGTCCATTTATATTGCACGCAGTCTGTGGCCTTGTGTACATTCATGTTTGCTCTTGTACTTTATGTCCCATTTATAAAACTCAAAATGCTATTGGATATTTTATGTCTTCATCCAAATGCACTACTTTCAAGGATCTAAGCATTTGAGTCTTTAGGAACCTCTGTTGATCCACACCTTCAGCACTTTTCCATTGAGTGTATACTCCCATTCCTTGTTTTTTCCTCCTAAATCTGCATATTCTACTAACCTTTCAATGTCCTCCTGAAGTCTTTTACAATTTGCTTTGCTGCATCTTCCTTTACTAGACTTTGGGTTTCAGCAAATATGCTTTAACCTCTCGAGCATTTTCACACGTTAAATTGTAAATCCTTGCAAAGTTATTCTGCTTTTCCCAGCTGTGTCCTGACGACCAGAGCTGAGGATACAGGCTGGCTGTGTTTCAGCCTTGTCTTTGAAGTTCTGGTACTTGTGATCCAATTTCAGTCCAGCAAACTACTGTGCGATCAAATTATATTGCCAGTGAACATGGGCATATCTGTTACACTGTGCTGTAGAGGAATATGAATAATGCTCACCTCTACGCCGGCATAGTCATACATAGACACCACTGCAGCAGAATTTTAATAGGATTAGTGAGTTGGAGAAAGGATCAATCACTTCCCATCCATATCGTTAGTATTTGGTGCAAATGAAGAAATGTGATATTTATAATATATTTTCAACACTAAAAGCTTCTTATTAAAGTGGTTATCTTGTATCAATAACAATTAGGAAAAAAATGAAGGGTTGTCAGATTCTAAAACTTGATGACATTGTGGCTATTTTAATTACATTACTTGGCGACAATGTCATTGAGCTTAATGATTACATTGTAGAAAAATTATTCTATAACTGGGTGTCCAAACTAGGACCTATGAACCACCAGGAGCTTATCTTTACTGCCCAATATTTAGCTATACAATAGCTTGACCTAGCTTGTTGTGCATACTGGATACCATGCTCTCACACATGCCTCATGTACCAGTCCTATCTGCTGGAAAGTGGATTGGTAAGCACTGTAGTGAGAGGAGACCAAATTGCAAACCAATGACTGACTATTTTACATTAAATACAATACTTTTCAGTGAAATTCAATCTATTTGCAACTGCTGCTTGTAACAGCAAAAATAATAAATTAGGCTAACTTCACTTCACTTTACAAGTTAGTATTCACTGAACTGACTGCCACCAAGTTTAGAAAAATAGAGTGCTCTGCCTCTCTGTTTCAAAACCCCAACTTACTGCAGGCTGTGCTTTCCGGAGAGATATGGACAGATAAAGCTGACTTCTGACCCCAGTTCTCCATGTTGAGGATTGGCTTCTTGTACTGCTAATTAAAACTGCCACTTCAAATGAGGAACCTCCCCCTCCCACCATGGCATCTACATTTCCTGTTCTATTAAGACATCTGCAGCTGGATTTTCCTCCATTATCCCACCAAGATTGGGCAAGATGGTGGCAGGAAAATTGGATGGTGAAGTGTGCCGCTGCTTCCATGTCCCAACCTCAATTTTCCTTCCCCTCTGGGATCAGCACCAGCTGCTGTTTCCCCATCCACTGCTTGTAAATGATGGTGTGTGGGGGGGAGAGGCCAGCCTCCTGTATGCCACTTGTTACTGCTGCACCCCTGGACCAACTGTTGGAAGGTAACCCCAGGGCAGAAGTGGTAATGGCCCCAGTGTGCAGAGATGGAGGAAGAGCATTGATTAAAGGCATGCTCTCTCTCTAATCTTGCCCCTGTGCTCTTACCTTTATAGGTTTGGTCTCTCAAGGCCTACAATGCTACACCTCCTTCCTTCTTGCCATGTCTTGTGGTGCTGCAGCAGAACATAAGACGTAGGAGCAGGAGTAGGTCATTTGGCCCCTCGAGCCTGCTCCACCATTCAATAAGGTCATGGCTGATCTGATCTTGGCCTCAACTCCACTTCCCTGCTCACTTCCCATAACCCTTGACTCCATTACCTTTCAAAAATCTGTCTATCTCCACCTTAAATATATTCAATGACCCAGCCTTCACAGCTCTCTGAGGATGAGAATTCCAAAGATCCACGACCCTCTGAGAGGAGAAATTCCTCCTCATTTCCGATTTAAATGGGTGCCCCCTTATCCTGAAATTATGCCCCCTAGTTCTAGATTCCCCCACGAGGGGAAACATCCTCTCTGCCTCTACCCTGTCAAGCCCCTTCAGAATCTTATATGTTTCAATAAGATCACCTCTCATTCTTCTAAACTCCAATGAGTATAGGCCCAACCTGCTCAACCTTTCTTCATAAGACAACCCCTTCATCTCCGGAATCAACCTCGTGAACCTTCTCTGAACTGCCTCCAATGCAAGTATATCCTTCCTTAAATAAGGAGACCAAAACAGTATGCAGTACTCCAGGTGTGGTCTCACCAACGCCCAGTACAGTTGTAACAGGACTTCCCTACATTTATACTCCATTCCCTTTACAATAAAGGCCAACACTCCATTTGCCTTTCTAATTACTTGCTGTACCTGCTTGCTAACTTTTTGTGATTCATGTACAAGGACCCCCAGATCCCTCTGTACCTCAGCATTTTGTAATCTCTCCCCATTTAAATAATAATTTGCTTTTTTATTCTTCCTACCAAAGTGGATAACCTCACATTTTCCCACATTAAACTCCATCTGCCAGATTTTTGCCCACTCACTTAGCCTATCTATATCTCTTTGAGATTCTTTGCATTCTCCACAGAATTTGCTTTCCCACTATCTTTGTATCATCAGCAAATTTGGCTACATTACATTCTGTCCCTTCATCCAAGTCATTAATGTAGATTGTAAATAGTTGAGGCCCCAGCACTGATCCCTGCGGCACCCCGCTAGTTATAGTTTGCCAACCTGAAAATTACCCATTTATCCCGACTCTCTGTTTTCTGTTAGTTAGCGAATCCTCTATCCATGCTAATATATTACCCCCAACCCCGTGAGCTCTTATCTTGTGTAGTAACCTTTTATATGGCACCTTATCGAATGCCTTCTGGAAATCCAAATACACGACATCTACTGGTTCCCCTTTATCCACCCTGCTCGTTACATCCTCAAAGAACTCCAGCAAATTTGTCAAACATGATTTCCATTTCATAAGGGAAGTCATGTTTGGTTTCCTCCTCAGCTCTGGCAGGCTTTCTGTTGTTGACAGCAATTTTTCCAGGAGCATGGGCAATGATCCACAAAATTGAGAGGTCGCACAACACCAGGTTATAGTCCAACAGTTTTATTTGAAATCACAAGCTTTCGGAGCTATCGATTTGCTCCTTCCTCAGGTGAAGTAAATTAGATACAGAATCTCCAAAGCATATATAGATGGAAAACAAAGAATGTGTACTTTACAATTGCAGACCAATAAATTAAATCATCCTGACTATCTGCCGAGGTGTGATAAAGTTAATTAAGTCAGCCAGGAAGGTACCACATCAAAGACATAGCAAGATACAACTGAGACAATGAGGTGTAGTCGCAGGGGTTCTAACGTGTCAAAAGCTGCCGTCTGTATGTAAAACGAAAAGCTTTAACATTTTTTTACTTTTTTACTGGGAAAATTTTTACTTTTTTTACTGGGAATCACATCTGTGAACAAGCTAACGACGACTCGAGTCCGGATCACGTCATGTATCGTGACATAAACCCAAGATCCCGATTGAGACCGTCTTCATGAGTGCGGAACTTGGCTATCAGTTTCTGCCCGTCGGAACTGTCGATCGATGAGTCGAGCGTCATATCCCGTTCTTACGAGGGCGTTTTTCAGCGTCCGTAGGTGTCCATCGCGTTCCTCCTCGTCTGAGCAGATCCTGTGTATTCGCAGGGCTTGTCCATAGGGGATGGCTTCTTTAACATGGTTAGGGTGGAAGCTGGAGAAGTGGAGCATCGTGAGGTTGTCCGTGGGCTTGCGGTAGAGTGAAGTGCTGAGGTGTCCGTCTTTGATGGAGATTCGTGTGTCCAGGAATGAGACTGATTCTGAGGAGTAGTCCATGGTGAGTTTGATGGTGGGATGGAACATGTTTATGTTATCGTGTAGTCTTTTCAGTGATCCTTCGCCATGGGTCCAAAGGAAGAAAATGTCGTCGATGTATCTGGTATACAGCGTTGGCTGGAGGTCCTGTGCAGCGAAGAAGTCTTGCTCGAACTTGTGCATGAAGATGTTGGCGTATTGGGGTGAGAATTTGGTCCCCATGGCTGTTCCGTGTGTTTGGGTAAAAAAATGGTTGTCGAAGGTGAAGACATTGTGGTCAAGGATGAAGCGGATGAGTTGTAGGATGGCGTCTGGAGATTGGCTGTTGTTGATGTTGAGTACTGAGGCTGTTGCAGCGATGCCGTCATCGTGGGGGATACTGGTGTAGAGTGCCGATACGTCCATCGTGGCAAGGAGTGTTCCTGGTTCAACTGGTCCGTGGGTGCTGAGTTTCTGTAAGAAGTCTGTAGTGTCGCGACAGAAGCTGGGGGTTCCCTGTACGATGGGTTTCAGAATGCCCTCGACGTATCCAGAGAGGTTCTCACACAGGGTTCCATTGCCTGATACGATAGGACATCCGGGTGTGTTGGCTTTGTGTATCTTTGGGAGGCAGTAGAAGTCTCCCACGCGGGGATTACGTGGGATGAGAGCGCGTAGGATGTTTTGAAGGTCTGGATCGAAGGTCTTGATCAGTCTATTGAGTTGGCGGGTGTGTTCTTTGGTCGGATCTGCGGATAGCTGTCTGTAGTGTTCCTGGTTGTCCAGTTGTCGGTATGCTTCTTTACAATAGTCCGTTCTGTTCTGCATGACGATGGCTCCTCCTTTGTCCGCTGGTTTGATGACAATGTTGCGGTTGGTCTTGAGAGCGTGGATGGCGTTGCGTTGTGCTCGGGTGACATTCTGGACTGTCTTGTGAGTGCGGCTGATGAATCTGGCGTTGATGCATCTCCTGACAGCTTGAGCATACATGTCAAGCTTGGGGCAGCGACCCTCCGGAGGGGTCCAGTTTGACTCTTTTTTCTTCGGTTGCTGCACTGCGAGTCCCTCTGTCTGCTGTTCTGGATCATTGATTGTCTCATTGGGTTTGTTGCTGACATCTTGGGATTTGTGGAAGTATTCCCGGAGCCTCATTCTCCTGATGAATTCCTCCGTGTCTGCCGCGAGGCCGATGGGGTCCATTTTGGTGGTTGGGCAGAACTTGAGCCCTAGGGCGAGAACTTCGATTTCGTCTGGTTGAAGCGTATGGTCGGACAAGTTGACGATGGACTTCCCTGTGGTTGCAGCCGTGGTACCGGGGGAGGCTTGGTTGCTGCTGGTGGTGATGCCGAGTTTCTCAAGCTTCCTGTTCTTGATGCGCATGTAGGCAGCGTAGTTCCGTTGCCTCGTCTGTTTGGTGGTGTCTCGTAACTGGTCTGCTGTGTCCTGAGCACAGGCTGAGAGCATGGACTCTATCTTGGTTTCGAGGTTGTGGCGTTTGCTGTAGAGCTGGTGTACGAGATGGTTGAGGAGTGTGCGAGAGGTACGACGGCAGAGTCTCTCAGCGTAGTCTGTGTTGTATGTCGACTTGAGTGGGTTCGTGATCTGTAGTCCTTTCGGGATCTTGTCTGCTTTCTTGCATCTCTGTAGATACTTGATGTCGGTGTCGATATGCGCGATCTTCTTGGCGTTCTCCAAGGCAACCTTAGAAACACACGACAACGCAAAATCATCGAGCAGAAACTGATAGCCAAGTTCCGCACTCATGAAGACGGTCTCAATCGGGATCTTGGGTTTATGTCACGATACATGACGTGATCCGGACTCGAGTCGTCGTTAGCTTGTTCACAGATGTGATTCCCAGTAAAAAAAGTAAAAATTTTCCCAGTAAAAAAGTAAAAAAATGTTAAAGCTTTTCGTTTTACATACAGACGGCAGCTTTTGACACGTTAGAACCCCTGCGACTACACCTCATTGTCTCAGTTGTATCTTGCTATGTCTTTGATGTGGTACCTTCCTGGCTGACTTAATTAACTTTATCACACCTCGGCAGATAGTCAGGATGATTTAATTTATTGGTCTGCAATTGTAAAGTACACATTCTTTGTTTTCCATCTATATATGCTTTGGAGATTCTGTATCTAATTTACTTCACCTGAGGAAGGAGCAAATCGATAGCTCCGAAAGCTTGTGATTTCAAATAAAACTGTTGGACTATAACCTGGTGTTGTGCGACCTCTCAATTTTGTCCACCCCAGTCCAACACCGGCATCTCCGCATAATGATCCACAACCCATGATAATGGGTTAGGGTTAGAGCGGGGTCAGAGCGGGATGGTAGTCCTATCGTGCTGCTACCCCACCACTGGAAGGAAAATTCAGCCACTTCTGTGCTTAGTGGAAAAAAAATCCTTTTACTGACCCATTTTTCAATAAATAATAATTGAGATATGAATGACAGGAGAACGACAGATATAGTCATTTTTTCTCATACTTCACTTTTAATTTTTTTGTGTACACCAGTTAAAGTCAGAACAGAAAATCCTTTTTTGTTTCTAACCTATTTTTAATTGCTGTTGATTTAAAAATTATACGGCAGAATCAAAAGAATACTTGCTGTGAAATTACTGCCAGAGTCCAGGTATTGTTGCTCCGCCTTTAATTTGTCGAATGAGTCTTTTTATTTTCATAGGCCCACCTTTGAAAATGTACCAGAAATTAGGAACGTTAACTGGCAGAAAATGGAGATGCACTACACTGCGGAATAGACATAAAACTGGGAGGAAAATGCATAATGTTGAGGTAGTTCCATGTGTTAGCCTAAACAGTGAGTGCTGACAGGATATGTTGCATGATCTAAAAATATGAAATTTTAAAATGCATTGAGAGGCTTTGACAATGGCTGAGTGGATAAATGGACCATTGGTACTGAGCTATATAGATTGGGAAATCGCTAGAGTGCTAATTCAGCGTGGCTGCTCTCTTGGCGAGAGCCTTGCTACATGGCAACGTGGGTCAGAGAATCAGGGCTATAGTGTCTCCAACTCATTGCTCCATCTAGCCAAGGTGCGCAACCTTGCTGAATTTGACCATAGGTTCAAACCTTCATCCATACCGAATCACGTGATTGCATTCAGGGTCATCGTAGGAAATTAATGTTGGTCTAATTGTTCCCTTACTAGTCAAAAGAAAAAGCTGCAGTGGTCCTGTTCCCAACCAGTATCCTAAATACTACGAAAAGTGAAACTGTGTGGTCATCGGGTAAGGATGTGAGTAAGCTTGCCTGTGGTCAAATAACCTGTCAGCTCTCACTGTTTAGGCTAACACATGGAGAAAGGCCTTCAGAGAAGGGCAGGAGTGTTGCCACCATCCGTGGAACCAGGCCACTGCATAATTAAGTGCCTTCCGGAAAGCAGAAGAGTCAGACCATTCCAAATGTACAGTACTTTACTTATCTAAAACAAAATTGATAGCTGTTTGGTTCTGCTTGGGTTTAATGGTTTTAATGGCATATTTTAAATTCTGCCTACTATATTTAAAATTTTCATGTGAATGGTTGATCTTGGCTACTTATTTAATTTGTTTTATTAATAACAGATGTTGAGACTTAGTTTCTGCATTTTTAATTGTTTTGACATTTTTTGGTCCCAAACAGCAAAACAATATGCACATATATCTGTGAAAGTAATTGTAAATTGCCATTACTCTAGCCATCTGTACCTATTGTCCAAGAAGTTAGAGCTGCATTGCAGTGCTATTGTGTATTTCACATGTTACACTTTAAAAAAACTTTCTGTCCACCTTCTACACCAATAGATAAAATAATACTATCATCTACACAAAATAAATCATTTGGTGAAAACGTAAGCTAAAATAAACACAATTCCACTGAAGGGTATTAGCCACTCTTAGAGATTATGATATGTTGTTAATATATTAACCCATGAAAATATATTTCTAAATATAAACTTGGGTCTATAAAATTTGCATTAAAATGAGATTTTTTGGCCTCACACTAATCTCTTGACTATGTCAATAGATGTTGAATAATGTAAGCTGAAGCCAAATTGCTAAATACTAATTAAGTTTTCATACCACAGCTTGAATTTACAAGTGTTCTATAGAGAAAAAAGAACAAATCCCAGTATTTAGAAAGCTTTTGCATGCTTGTGAATTAATTAAAAATGTTTGAAGAAGTAAAACTACATAATCTTCACTTATATTATATGCACTCATCCAAGAATTACACTTGACCCTTTTAAGATTGGCCTGGAGCTGTCCATAAGGAAGGTGCTGAACACAATGCGGGAATTGTTCCACTTTGCTTTTTCTTCCCGAGGATTAAAATATGATCCAGAAACTCTTCACAGAAGCTGTCTGGGCAGATGTGACCTGGAAAATGTGCAGCAATAAGCATGCCCAGTAGCTTCTGCATCAGTCGTCTGCTCAGCAGGGAGAAAGCACAGGCCCTGCTGACTTCCTCCTCATCATTTCCTTAGCTTTCTGGGGGCATCTAACAAGGCTGAGAAATGTGACCCTATCTCACAGCTGACCTCTCAATATAGGTCAACATTATGGTTTCAGCTGCTGTTTTATTGTGGCCAATTTGCTAAATATTAAAATGTCTTAAATGCATTCGAATTGCAATTCCCAAAGAAAAGAATACCCATGTTCCTCTTTTAGACCTTGAAGGAAAAGAAAGACTTGCATTTAAAGAATGCCTTTCATCACCACAGGATGTCCCAAAGTGGTATAAAGCCAGTGAAGTACTTCTGAAGTGTGGTCACTGTTGTAATGTAGGTAAACACGTCAGCATTGTATCGCAGGTGACTAGGGCAGTGAATTCAGACATAGATTAAAGTGGGACAGAAGGTTGCAACCTGTATGGTGTTTAAAGCATTACCCATTTATAAATATGGTTTCTATCGCTTCCAAAAGGAGTCTTCAATTAAAAGACAGAAAAATAAACACAACTAAAACTACAAATAATTCATGGTGAGCTGGTGAATTGGCATTTGTCACCGAAGCTCATATCAAGCTTTATATATTTTAATAATAGTAGAGTTAACTCTATAGAATGTGATTAGTGTCTATAATTGCACACTGTTGACACTATTTCTATCATTCCATGCTTGTGCATGAATATATAGTTCTAAAAATGGATCCTATTTCTGAACAGCCAATGGTCAATATGAGCTTCTATGATATATTAAAAGTCTTGTGTCGAGCATAACCTTCCTGTTTATCACACTTCCTGTGGCAAGATTTGTTTGTCACCCATTTCCTTCACACATGGGTGGCATGTGCTGGCACAGACATGATGGGCCGAATGGCCTCCTTCTGTGCCATAAATTTCTATGATTCTATGACTGGATATTATTTTTATTTGTATGGTATGCATACTTACGGTAATTATCTTTCTGTCTCACTTAATATTAAAACACAATGTTTAAACATAACTCATTCCCAAATCCTTTCTGTGGAGAAATGGTCAAAACAATCCTGAAATATGATGGGGACAATGAAAGAGAGAAACAAAAGAGGGCACAGAGATGAGCTGAAAAGAACAGAAAGGCAAATAAGGAACCAGAAGAGGAAAGAGAAAGGGAAAAAAAACTAGCAAGATGAAAAAGAGAATGGTGAAACAGAGCACATGTGCTGTGACTATTGATAAGCAATGCCATGGCAGATCCATTTATTTAAAAAAGGTTGATCTACAAAATTCTAAAAATCTATCTCTTACTCCTTCACTTCAATCTGAAATTTGTATTGATCTGAAGGATGGTTAATTGTTATGTAGTAGTCACAAGGATGCCACTGAGCTGCTGCAGAACATTCTGAGGGGGGAGGGTGAACAGCCAGAGGTCGTGGTCCATATCAGTATCAACAACATAGGTAGAAAGAGGGATGAGGTCCTGCAAGCACATTTTAGGGAGCTAGGAAAGAGATTAAGGCCGGAATTTTGCCGGCGCTCAGAGGGCAGGTTTGGAGGCGGGTCCGCTGTCAAAATAGCAAAGATTGACAGCGGGTAGGAAACCCGCTCTCCACCCGCCTCCATGCGAGTCTCCCAGGTGTCGGGACTGTCAGCGGAGAACTGACCCGACACCAAGCGGCGGGGGAGACAATTGAGCTCATTAAATGGCTTGTTAAGAGCCAATTTAATGGTATTCCTTCCAATTTTACGAGCTCCCCGTGGGTTACCCGCTGCTCGGGGAACATGCCAGCTCACCCTGGCATGAGTTCAGTCTGCTCTGATGTATCCGATAAGCTGACAGCTGCAGAAGTGGTGTAAAGGATGCCATGTTGCAGATGGTCAGTTTCAGAGCTCAGAAACAGTTACGGCATAGAGATCTCTTTAGCTTGCAAATGTTTAGAGCCAACTGTATGTCCAGTGCCACCTCATTGGAACAACCTCTCTCACCATTGACAGATCGCTTCTGTCATCTCACCTGCAGCAGCCATCTATTGCAGCAACATCGGTACCCTTGAAAAAAATCAGAGCTTGGTCCTCTGAATCCTTCCACCATCAGCCCCAACACCAACATCAGCAGGCACACCAACAACAACACCAACCTTCTCCACCATCATCTGATGCTGCACTAGACACAGGGCATCAGCATCTGACAGCGATGGCATCACTATGGCCAGATTAACTTCACTTGACGCTGTAAACCCTGGCTGCCACATGATGTGCCAGGTTGACACCATCCCACACCAGCACCGTAAAGCATCCCCTTAATGTCCAAGCCATTCCATGCACACTTATCACTATAGCGGCGGGGGGGTCAAACACTGACAGAACAACTGTCAAACTCAATGTGGCCGTGGTCCCTTAAAGGAAACCAGCTGATGACGCATCATCAAATGACGTCATCAGACCCGCTTCCTGTTAATTGGCCGGAAAGCCCGCAGGGCGGGTTTAACAAGGCCGATCAAGGGAAAATCCCTTTGACAGAGTGGCTGCAGCCGGGAGCGGGACCGGAACCTGGCAACCAGCTATCCCGCCACCATCCCGACACTGCTGAGAAAATCCAGCCCTAAAAAGCAGGACCTCAAAGGTAGTAATCTCCAGCTTACTCTCGGTGCCACGAGCTAGTAAGTATAGAAATAGGTGGACAGAGCAGATGAATGCGTGATTGGAGAGATGGTGCAGGAGGGAGGGCTTTAGATTCCTGGAACATTGGGACTGGTTCTGGGGGAGGTGGGACCTATACTGGCCAGACAGGTTGCACCTCAACAGAACCGGGACCAATGTCCTCGTGGGGGGATTTGTTAGTGCTGTTGGGGAGGGTTTAATCTAATTTGGCAGGGGGATGGGCACCAGGATGTAGCACTAGAAAGGAGAAACAAGCTGCACAAAGAATTGGGAGAGACAGTAGCACTAGAGTAAGAAATAGTACGGTATTAGGTGGGGTCAGACTAAGAGAGAATACAAGAAAGTCTAAGATAGGTTTACAGTGCATGTGTGTAAATGCACGGAGCGTGGTAAATAAGGTTGGTGAGCTGCAGGCTCAAATAGCCACATGGGAAAATGATGTCGTGGCGATAACGGCGACCTGGCTCAAAAAACGGCAGGATTGGGTACTAAATATTTCTGGTTATAAGGTGTTCAGGAAAGATAGAGAAGGAAAGAAAGGAGGTGGGATGGCAGTATTGATTAAGGAGAATATTACAGTGCTGGAGAGAGAGGATGTCCTGGAGGGGTTAAGGACAGAATCTTTTTGGTTAGAGTTAAGAAACAATAGAGGTGCCATTACACTACTAGGTGTATTCTATAGGCCACCAACTAGTGGGAAGGATATAGAGGAGCGAATTTGCAGGGAAATTACAGAGAGGTGCAAGAACTATAGAGTAGTGATAATGGGGGACTTCAACTATCCTAATATAGACTGCGATAGTAATAGTGTAAAGGGCAGAGAGGGGGAAGAATTTCTGAAGTATGTTCAGGAGAACTGTCTTGATCAGTACGTTTCTGGCCCAATGAGGAAGGAGGCATTGCCGGATCTGGTTCTGGGGAATGAGGTTAGTCAAGTGGGGCAAGTGTCAGTAGGGGAACATTTAGGGAACAGTGATCATAGTACCATAAGGTTTAGATTAGCTATGGAAAAGGACAGGGAGCAATATAGAGTAAAAATACTTAATGGGAGGAAGGCCAATTCCAATGGGGTGAGAATGGATCTGGCCCGGGTAAATTGGAATCAAAGATTGGCAGGCAAAACTGTAATCGAACAATGGGCTGCCTTTAAAGAGGAGATGGTTCGGGTACAGTTGAGGTACATTCCCACAAGGGGGAAAGGGAGGGCAACCAAAGTCAGAGCTCCCTGGATAACGAAAGAGATAGAGAGTAAGATGAAGCAGAAAAAGGGGGCGTATGACAGATGTCATCTTGAGAACCAGGTTGAATATAGAAAGTTCAGAGGGGAGGTGAAAAAGGAAATAAGAGGGGCAAAGAGAGAGTATGAGAATAGATTGGCAGCTAACATAAAAGGGAATCCAAAAGTCTTCTATAGGCATATAAATAATAAACGGGTAGTAAGAGGAGGGATGGGGCCGATTAGGCACTAAAATGGAGATCTACTTATGGAGGCAGAGGGCATGGCCGAGGTACTAAATGAGTACTTTACATCAGTCTTTACCGAGGAAGAAAATGCAGCAAAAGTCATAGTGAAAGAGGAGATAGTTGAGCTACTGGATGGGATAAAAATTGATAAAGAAGAGGTACTAGAAAGGCTGGCTGTACTTAAAGTGGATAAGCCACCAGGACCGGATGGAATGCATCCTAGAATGCTGCGGGAAGAAAAGATGGAAATTGCGGGGGTACTGGCCATAATTTTCCAATCCTCCTTAGATACAGGGGTGGTGGTAGTGGACTGGAGAATTGCAAATGTTGCACCCTTGTTCAAAAAAGAATAAAGGATAAACCCAGCAACTACAGGTCAGTCAGTTTAACCTCGGTAGTGGGGAAGCTTTTAGAAACAATAATCCAGGACAAAATTAACAGTTACTTGGACAAGTGTGGATTAATTAAGGAAAGCCAGCACGGATTTGTTAAAGGCAAATCGTGTTTAACTAACTTGATTGAGTTTTTTGATGAGGTAACAGAGAGGATTGATGAGGGCAATGCGGTTGATGTGGTGTGCATGGACTTCCAAAAGGCGTTTGATAAAGTGCCACATAATAGGCTTGCCAGCAAAGTTGAAGCCCATGGAATTAAAGGGACAGTGGCAGCATGGATGTGAAATTGGCTAAGTGACAGGAAACAGAGTAGTGGTGAACGGTTGTTTATTGGACTGAAGGAAGGTACACAGTGGTGTTCCCCAGGGGTCGGTACTAGGACAACAGCTTTTCTTGAGATGTATTAATGACTTAAACTTGGGTGTACAGGGCACAATTTCAAAATTTGCAGATGACACAAAATTGGAAGTATAGTGATAGACTTCAAAAGGACATAGACAGGCAGGTGGAATGGGTGAACACGTGGCAGATTAAATTTAATGCAGAAAAGTGCGAAGTGATACATTTTGGTAGGAAGAATGAGGAGAGGCAATATAAACTAAAGGGTACAATTCTAAAGGGGTGCATGAACAGAGAGACTTGGGGGTATATGTGCACAAATCATTGAAGGTGACAGGGCAGGTTGAGAAAGCGGTTAAAAAAGCAAATGGGATCCTGGGCTTCATAAACAGAGGCATAGAGTCCAAAAGCAAGGAAGTTATGGTGAACCTGTATAAAACACTGGTTCGACCTCAATTGGAATATTGTGTCCAATTTTGGTCACCGCACTTTCGGAAGGATGTGAAGGCCTTAGAGAGGGGGCAGAAAAGATTTACAAGAATGGTTCCAGGGATGAGGGACTTCAGACTGGAGAAGCTGGGGTTGTTCTCTTTAGAGCAGAGAAGGTTGAGAGGAGATTTGATAGAGATGTTCAAAATCATGAGGGGTCTAGACAGAGTAGATAGAGAGCAGCAGTTCCCATTGGCGGAAGTTTCAAGAACCAGAGGTCACAGATTTAAGGTGATTGGCAGAAGAACCAAAGGTGACATGAGGAATAACTTTTTTACGCAGTGAGTGGTTAGGATTTCGAATGCACTGCCTGAAATGGTGGTTGAGGCAGATTCAATCATGGCTTCGTGAGATTTATTGGTGGTAATTTCAACCCATGCCCCCCCCCCCCCCCCCCGCCCCCCCCCCCCCCCCCCCCCGCTACAACAGGCGGGAGAGGTTCGGAGGGGGGTTATAAATTTGAAAGCTGACCCCACCTGCCGTGAACATGCCTGCGGCGAGTTTGGAGGTGTCTGAGTAACCAGCCCTGGAGAGGAGATTCCCTAATTATAATGTTTAAATAAGGCTCCGTGCCTCAGATTTTGGGAACCTTTGAATTTAACAGCTGCGGGCCGAGTATCCTAGAGTTCGGGAAACCTGGCAGCTAAAGGGAGGCGGTAGCAGGTAAGTGCTTTTCCAGCACTGCTTGTGGGCTTGGAGGAGCAGGAATTCTTACCCTCCACCCCACCCCCGCCTCTCAAGCAAATATTCTGCCACAAACTCATCCTCCTGCCGATCGGCTGATCAACCCCCCCCCACCACGTGATCTCTCTCACCCCCGCGATCTCTCTCACCCCCGCAATCTCTTCCCCCCCCCCCCCCACGATCTCTCTCTCCCTCCCTCCTTGCTGCTATGCTCCGAATGCCCCCACTATGCCCTGTGCTCTGATGTTCTACAATTGCCGGGGACCGTCCCCAGCGGTCCCTGGCTGCGGCTTTCTACCACTGGCTTTCCCACTTGACAGCCAGCCAATCTCTCAATCTGGCCGACTGTCAGGTGGCAAACTAAGTTAAAAAACTGATAACGAGGTCCTGCCATTATATTCATCAGGACCTTGCATTTCCAGGTTTCCCAGCCGCAAACATGCAGCCCCGCTCCCTCCCCGCAACCCCATAAATATCGGGGCCATTGTCTTTCACAGTTAAAAATGCACTAATACATCATGGATTTTAGGAAAATTATGTAGAAGATGTATTTTAGGGCTTCTTCACTGGACGATCTAACATCACTGTTGCTGTTGAAATAATAGTACATCCTCCCACGGCAGCAGATCTCCAATTCCCAGGTGGAGCTCCTCCAAAGACAACAGATATTGCAAGTTTAACAATCTGTTCAATAAGTTCTCAATCAGTAAGTCTCATGTTGTTCTAATTCTGCTGTGAACCTAGAGTGTTTCAAATGGATACCCGGGGTGTTCCTGTGGGCACAAAGAAAAATGTGGTGAACAGAGCAATTAACAGTTCCACATTCACATAAAGAACAGTCGTGGTGAGGGATGGGCAGAGGTGCGATGTCTGCAATTATGAAAGTATCCTGTTTTGGCCTAAACATGATTCTTTTTCCAGTCTGTTGCTTAGAACTTGCTGTCCATGCTTTAGCAGTCCAAGGACTCTTTCAGCAGTGCAGATTGGCTGCCATAGAGAAGGTCTTGTGGGAGAACTGTGACCACAAGGTAATCAGCAGACAGAGTTATTATCATTATGCTGCTAATTAATTCCCAACTCATTACATTTCCTATGGCTAATTTGTACTGAGTACTGATTTGATTAAACTCATCTTTATGCTAATAAACACATTTTCCTTTTGTTTTATAGTTTTTGGGGGGACGGGGACATGTTTAACTTTTTAGAACTTAATCAGAGGTAGAAATAGTGGAATTGAAGAAACCTGCTCTGGCTGGAAGATTTAGGGTAAAGTGTATTGTTGGCCAATTTCTAGAGTGTAACAAAGGATTGCTGATACTGGGCTTCATGCTTTAACTTCAGAGCCATCTTTACATTGCCAAGGGCCTTTTCTTTGTCAGAACCTAATGAAAGATGACAGGATAATCCCTAAGGTGACAATGTGGGCATTTTTAGCTCTGGCTTTTTTAATTTATCTTTCACCAAAGTTTTTCCAAGGGCATAGCAGTAAATTTGGCTTGGACATTGAAACACAACAAATGTCGTGTCACACCATGAACAGGTCACACTAAAAGGGCTGAATGGTGGATTATCCATTGTGGAAATTACTGCTAGATTTGTTTCAGAGTTGCCTCTTGGGATTTTGATGTTGCTCGACAGTTTAAAACCAGATTTTCTGGTGATTTTGTGGTGCAAAGGTAAAGGTCCTATGCAATGTTCCCGTTGAGCTGTGGCCGCGCAACTGTCTGAAGCTCCCGCGCTTGAGCGCTGCTGTGCACAAATAGAAGTTGAAGCCATCTGCGGAAATACAAAAGAAATTGCTATTGTTTGGAATATCACTTTTCAACCAAATTAGACTGTTTCCTACAAATCCGTATCCTCTTGTTTTCAGCGACAAGCATCTTTCAGAGACCGCTGACATCATCTTGTAATTAAATCTATTACTGTGCACGAACAGCTTGCGAGTTAGATAAACAACAAAAACTGATGTCACCGGGTTTTTGTTTGCATGTTAGTCTGAAGAAAATTGGGCACATTGATCGCTCCACGTTGTTATTACAAAAAAAGCGCTGACATATGTATAGCAGCTGTAATTGTTGTGAGATTCAATCAGCTTTTAATAATTATGAAGGAAGAAGAAATAATTGTTTTAATAGTGTAGCTCAAATGGTTTATTAAATACTGTATGAGGAAAGCATGTTCTGCACTGTTGTGTTATTGGTCCAATTGTAAGATGAGCCAGATTCTGTCCATCATAATAACTCTATTCTAAGGATAAGTGAAACTTATTCTTACAATATTTCAGCCTAGACAGAGGAGCTCCGCTTTAAAGCTGAAACCTTAAAGCAATTTTACTGAGATAAAAGAATCAACTTGGAACAGTAGGTGAATTCCTATTGTGTGCTTTATTGCACCAAGTTACAGCACATAACCTTGACAATTTTAATTTGTATTTTAGCTTTACAGAATTGCCAAAATCTTACTAAAACAGATCTGCAATTTAAACTATCAAACCTTTTTTTGCATATCAAGGCCAATATAACTAAGTATTAGTCCCAAAGAACAATCAAATAGAGCACTGATATTCAGCTTCTCAGAAGTCTCTACAGAGGAGTTACAGACTATGAAATATTCTTGATTATCTTTAAAATAGATAGATATACAGCCACTCGGGGCTGGGTGGTTAATCAATGCTGCAAAACAAACTACAGGGTCACTTCTATCGACTTTACTTTCAGATAATGTTATAAACAAAAAGGATTATCTCAGATGAATACCAGTTTCAATGGCTAGTTTATATTGATAACAGGCAGCATGATGGGGAAAAAGTGCATTATTTTCCAACTGTAAATGAATAATATAATAAAAGGCTGCTTAAAATTGTTAATAGTTTGTGATGCCAATAAATGATAGATATTTCAGTACTGAAGGAGGCCATTTGGCCCATTGTGCCTGTGGCAGTGCAACCTTCCAGCTCTTTAACATTTTCCTTCTTGTTTATTTCCGATTAATTGCCATGATTGACTCAGCTTCAATGTGAGGTGTTCTAGACTAAATGCTAAACAACAGAGATGAATAATCCTCATACAACTTATGTGGGCAGCGCAGAAACTAACATTCTTGGTCTAGTTGCTCTGTTCGGTTAAAGCCATGAGTGATGCATGAAGAATCGCTGCAGTAAGCATGGATTAAACTGATAGCCGCTTCCCTGCCTGCATGGCACTGCATCCGCAGGTGTGGCAGTTAGCTGATGAAAGGATTGCCACTGACACCTATGAGTCCATATCCAAGCTCATTATTCGCATCAGTATTAATGACTTTTTCTAAGGGTAGACCGTTAGACCATTTACTATCAGATGCACCTTGCATCAATGCCAGTAAAGAGTCATTTAAAAGATACAACAGAAAATAAAATTCTACCCTGATTTAATTTTTAAATCTGCAGTTATTTCACTTCCAAAAATATATATTTTTTATATTTTCAATTAATGTCTTCTTTGAAATCATTCAAAAGTATGAATATGTTTAGGCTAATTAGGAAACTAAACCATTAGAACAGTATTAATAACAATAAAAATCTCAAAGATTGGGATAAAATTTTTGTTTTTAAAAATAAATTTCTATAGTATAAACAGATTATCCAAGAGAATATTACAGTTTTACATTTATTAGTGTCACTAAGTAACATGTGATTAATTTAGGGGCACATCATGGCTGCCTTTAGTGTTGCTGGATGAAATGAGTATTCCTCAGGAGCTAAGATCCCAGCAGACGCCATTTCAGTTTATTGTGCAGTTATAAGATTGCAAACATATGGGTGCACAGCCTGTATTTTCCCTGTAGGTTTTTCGTTGGAAAACTTAATTTTAATCAGAACTTTTGCAGGCTCAGATCAAAAGAGTTGTAAGTATTTTTGTAAGGAAAGCGGTTCTTTGATGGCTGACTTGTCTAGAGGAGAGCCTAATGAATTTATACTGCAACACCCTGACATCTACACAACAGGGGAAAAGCTTGATAAAATGAGCAGCAGTGTCAGTCTCCAGGCAAACCTTTTGAGGATTTTGCAAATAACATTTACAATATTTTCAAGCAAGCAATTTCAGCAAGGAATAATGACATGCATTCTGCAAGAGAGGCTCCAATTCAGCATACAGCTACTGATTAAACCTGCAGTTTCCCTCTTCCAAAGAACTACCAGTCAATGTAAAGTCAGTTTGATATATTCCATTATTGCTTCTTGAATCATCTCCTGTGATGTGGGTGATATGGCATATTGTGTCTTTCCAACAGCACAGTTTTCTGCTGGTGGTTCAAAAATCCTCCTTGACAGTCACTCTGCTGCTTTGCTGGTTACCATCTGGGTCCGTACCCTTCAACCTCCCCGGAATCCTTTTTCAAGTGGTTCTTTTGCAGTCCCTCTGTTCCAGGCATCTGTACCAGTGGAGCTGGTTACTTGCAACAGAATGAATAATTTACACCCAAATGATGAGGTCTGTGTGTTCATGAGCTGAGGCAGCCAGATTACAAATGTTGTAAAATGTAATGTTTCAAGGAAAACAGAGGAGGGTGAAATAACTCTACAAACTCGAAGATTGGATTGTGCACTATGTACAGTGGAATCTGCTTACTGGCAACCCTGACTTAAATATACAAGCCCTCTGGTGGACTCCCGCCTTAAGTCAGGTGGAAATGTGCCAGAATAGCCATAAACTTGGCCAGGAGCTGGATACGCCAGTCTAACCAAGTGTACTTGGCTCATAGAGGTGGAAGTGGAGCCCACCTGTGGGTTCAGACATGGGTCAGAATTCGTTTCATGTTCTAGAGTGGCTCCCTGACAAGGGGCCACGGAGGCACCAGATTCCTCTTCTGGGCCAGCCAGATTACAGCAGCATTCACTCAGTCCTCATCGGAGGTTGTTGGAGATGCTTCGGAAGTCCTCTTCCCCATATCCCACAAGCTTCGGCAGGATCAGCAATGGAGTTCCATGGTGGGTGGAATCCCATTATAACTGCTGGAATTGCAACCACACAGATTTTCTGGGCCATAAATGTTATTTTTTACTGGGTAATAGATATAAGGCTAAATATGACTCAACCATGTTATTGTATGAATGCTTAATGCACTCATTCCTCTGTACCACTGAGAGAACTTTAACCCACACCGCCCAATGGTTCCCGACCAGCTGCCATTTTCCACCCATTCTAAGCGGGCAGCCGACCGCCAGCAGGCAAATGAGGCCTGGGAGTTAAAATGCTTCAAACTTAGCTTGGAGTGTGCATTTTGCACTAACCCCGCCCCCACCTGCCCAAAATCCGCTCGGGTTTAAATATATTCATGAAATGAAAGCCATGAGCCAGAGGCTAAAAGACAGTGCCTTAATCCACTGTGCCCATCCTCTCTGGGTTGTCAGTCTATATTTTCAATCCACGAATAATAGGTATCATTGCATTGTTTATCAGATGATCTGCTTTGATCAGAAACTGGGATGCCAAATAAATCAAACACTTTTTAGAACTGGAAAACACCGTATTGAAACAGACTGCTGCAAAAGGCTTCACAATACTTTAGCAGTTCTAATCCCCACAGCGCAAACACAGATTGGTGAAAAAAGTACCAGTAAAACTGAGACTAGTCAGTCCTGTTATTAGCCACTTCAATTATATGCAAGTCTGGTCATATGATCCTGTTTCACTGTCACAAACTAATATTGAGAATAAAACTTTATTGAAATTGAGTCTGTTAATAGGTTTTGATATGAAGCTTTAAAAGAGCTGGTGAAGCAGCACTCCAGTTTCAGATGGTTGGATTATGCTAAATGGAATATTTGAAATAGTACAAGAAGTTCATTTTTATCAAGTTTATACAGATATGAATCTGAAATTATGCAATTTTTAAAATTGTTTCCAGAACTATTTAAAGATTGAACTGTTTTCTCTGCTGGCCTCCAGTGATGGGCATTTGCCAAATGCTTGTATCATTATATGTGTCACTCATAAGGTAAAATCAGGAAAATGGAATGCACAGAGTTTTTCTTATAGATTGTTGTTTCAGAGTTATACAAAATAATATACTATTAGCTCTAGAATTTTTAAAAAAGCTCTTTCATTTGTAGTTTCATAAGAAAAATAAATTTACATATTATTGGAAGAAGGTGGCAGCATGTTTATTAAGAATCTCAAATATCTCTAGGGCTTCTATTGGATTTTTCATCAACAGTGAAATACTGGATATATTCTCATATTCTGCTGGATACTAACAATGCTCTGTACTAATCCCACTGAGGACAACAACAAATATCTGCTACTCAACATCATTAATGCAGTGCAATAACATTAATTCAAAGTAGCCATCAGAAAGTATGCTGTCCAATCTATCAAATATTGTTTTCATTCGGCATCTCCCTGCTGTTTTAAAATGTCAATACACAGCATGCCTAATTATCACTTCTGTATAAAATGCTTATTATGATCCATAACCCATTGACCAAGGGCTGCAGCAAATACAACACCCCAAATGGCTGTGCAATAATTTAATATGGTACAGTGTATAGTAGCCAGGATTTTAAGGACTAGCAAGAGATATAAAAACAGTTTGCAAAAGTATTGGCACCAGAAATTTTCCTGCGGGTTGTCCCGATCATTTACCGTAACGTCGGTGGACGATCGGCAGCTATCCGGTTACGCAGTGTTTCCGGGGCATCTGCTGATCTTCTGCCAATGTTACAGCGGCTGATCAGCAGCACCCCCGAGGAAATTTCAGGCATAAGATTCTATGTGGTGGATGTACCCACTTAGCCATTGGGGCAATCATAGTTCTATTAAAATAGATTAAATGCAAAAAAAATCCACAAATGAATTGAAACTCTGCTTCTCGTTACAGGTTGGTGTCTATTTATCCTGGTCAGCACTGTGTATTATAGAACCGCTACTGTTAAGATCAGAACATTGGAATTTGGATCTTCAAATTCAGTTATCGAGATCTACTTTCAGTTGTATAAAATCAGCCAGAGTTCAACCTATTGGAATGAATGGAAACATGAAATTGACTGTGGAAAATAACAAATGCTCAGACCTACAGGTTGTAAGTATGGGTGTTACCTATGGTAATATTTTTCATTGACTTCTCTGTAGAAGGCTCAGTAGGTATTACCAAATATTGAGTGTAGGAATCCTGGGTAATGGTTTTCTCAGAATTTGTTAAAAATTGTAATATTTTCTGCAAATGAACTGATCTTTTCCAGTTTACTATCGCATCAAATATGGTGCATTGCATATCGTTCTATTCACCTTGATTGGTGGACAGTAATTCTCATGTGATCTTCATTATCTCATGTATAATCAAAATATTGAAAACAGACTGAGCTGATACTACATTTTAAACACAAACAAAATAAAACATATCATTTTGGGGCTCAGTACAAAATTGAAGAGAATATAAAGCTCAGTAAAGTGACTATGACCTAGGTATTACTCTTGGCGATATTAGAGGATGAATGCTTATGGTGCTTGTAATCTCCTCCAGCCCTATAATCCCCCTAGCCCTCTGCGTGCCACCTATTCTGGCCTTTTGAACATCCCCGATTTTAAATGCTCCACCATTGGCAGTCGTGCCTTCAGCTGCCTAGGTCCGGAGCACTGGAATTCCCTCCCTAAATCTCTCCGCCTCTCCACTTCTCTTTCCTCCTTTTAAGACGCTCCTTAAAACCTACCACCTTGACGAAGCTTTTGGTCATCTGCCCTAATATCTCATTATATGGCTCGGTGTCAAAAATCTTTTGACAACACTCCTATGAAGCGCCTTGGGATGTTTTATTACATTAAAGGCACTATATAAATATGTGTTGTACAAGATTTCCTTGTTATTTTAGCAAAGGTAGAAATCAGAATCAAAAGAGTAGAAGATCTGAGCTGAGACTATAGGTGGAGGAGATTGTTGTGAGGTCATGAGGGATTTGTAAACAAGTGTGAAGATTTTGAGATTGATCAGCAAGGGAGCAACAGAGGCCAGTGAAGACAGGAGTGACACGAGAGTGGAACTAAATGCAAGATGGGGTGCAAATAGCGGACGAGTTGAACTTTGTGTACAGTGGAACTCTGAAGCCCAATAAAACACCACTGGAGAAATCAAGCTTAAAAGTAACAAAGGCATGGAGAAGAGCTTCAGCAGTGGCAGGATTGAGGTAGTTCAGCTCAGGCTTAAACAAAGTGCACTCTCCTCTAGGCACTGATCGTCACAAGAGCACTCTGGGATTTCATCCAAACCTTTTCTTTTAAGTTATGTTTTCTTTAATAGTTATTTTGTCTGCATATCCTTATTCTAAAAATGAACTGCTCAAAGTCTATTATCTGGAGCATCTCCATCAGCCACCAACCAATTGTGGGAGCTCTCAGCTGGTGTTATTTACAGCAAGGCCAGGCATTAATTTGCTAAAGAATGGAAAATTAGCAGTGTTTCAATGTGGCTGAGCCGCCCCTCTCGCAGCCAGACCACCTCTTCTGTAGATCCATAACTGTTCCCTAATACTGCAGCCCATGGAGAGATAAAAATAACCACTTTATCCATTGTCTAGACTGTCAATCTGTTTGCATTTGATTTTTGTATAAGTTAATAACCTTAGTGGTTCGAATTATAAAAATAATATTTTTTTATAGCAGCAATTATTGGGCATATTTTTATTGCATAGAGCATATTACACCCAAAGAAAAAGCAATCTACTTCCATTTAAAAGGAAAGGGTGTTTGTGTCGCAAGGTAAAATTGACTATTTGGGTGCTGATTTTGTTTAGTGAAAGATAACCCATTTGAAGTTTAGTCATATTTATATTTTTTTCTCAGTGTGACCCAGATGCTTTATGGATGATGGCTAGGCCAGGACTTGCATTGTAAGCGGTAACTATTTCAGTTTTCTTGAGCATTAAAATTATATGATGAATTTATCTTGAAGGCTCTGGACTCCAATTATTTTTTGGTATGATTTGGTAGCAATCATTCAGGTGAGATCTGAGGCATTTTATTCTTACCTCTGTCTGTTTGTCAGCCATGCAGGCAAAGGCCAGGCATACGTTATCAATCTATCATTGTCAGCTGCTCTGCAGCAAATGGAGCTGGATGAGAAATTAGGAACCCTGCTATTTAAAGGCAGGGAGGGTCTTTATTCCTTGTAAAGAACAAATGCTGAACCTTGTGAGCCAATCATTTTACTTGGCATTCACAGGTTTCTAGCATGCACTTCGTTTTTGTCCTGAGGGAACAAAATTGTCCCAAAAATGTTATTTATAAAAAAATAAAAAGGCATCAGGTGAATGTTTAAAGTGCAAGGTATTTTAGGAATTACCAAACAGGATTTCAGGAGAAGGAGAGGAGTCTGGTAGCCCTAGTCACAGTAATTTGACCACATTTCAAGTTTGTGAAACCAGGACATTTCTTTTCGAAAAACACAGAGAAAGGGATTGCAGTTGATGCTTTTAAAAGGCACAGTCAGGGGGCATTATTCTTACCTGGAAATCAATTTGAAGGGACTTCTGAAGGTATTAAACTACTGGGTGAGTTCTTCGGCATTTTGCTCATGCGCAGGAGGTCAAATTAACATTTAAACAGAAGTACAATTTGTAAACATTGAAGGGAGAATTTAAACCTTGGCTACAGAGCCATACCAAATGGGGACATTACCAAGTGTTGCATTATGCTGTGAATATTGGGCTATAGGATTATCCAGGGGAGTATTAACCAAATGCTAGTTGTTTCCCAGTATAGAACGAGAATCATCCTGAGTTGCTATCTGACACTCCCTAACAGCCAGTAACAGCACCATTAGTCGGCTGACTACCTGCTCTCTGGACTCAGATGATGGTTTGGTGCCAGATGACCGAAAGTTATAAAATAACCCAAAATTTGGGAGGGCTATGAATCGACATGCCCAAGTATCCAATCTTCTCTTTCGTCGAGTGAGGGCTCCATGTTGGTCACCAACTCATTAAATTTACCCTTTATGTTTTGATTTCAATCCATAGTACAGTGATCCAAATGTCGTCAAACAACATGCTGCCATTTACTTTACTAATTACTTTCCATGATAGCTCAAACCTCATTTCTGTAAGCAACCACATAGTTTGCATTGGCATTAATCTGTCTATTGGAATGGAAGTATTCATGGGTTCCTTCCAAAGTGGGTAATATAATTCAAATCTCCATAAAATTGCAACAACAGTCATTTTGACATGTGTATGGTGATTTTATTACAAAAGGGTTCCTTCTGAATACTATTGTATTGAAAAGAAGTTTGTTCATGCCACTCACACTACGGCAAACTGAAAGAGATTCTCACAGGAATGCGTTGTGCTTAGCCAAAAGCAAATCTGCTTCAGAAGCTAAACTTTGACAATTCATTTCTTTTTATTGTTCTGTAGCTGCAGGCTTTCTAACATTTTATTGCTTTGAGTTTTTTGATGCAATATGATATACTTTACAGCACATAAATTAAGACTTTTTAGTCATGCTTTATCTCACTTTAAAACTTGGAGATGCTGATTTTATTTAATAAACTATTTTTGCACTACATAGATGACATTTATCTTGGTGATTTGAAGTCATACGTTTGCAACTGGAAACTTAGTCCACTGGTTGTGACAATAGATTTTCAAGTTAAATAGCTATGATTTAAGAGTAAATTCAGCAATCTTCCACTCCTGTGGCACAGAGAATCCACACTACCGTGTTTTAGCCTTATCTCTGACTTGGGCTCCCTTCAAGTGTGGCTCCATGCTAGGAATTTACTCCTTACTGTTCAAAGACCATGATACCATTTTTGTCTCAATAGGGGCAAGAAGTCTATATTAAAAAAACATGCAAATATGTTTTTTTTAAAAAGCAGTTTTACACATGCCACTAAAACTGTTCAATGTAATAATTACATTTGTTTTCCATGATCTGCCCATAATTATTCTACATATTATTTAAAAGTATAAAATATACTTTTTAAACAAATACTTGATCTTTCATGGTGTTACTTATGGTTCATCTGAGTCTGCAGCATGGTTGTGATGTTTAGCTGTGAAGATGGAACAGTGTTTAAGCTGGTTTGCCCCTTTAGAGCCACCGTTCATGTGGGCAAGTCATCTAAATAGACACAACCCTGAGGTCAATTGGAGGCTAATTGCTGTTCATTTTATTTTTGTAAAACATTATTTATGGAGTATAAACTAGGGCAAGGTCCTACAATTGTGCTCTGCTTGACTTTCATTGGGAAAAATATCCCTTGATGTCTGAACTTTTTTAAATTTCAAATTAATGTTTTTTTTGGTGCTAAAAATAATCATGCAGTGGCTAGCATCATGATTGTGACTGACTGCGTCATATTTTCCATACTCCTGAGGCTGGGTACTAATTCTGAAGTATTCCTTTAAAAGACATGTGTGATCACAAAGCACCAGTTTAAAAGGTCCTTGTTGACCAATTACCAACTAATACTGTGTAAAATACTACAATGATGACTGTACCTCAGCATTCTGTGAGACTATTACATACTACTCTGTAGCACGCCACAGGGGGGGGGGGGGGTGGTGGAGGGGGAATTAGGCAGAGTTCCCAGTCCTTAGCACTATCCAGTGACCCCTGTTGGAAGAGCACATATATGGATGTTGGGTAAGGAAAGGTTTGGGCTTGGCTGTGAAGATCCCTACCCCTCCCCAACAATATTTGCCTCCATTGTTGAAAACTGGCTGTCTGTTTTTAATTGCATCTTACGTCATGCTAACAAACTGGCAGTGACATGGATTTGAAATGTGCACCTCCTTCGAATCCAGTTTTGTTAGTAACGAAAAAGCAGCCAATTACAATCCACCTATAACAATGATGATTTAATGCTTCTTAAGTGACCAGTGAGTCACTTAACATTATAAATATCCAAATGTTTATTAATCCAACTGTGGACTGTGCCATTTACCACAAAAATTGCGCAATGAAAATTTGAGCAAACTTCTGCTGCTTTTCTTACTCAAGAATAGTTTGCAGTCCAGGAAGACATTGCATATTATGGTGTTTAAGAGTTAGACAAACCCATATGGTGGCATGATAGCTGAGAATCATTTTTAGAATTCTCAACCAGATTTGAGCTAGTCTTCCTTTCCCAGGTTTGACCGGCTCATCTCTGTTCTCATTGTCCCGCTTGTCCAAACTTCAGTCTGTACGGTCCTTCCTCTTTGTATGACTAAAATTTCTGCCTGTTTCTACGTTATTGTTTGACAGAATGCTCCTTGATGTCTGTGTGGCTGGGCTTATCACCAGCTTCCAGTCATATATCCACTGCCTCTCAGAACAGGACTTTAATTAATCTTAAATCTGCGGAGAAAATGAGATCAGAAAATTCAACATAATTAAAATGAAATGATGACAAGAATATTTAGTTGAAGGAAGAGAAAATAAAACAAGCTGTATTATCAGAGATGAGAGATCCCTTTAAACCTCAGAGTTAAATGTATTATTTTCCAATATAATTTACTAGCAAACGGTAACCATTTAGTTGAACGTAAATTTAAAATAAAGAATATTCAGAATTTTGGCTCCAGTTTATTGTATCTTACACAAATATGATACTCTTGTGCTATATTAGCATAAATAGACTATTACAGTTTTTACTTTAATTTAAAACTGTAAATTTTAAAAAAAAATTGTTAAAGTTTGAATGAGGAGCTAACACAACAAGAATTTCTTTAAAGTGAGACTGTTCTTATCTAAGACTTTTATCTTTTTATTTAAAAAATAGAAGCATATTATTTATAAGCTCAAATATTCTCATGGTAATAATTTTATTTGAGAAAAAATCTGCAATATATTTCCAATAGACTTTTTAGTTCTTTTCTGTCGGTGCTGTTTTCTTTCAGCATTCTACATTCCTGGAGCATTTCCACTCCCCCCATATCTGTAGATTTTTTATAATCAATAATAATATTTCTTAAGTTACATATTTCCATCTCTATTCCAGATAATCAAAATTGAAGGAAAACAACAGTTTGTTTCATGTAATTAAAGTCATATTCAGAATACTAATCAGATTCATTTTATATAGCAAAGTTTATCTTTTTTTAATAAGTTATGGATGTTACTTTTTGGGGCTTTGATTACTCTCTTTTACTCTAGTTTTTTGGAGGGGTTCAGCATCTCATGTCACTCCCATAGGTGATTCTTCACTCCCTGTAATCACTTGCCCAAATAGGTAAATTAGTAGCATGCCCAGGGTTCGAATATAGAATCGTCTTCACTTGATTTTGGTATATTGATTTTATCACATGCCCTCATGTGATCATGATTTAAGGAAGTGCCATAATAACACTTGGTTTTGACTGCAAAACAAATTTACTAGCCAATAAAATAATAATAAGTGGATAATAGGAACATAGGAACAGGAGTAGGCCATTCAGTCTCTCGAGCCTGTTCCGCCATTCAATGAGATCATGGCTGATCTGCATCTTAACTCTATCTATCCGCCTTGGTTCCGTAATCCTTAATATCCTTGCCTAACAAAAATCTATCAATCTAGTTTTGAAATTTTCAATTGACCTAGCCTCAAGTGTTTTGGGGGAGAGAGTTCCAGATTTCCACTACCCTTTGTGTGAAGAAGTGTTTCCTGACACCACCCCTGAATGGCCAAGCTCTAATTTTAAGGTTATGCCCCCTTGTTCTGGACTCCCCAACCAGAGGAAATAGTTTTTCTCTACCTACCCTATCAATTCCTTCAATTATCTTAAACACCTCAATCAGATCACCCTTTAATGTTCTATACTCAAGGGAATATAAGCCTAGTCTATGCAACCTGTCCTCATAATTTTAACCTTTTTAGCCCTGGTAACATCCTGGTAAATCTGCGCTGCACCTACTCCAAGGCCAATATATCCTTCCTGAGGTGCGGTGTCCAGAACTGAACACAGTACTCTAAATGAGGTCAAACCAGAGCTTTATATAACAGTAACATAACTTCCACCGCTTTAATATTCCAGCCCCCTTGAGACAAAGACCAACATTCCGATAAACTTTTTAACAATTTTTTGTACCTGTCTAGTAGCTTTTAGTGATTTCTGTACTTGGACCCTTAAATCTCTCTGCTCCTCCACAGTTCCTAGCTTCTCACCATTTTGAAAATACTCTGATCTATCTTTCTTAGGTCCAAAGTGGATGACCTCACACTTCATAGCATTGTATCGACACAGTGCAGAATTTACAATAGTTATTAAGCTTAACTATTTCCTCAAATAAAAAATAGCAAATAGACACAACTGCTGCAGTAAATCATAATGTATTCTTACATAGTATTTTTTATTCTCACTGTCCAGAGAAGCTAGCCACCTAATTATATCTCTCCAAAGGCTTGAGATGAATTCCCCGATTTGATCCAGTCAACCTGAGACGTTTCAAGAAAACAACCAGGGCCAAACACATTTAAATATATGTGTTAAACTTGAAAAACATATTCGAACAAATCACAAAAAAATGTTGTATTTAAATTGAATGGTTTAGCCCCTTCCTCAGACATACGGCTGAGACAAACCAACAGAGATCTGTGATGTATATCAAAAACACTAGGGCATGTTTCTCTGGGAACAAAACTGTTTTTTAACTTATGTACTATGACAGAATTAAAGAGACCATACTAAATCTTAGACAACAATACTTCATTTTGGTCACAGTGGTACAGACTCAATAGGAATATGTTTGCTATTCAGCTTATAATTGTATTCACCTTTCAATTTCCCTCTGTGGCTGAGGAAGGCCATGAGTTCCTCATTGAAGACTTTTATACAGAAATAAACTGCTATTTGTTTTCTGTTCATTGAAGAAAGAACTACAATATATAAAACACCTTATCATGTCTCTCTCAGAAATATTCCAAAGCCCTTCACATATATCGACTTGCTTTGGAGTGCAGTCACTGTTGTTGTATCAGCAAACACTGCACCATCTGTACACATTGTTCCACAAATGAAATGATCAAGTTCATCTATATTTAGTGATATTGGTTGAGGGAGGAATGTTGACCAGGACAATGGCGATCTACTTCAATTATAAATCAACAGGCTGATTTATTATATAAACAATAAATGAACAGAGAGAGTAACATTTATAGTAAATCTTACCTTCGGCTTATTTTTGTAACGGTCCTCATAACAGAGAAAATAACAAAGAATGCCGCACTGTTTCTGGGCTAAACGCAGTCTTCTTACCAGAAAGTTCTCCAAAACAGGTTGGCCCTAAACTTAAAGAAAGCACCCTCACACCGTAGGCCTCGACTCCTTGTCAGCTCAAATTAAACTGTCTTTGATTGTGTGCTTGTTTGTTCCTTTATTTCTGAGCTGGATGGAAGTCAAATGCTTAAACCTTGACCCTCCATGTCTGGGACTTGGCCAGCTGAATTGCTACCACCCTCTTAGATGCTGGCTCCCTGGCAGATACCCACATGCCACTCCCAACTGGGCTTAAGTAAAAGGGTCATGATGCGGCGATGCCGGTGTTGGACTGGGGTGGACAAAAATGAGAAGTCGCACAACACCAGGTTATAGTCCAACAGATTTATTTAAAATTACAAGCTTTCGGAGCTGTTGCCCCTTCGTCAGGTAAAGGTACAATGAGGGAATCTACAGTATTACACAGTATATAAACACAGAAAGCAATTTGTCTGCAGAGATACAATCTTTCAGGGAGGCATTACATCAGAGACACACCAGAGCACAGCCAAGACAATGAGATGGGTCACAGGGGGTCCAACATGTAAAAAAAAAACACAAAAAAACCCCCCCAAAAAAAACACCAAAAAAAGGTTAAAAGCTCAACTGCAGACAGCAGGATTTGACCCGTTGGACCCCCTGTGACCCATCTCATTGTCTTGGCTGTGCTCTGGTGTGTCTTTGATGTAATGCCTCCCTGAAAGATTGTATCTCTGCAGACAAATTGCTTTCTGTGTTTATATACTGTGTAATACTGTAGATTCCCTCAATGTACCTTTACCTGACGAAGGGGCAACAGCTCCGAAAGCTTGTAATTTTAAATAAATCTGTTGGACTATAACCTGGTGTTGTGCGACTTCTCATTTAAGTAAAAGGGGCCATCACAACATAATTGATGTGAACGTTTACTGGAATGTCTTAACAAACCTCTACTGTCTCAAATTGAAATGCTTAAGGCTTCGGCTGACCAAATTCTTTATGTGTTGAACTTTAATCCACATCCCCCGGATATTGTATATTATGGATTTAGCTTCTGTTGAGCTGAAATTAACTTAATCACAACACCTCAATATAAATTTTTCAGACATCACCCTAGGTTAAATAGTCAAAGATCATGAAGCGGGGCAGTGTCCAAACAATGGTCTATGAACCATATGCCTGAGCTCTGGTAATCTGGTCCATGAAGCCCTCAGTTCTATTTGTGATTATATTTTTTATTTGCTGGTTTGTCCTATTTGAATTTTGTGGACCCAGAGCTTTGAAAAGGGCTGTTCGTAGTGCCCATGCTTAATTTCCTGGATAATTTCTAAATCATAACACCAAGATCTGTTAGAATCTACAACTTGAGATATACGTAAATGAATGGGAACATTAATTTAAAGTTAATATGCGGCCTGTGAGGCTACATGGTGCACAACTAAGCAGCTCACCAAGACAAAAGCGTGGACAGTCCTGCAGCATGAGGAACTGTGTTGTTTCATGACTTGTCGGGAACTGAGCCAAAACTCCTAATTGAGGTGATAACATCTCTTTAAAGGCCTGTGTCATCAAGAATTACTCTGTTACAATCAATATACCTCATTTACATTAGCAAACAGGAGCTAGATCAATGCATGATTCAGCTTTCCTTTGGTACTAAAAACAAGATGATTCAAAGTAATATCTGACATAATTGAAACCAATCTCGACAGCTTCTAGATCAGCAACTTCAAATGTAATGCTAGTTTTTCCCACCAGCAAAAGCACTGGCTGTTCTTCAAGTAGAGAAGGGCATAAAATGCCTCCCAACTACCCAGTACCCTCCCTCTGCTGCTACTGCAATTGAAGTTGTTCTTGGAGAGTTACCAGCACCTCTGAACTTAATGATTTAAAACTAACCAAGTGAAAAAATGTTTTCTAAAAATTCTACAATGTCAGCTTGCCACAGACATGCACAAGCAGACTACAGATATGTTTTTTAAAAACCCTCATGCTCTCTCATGGCACTTCACAATTAGTTGGATGATATACTTCTTTATCAGAACAGGTACATTATACCATTCACAATATATCATTCTGCTGCTAAGGTAGTGCCGTGTCCCTTTAAGGCCAAAAAACCTAATTGTTGTTAAGTGAAGACAGGCTCAGGTCATTCAGAGTTGAATTGCTATTCACTCATGGAACTTTACAGTTTGGAACATTCTGATCAGATTCAAGCTGCAAGTCAGAAGCTTTAAGTGATTGTTTTAAGTGTGATTGCTAAGGTCAATCAGAGGGCACAGACATTTTGGCTCCTGTATCAATAAGGTACCTTGTGTTACTCTATATATTACAAATGATTGACTTTCATGCTTTCTGAAATGTGATATAGGAATATAATTTGCATATATTCATCATGAACAAGAAATGTGCATATTATGTACTCTTTTGAGTAAACATAAAATGACTGTAAATTAACAGAACTTCAAATAAAACTTAGCACATTAAATTAAAGTGACATTGTCCGGGGAGACGATGCACTCCAGTCCCTGCGGCGCCCACCGGTCTCGGAATGTGCATATTATGTATAATTTGTTTATATATTAGCACATCTCCCATGGCATTGTGTTAGAGAAAGGAAACCTACTGTGGACCAGCTGTTTTGGGGGAGAATTATTCAAATAAAGTCCAGGCTTTTGAGGCAACAACACCAACAACTTGCATTTATATAGCACCTTTCACATAGTAAAGTGTCCCAAGGTGCTTCACAGGAGTGTAATCAGCCAAATAAATTGACGCTGAGCCTAAGAAGGAGGCATTAGAACAGGTAACCAAGAGCTTGGTCAAAGAGATAGGTTTCAAGGAGTGTCTTAAGACTAGCATTTCTTTAATGCAATTGTTTTTTAATTTTTAATTTTGTTTTAAATTCAGAATCCATATGGAAGACTTAAGAATTAAGGGATATGGTATCATTCTTGGTTTGCATTAGTGGCCATCAAACAGCAGAGATGAGTTAGATGGGGCGATCTGCAGACAGATAGAATTTTAACTATCCAAGATAGACTGGAGCAGAGAAGCTTGAGAGGCTTGTGGCTGGTAACTTCTGGGAGGTCAAGCACTGTGAGGGCACAGTTGCAGATTGCTGCACATCTGGGGACATTCTGGCACCATGGCAGGAATGGTGAGGGAGCAGACGTGCTGACAGCCTGAGAGAGGGCAACACGTACCGCTTCGCCACTGCCACTCCATGTGGCTTATCGCTGCCACTGATGCTCTTATCTATTCGGTCCACCAATCTCTCCCAGGTGGAGCTTAGAGTGTGGATAGCAGACTAAAACTGCAAAGGCTGGTAACGTCGAGTCCTGTTGTGAGCACCCAGCTGCAGTGTCCCTGGAGGTGGCCACATGATCCAAGGTAGACTGCAGAGTGGTGATGCAGTGAGATGACATTACACAGGCTGGAAGCAGACTCCTTGGCAGGTGTTCCGATAGCCGGTATAACTGCTTGCGCGAAGCAAGAAGTTTTCTTTACAAGGCTGAACCCCTAAGGTCCACATCTCTGTCCCCCTCAGCAGAGCTGGGACCATAGCAAATGACAGACTTCACAAGTTGGCTGAATGTGCATTTTTCTGTGGTGCATGAAGGGGTACAAGTAGACCATGTTCAGATAAGCCCCCAGTTTTCACACCTCTGGAGGGGGCACTGATCTCCAGAGCATGCCCCTCCAGCTCAGAAAGGATCACCAGGTCGGATGTTCCTCCCTGGTCTTGCTTCTTTCATTGGTGTTGTGTGCTATCTTCTCCTGCAGAAAGAGAGGGTAAGTTAGTCTCTACTGAAAAGGAGAGTGCATAGATGTGGGGATTCTGCTGGTAGGGCATATGCTGAGAGTGAGACGATGCAAGCTGGATGGACAGCTAATGGCTGGTGTGTGAAGTGAGGAAGGAGTTATGATAGAAGTTCCTGATTCTGCAAAAGTTACCAAGTGGGAAGAGAATGCTGTTCGTGGTTGCTGTGAAAGCAGCAAGGAATTGGTAAGTCTGTGTTTTGGAATTAGAATTTGAAGTGGTTTAGTGTGCCCTTGTGATGGGTATTGAAGGATGCGATGCAGTGTGCTGGGGGAGTGCAGAGTTGCTGGGTGTGATTGAGAGAGGTGGAGAAATTAATATACGAACAGATGAACATGCAAAAGATGATGGACAGAAAAGGACCAGCTGCTCCATCGAGCCTTCCTCATGCAGCATGATGCTCGTAGCATCATAATTTAGAAACTGACCACCCACCAGCAGCCATGTGATGAAGAGCTGTACTCACTCTTGCTACTCGTGAGTTCATTGAACTGTTTCTGCACTGGATCCAGGTCCTGGGGGTGATGCTCCTGGAGTTCATTATCTCAGCCACTTCTCTACAGGCTTAGTGGTTGTCTTGCTTGCAAATCTTCCTCCTATTTATGAGAAAGAGAACTTCCTTGCTCGCCCTCACCTCTTCAGCCAGTGCCTTGAGAGAGGCCTCCGAGAGCTTGCTTCTGACTTATTTCTCGATTAATAAATCTCCTTACAGAAGGGAATGGAACCTCCCTTTAATAGGTGCACTCCCACTTTAAGTAGGTCTCTGCAGGACTGCCAAAAATTGAGCCAATAAAATGGACAGACTTCCCATTCCTGCTATGATCGGGTGGGAAACCCACCAATGAAATAATAATGAGGCCTTGGAGTTAAAATACCCCATGCTTGAAATCTGGGCCAGAGATTTTGTTTTGCACTCGCTGCTCAAAACCCATTGGGAGTTAAAATCGACCCCCACAACTGGCAAGTGTTCACATACAGAACTGCCGTTATGAATGTTTACATAGAAAGAAAGAACTTGCATTTATATAGCGCCTTTCATTACCTCGGGGTGTCCCAAAGCACTTCAATGATGTACTTTTGAAGTGTTACAATGTAGGGGAATATGCAGTTTCAATTGTAAATGTTACCAAAAATTGTCTCCACAGGAATTAATGTTTGTGCACAAGAAGTGCACACAGCTGCAAGATTTTTAAATAATGTACAGAAAGATATATTCACCCAGTTTTATACTAAAATACAGCAAATCCAAGCCCAATTAGGCCCCTCCTGCCAGAAAAACTTACTTTGCTTGATGGGGTTGACTATATTTCTTGGTTACCATGAACAATATTCTTCCTCCTGGCGCTGAAATCACTGCAGAGTATGCACAGGGCAGTTGGACCAGCAGGAGAACAAAACTCCAAATGCCCAGAGCTGCTTTCCAAGCTACAAGCATGATCTGAGCTTCCTCGCAGGATGACTGTGTGAGGAAGATACACTGATCCTGAGCACTAAAATGTAGACATGATGAAAGTGCCTTGCTCGTCTCGTCCAAGCTCTGCAACAATCATTGATCTGCCCACCTATGAGTGAAACATTGATTATAAACACAATCTGATTCTTGACACTATGCATAGCAATGTAAAAATCACAGTGGGCTCAATCTGAAATACACCATTCTGGGAGCAGCACTAACAGCCAAGGAAATTTGTAATGGGAATTGCTTGCAGGAAGAAAAAAAATGCCGATAACATGATGTTTAGGGCAGTTCCTTCAGATTTGGGGAAAATCCTGGCATCTTTCGGCCTGTCGCTGCTTGAGAGTCTTAAATAGTGCTGCCTTCTGCCGGTGTTACTAATTCATTGCAGCGCAGCATGTGTTCCCAACAGTTTGGGACAGTGTCAGCTTCACTGAACATCATTCCTATGATTGCTATGGCAACATTAATTTGCTGCTTTTGGGTGTGATATGACTGCAGTGGCTCTGATGAAGGATGCCGCATTGCTTGGGAAGGCCGCAGAGCTCCAAAGGGCTTGAAGCATTTACAAACTGCCCAGGCACCAACCCTTAAGGGTTAAAAAGGAGAGAAAACACAAAGGGGAGACAAATTGAGGCATAATCTGAGTTTCACAGTGACTCTGCCCTCTATTCTGTGCGAGTCTGCGCAGTCTCATGCTGAGGCGATGGTGCCTAATGACTGAGATTCTGCTCTGATGGCTGATTAGTATTCTGTTCACGCATAGCACTGTGAGGGGAGGTACATATCCGAATATGCACTGGCAAAGACCTTTGCTGCAGCAGTGGCCATCTGCTTTGAAAAACACAAGACCTGACAAGTACATGACGCTCACAGCCATGCAGGGGCTACATCAGTAACGCGTTAAAAGGGGGAAAATGGAAAGCCAAAAACAGCCTAACCTAATCATCAAAATGTAGACATGCCGAAAAAGAGAGTTTAATGGCACAGTGAATGAGCTGAGTTAGAGATGCTGCTTCCTTTGTGGACCTGTAAAGGCAGCTTTTTGAAAGCAAACTACTGAAACAATTTTCAGCTGATCAGCCACTCATTTTAATTTGAAGAAGGTGACTGTGCAGTAATACTGCAGGGTTTTGGTGTTGCCCTAAATTCGGTAGTGCGGACTGCCATTTTGAGCCACTGAATAAAGGTACATGACTGCATTTCTGATGTCTTTTCTCCATGGCAGTTAAGGGATGAAATGTACTCACGTGACACATTAGAAATCAGAATTCCATTTCATCCCTGCATTGAAGGACCAGAGATTTTGCTGTTCAATTTTGTTTTGAACTTTGGTGGCACTCTTACTGGAACTCACCTGACTTATTGGGGTAAATTATCAAAAACAGAAGACCGATAGATACTTTTGTGTGGCTATATGCCACTTGTGCTCCATTCTGTGTGCTGCGGTGATTGACGTGTCTGCTCGGAATGCTGGTAGTGAGGTTTTAGTCATGTGCTCCAGCAGTTTGATGGGAGAAGAATGTGGCAGTTTGCACTGAAAATAAATCTCTTCCTGTTGCAATAAACGCAAACACAATTTAGCACTGCTAACAAAGGAGAACCCTGCCTCAGATTTTGAATTTGACGTAACAGATTTCATGAAAGGCAATGTGCGTACAAAGCAACTTATTCAGGGATGGGGCAAATAATAGTGAAAACTCATTTCAGAGAGGCTGGCAAATTATCATTTAATGGATAATGGCCCTGAAATTACACCACGGGATACATATAAATGCTTATTAAGTTAATCTGAAATTCCTCTCTCTGATATTTTAGCAGAAGTGTTAACTCATAAAATAGCAGAGGGAGTGATTTAGATGAATGCGTTAAGCATTTTGCATGTTCGTATCACACAGAGTAGTTTCAGGACCCAGATGTGCACGATTCTGGTTGTGATGGGGAATAATCAAATCCAAAGTGACCTACATTGGTCCAACATTCAAATATACAACAATGGCTTGCAATTGTATAGTGCCTTTAACATAGTAAAAAACAAGGCATCAGACTTGAGCAGGAGTAGGGGATATATGGGAAATACAAGATTAGCCCCAAATTTAAACCGTTCAGATTTGCATAATGCTTATTATTTATTTTTACTTCATGTTTCCTGTTCATCAATGAAAATATGGAACGAAAGACCAAGAAATATCATTAAGCTGATCCATGCTCACCCTATCCATTCGATGCTGTGACCTTGTGCTCAACCACGAGTAATGTTAAATTATGAGGGAGGCAAGGGGGTGAAATTTCCCCCCAGATAGTCTCTGCGGGAGGCCCGGTCCATTTTAAAGGCCACGTCTCACTTACATCGGGATGGTGGGCTGCGGCCAGATTTAAAGCACTCTGGGGCAGCCCGGCGATTCTGGGCTTCTGGGTACCAGGCGGCCTCCAGGCTGAAGAAGGTAGATCCGTTGGCTGGGGCCCTGATGTTTGGAGGGCGGGGGGAGCAGGAGCAGTAGTGGCCCGGGCTGGCTGTGTGAAGTCTAAAAGCCAGCCCTTCTGCTCCTCCTGGCCCCACAAAAAGAAAGAGGAACTGACCTGCCAGATCCTCTTCAGCCAGACTGCCAGCTGATACTAGTCAGAGCATGGACAATACAACCGGAACCCAAGATGCAGAAATACTTGCTGGACCTCTGCATCAGAAAGAAGCCAGCATAAACATTATGAGGCCACTTAAAAAGGGGTCAGTTGGGCACAGAAAAGATCATTAGTGAGCTGGTGGCATCAACCGGTAAGCAAATGGCTTGAAGTTGCCAGCGCTACCTTTCCCGTGTCCCTCCTCCTCTGACAGGTGCTGAAGATGCAGCCACATTAGCATGTATTCCCACCACTGGAATTTAAATGAAGCAACTCCACCCTGACCCTGAATACTCAAGCAAGGTCAGGAACGGAGGTCATCAACACTTGCTCTAGTGTACTCATGATGGTGGAGCAGGGCCAAGTATTTTTGGCCCCAGTTTTCCAATTGCAGATATACCAAAGCCTTATTGAAGCTAAGAAACTGCTTTTAGTTTTAAACTTTTTTTTGGTCCTTGCAATACTTCCAAGAATTCGATCTGCCTTCCATATAGTTACCTGACATTGTCTGTAAACCTTTGTGAACACACACAATATCATTTTGTCGAACTTTTTTCTGTATTTGAGCAGATTGAGCATCATGAATGAGTAAACTATACAAGCCAGTGGTGAATTTTGTTTGTTCCTGTTGGTGATGCTCGTTTTTTGTGCTGGCCTAATGGCGTTTCATTCATTTTTAATTGTGAAAGAAAAGACGTACATTTATACAGCACCTTTCATGACCTCAGGATGTCCCAAAGTGCTTTACAGCCAATAAAGAAAGAAAAAAAGAAAGACTTGCATTTATATAGCAGCTTTCACGACCACCGGACGTCCCAAAGCATTTTACAGCCAATGAAGTACTTTTTTGAAGTGTAGTCACTGTTGTAATGTAGGAAACACGGCAGCCAAAATGTCCACAGTAAGCTCCCACAAACAGCAATGTGACCAGATAATCATTTCGTTTTTTGGTGAGGGTTAAGTATTGGCCAGGACACCAGGGAGAACTTCCCTGCTCCTCTTCGAAATTGTGACATGGGATCTTTTACGTCCACCTGTGAGAGCAGACGAGGCCTCGGTTTAGCGTCTCAGCTGAAAGAAGGTACCTCCGACAGTGCAGCACTCCCTCAGTACCGCACTGGAGTGTCAGTCTAGATTTTGTGCTCAAGTCTTTGGAGTGGACTACTTGCTACGAATTTATCCATTTTTCATAGTTTATAGGCTATGTATCCATCTGTTTTTTAGAATGATTGTGTGTGGGGAAGGGGGAGGAGGGGGGTGTGGCAGATTCTCTGAACCTAATGAAGCTCAGCTGATTTGTATATTTGTTTACTCATTTGGACTTCTGAATTAAACCATTCAAATTTCATTACTCCAAATACAAGGTCTAAGTTATTCTTCCTTCCTGTGGTTTATCTGTAAAGTTAATGTATGCCATATACTATAGAAATATATTATAAATTTAAAATCCATGGAAAAGAACCTTGAAATAGTATAACTTGCATTTATATGGCGCTGCTCACGCAGGAAGACATTTCAGAGTGCTTTACAATGAGGAGGAAAGGTATCTGGTGGAAAGAAGGAGAGAGGAATGGAAGTTAGGATGGGAACTGAAGTTGTGGGCAAGAGGAGAGCTTTAAAGAGTTTTTTGGTAATGAGGACAGACATGCGAGGACAAAGGAACTGGGTAGAGAATTGCAGAAGGCAGAGAGGTAGTGGCTAAATAGATGGCCGCTGATGGTGCAGTGGAGAGAGCGAGGAGCAAGAAATCTTGCAGGGATGCAAGACAAGAGGAGATTGACAAATTCTTTGGCACTAGTTATTGAATATTAAACATCAATAATAATGTTTTATGACTTACCTTTTACAATGTTTAAAGCTATTTAAAGTCAAGTTCAAAATGTCCTTTTTTTTTAGTGCAAATTTTATTGTTAATGAAGAAATCTTGTAGCTTTGTGTAGATCATTCTCTCTCCATTTATAACAGAAGTTCCCCAAATTAACAGAAGATAGGTTTTGTAAATATTAGTTAATGAGAGTCATACCTTTGCTTAGGAATAGACAAAGGAAATTCAGAACTTCTAAGATTAATGTGTGGTTGCTTGAGCAGCAATATTTGCTTTTTCATTTTGAAACCAAAGTATTTTTTTTAAATGCATTAATGACAATTGTTTTATCTGAAAGATTGATTCCTTACTGTATTAAGCTGAGGCCCAGTTCAAGCCTTGTATATCAATTAGTCAAATTGCCATCTGGCCACCACACAACTCCCTTATGTGGCCACTAACTTCATCTTAGCCCAGTCAAAAATAAATAATCTCCTACGTGCTACAAATACTATACAGACCTAAAAATGGGTTCGATTTACAAGGGGTGCTTTTACAATTATGCTTCGTAAATGCAAATGCTGCATCAGCCAATATATACAGAGCTGATAGAAATCCAATTAGTCAGACAATCTGGCACCAAATGTCTGTTATGTCCTAATTTCCCAATCCACGTGGGACATGATTGTTCCCTTTTTAGTGAAGCTTTAAATTTCAATAACCTTCTTTTCAACCTTCTGCATTGCCTGTACACCTGGGGCTTAATGCAAGTTAATGTATAACGAAACATCATTGTTTCTGAAACCTTTTAATTAATTAGAATTAGAAGCAAAAAAAAGACATGTTAGGCAAGAACAACGAGGTAGATGTTACCTATTGGTCGGCCGACTGGCTGAACATGCCGGTCGGCTGCCCGCTAGCATGGACGATAGGCCCAGTCCATTTTGAGGGCCGGGCGTCATTAGCATCAGGCTGGCAGGTTGTGGCCACAAAAGGAGCACCCCGGGGTAGCCCCAGGGAGAGGGGGTGGGGTGGGGGGAGAGGAACCTAGAGTGGCAGCGGACCAAGTTAGTTTTGTGGAGCTGCTCCTCCAGGCTCCACAGAAATAAACAAAGATTTACCTGTGGGATCCCTCTTCGGCTGGACTGCCTGCAGATATGAGATGGATCGTGCGGCATGCACACTCTTCCCAATACTCTCCTAAAATGGCAATCGAAATCCTATGTACATCATAGGACACTGATTTGCATTTTAAATGGACCTACCCCCTGGCCCAGGGCGATGCTCTGACCGCCCAGCAGTAGGCCAGGGGAAGGATTTTCGTGGCCACAGTGACAGGGTTGAATTATTCTCAAACATTTTTGGTCCTACCACTCTGTTTTCGCCGGGCGAAAGGCCTCAAAATCTACCCTAATATGTTTTGAGTTGGACCTTGAGTATGTAAATAAGGCATTCTTGTTTAAGCACATTTGCAAAATGGCAGGAAAGAATTGCAGTGTAGGGATATATTTGTTACATATATTCCAACCTAGACAGCTAGCAAAAGCTTAAAATAAAACTGACACAGTCCTCAAAAAGCTGACAATTCAGGAACAAGTTGTTACACAGGCTTTGTAATGTAAGTTGTAGATATACACAACATAGGTTTTTGGTCCTAATGTCTCCTTCTTTGGGTCAGCATTCATTTTTGGATTGCGCCTCTGAAGTGCTTTGGGGTGTTTTTCCACATTAAAGACACTATATAAATGTTGTTGTGAGTGCATAAAAGCTGAAAGGGAAATCCAAATGTTGAAAGCACAAAGTTAGCAGTATATTACTGAGGTGGGGAGGGGGCAGAAGGCATGTTATTTTTATATTTTAAGCACAATTAATAGATTTTTTTAATATTAAAAAGTAATAACGAAGTGACATTTGGATTTTCAACAGACCAATCATACCATCACTTACCAAAAATGTACTTGTACCACATCCCCCCCGCCCTCCACACTGACCCAGTTCACAGCAACACTCTATCCCTTCTCATTCCAGTTCACAGAGATATTGGCCGGAATTTTCGCAGGTAAGAACGGGTGGCGTGGGGGGAAGTGAAAGTTGTAAAAATCTAAAACCCGACCCCAATTTTAATATTATAATGAGGCCTGAAGCCTCTACTTTAACCTGCTTTGCAGGCTTTACTGCAGCCGGCCGGGGATCCTGGGGCTCAGGATTCCCGGTAGCTGCAACGAGGCGGCCTCAGCCTCGGGGAGCAATCCTTGTGGGCCGGGAGGAGCAGGAGTGCTTCCTCCCGGCCCCCCAAGCTCCCCCACCAACAGCCCGCACCCCATAGGGGTCAGGGATTGGTTCCCCCACTCCGGGGTCGGGGACCGGACGGCCACCGCCCGCCCCCACCCCCTCGTGGATGGGAGGACTTTGTTTTCTGGTAGACCCTGTTATGCTGACAGGAAAGCAGAGTTATACTAAGCTTCTGCCATTTGCAAACTCTACAGGGATATTAGAATCATTACTAAAACCCTTGATGGTTTTGTTTATGTTTTGTAGATTTTCAATGGACTTGGAACCTCAAACAACTGTGGACTCAAGTTAAGTCATGGGTATATGAGCCTGGATTTCCTGTTCCCAGCTGCTCATTGTAGTGGAGTAAACCAGGTGTTGGGAGCAGAAAGTGGATGGGAGTTTGTGGGAGACTGGAATCAGTGATCTCTGAAGTACTTGCTGCAAACAAATGGATGCTTTATTTTAATATTCATTTGGGGCTGAGGATGACCTGCACACTATTTCCCAATGTTCGGGCTGGCAGGACATCATTCCCAAAGGGGAACCATGTGAAATGAGCATCCAGTGGTGCCAGGGAATCAGCTGTGAATGTAATTGATTTAAAGGGCACATTTAAATTGAATCTGCAAATTTTCAATCATTTCTTAACCATTTTTGATGATTATTCCTTTTGTTCTTTTTGTTCTCATGAGCCTTTGTATCAATTATTCTGTTTTATTGCCCCATATAGATATTATATTATTAATCAGAATAATCCAATCAGATCATTTTCCGATAAACCAGTTATACATTTAGCAGAATTCAAATGCTGTTAAAACCACCTAAGATGAATTAGATAACATCATGTGACAGTAAAGAACCAATCTGATTTGCTTGTTTGTAAAAGGGACCATGCCCACTTCATGGTACAAGGTGTTGCTGGCTGCTTCAGGAGTTATAGAGTTGATCTCTTCCCCATCACACTAGCCCTTTAATGTGGCCTTACCATTACTCATTGGTACAACTGAATAGGACTTCATAGAAGTATGCAAGATAGTAAACCGTATAGAAAAGGTAAATCTTCAATACTACAAATTAAACTGTGCATGTAGGACATACATGTCAACCGTTAGCTTTTTAAGCGGACGGGCAGCTTTTCAACCCTTGTCTCAGTTTGTCAGCATTTCACAAGGAAAAATTAACTTTCTCACTAGGATTCGAAGGTTGTCAATCAGGCCAGTCAGAGGGTGCAAATGGTAGCTGCCAGGACCAATCAGATCAGTTGGAAAGAGAACTAAAGACTAATAGAACCAATTTTGTCCTCCAATTGTTGATTGCGCACAAACTTGAGCAAGAAAAGTTTTCAAATGGGCTGATGGTTTCTGAGGATTGCAGTTACAGGTGTTTTTATTCGTGATTCTCCCCCAAAGAACTTGTATATAACAAATAAGCTGTTTAAAAAGTAGGGTGGAAATGGTGATGAGCTTTGCTTAAATCAAACCAATTAAATAAACTGATAAATTAATTGTAAGTTAAATTATATAAACTGAGAATCCCATATTTAGGAATTTAGTGCAGTGTACTGATATAATATGTAATGCAGACCATTGGTGTGAGTTGCAAAGCCCAGTTATGTTTTGCTTTCAGTTTGATTATATACATATGCTTGTGATCCCTTTGTTACCATAGAATAACCTGGGAAACAGCCCACACCACCTATATTAGAGTAGTCAACATTCAATGAGAAATATGATGAATGTAGCCACTCCCAGACTGGCGGCAGTCAGTCAGGTGCATCAGAGAGCATAAAGTTCAGCTCCCAGGGCCGGTCCTTGGAAACCACATTTTTGTCCACTCCACTTTACTTTTTCAATGATTGCAGTACCTACTGATTTTTACTCCAATAGAAGAAAATAAAACTTTTTAACAAACTCAAAAAGAGAAAATAGGCCAGAAATCACTGTTGATGATAATAGTGGATGCATGCTTAACACATTCATATAACATTCCTCTATCCATTATTTTAATGGGGGGTGTTAACCAACTTATTTTGACGTAATGGGGTAGGTTTAACTTTCGAGTGGCCGACTGGCCATCCCAGCCACTTCGAGGCCCGGGCCTCATTTTCCATGCCACCGGTTAGCTGTATGCCCCAAACGGGCATCCCGCTGCAACTTGCCCCCATAGAGTTTAACCTGCTCCTTATCGGAATAACCAAAATAGCCAGCCACTGGGGGTGAAATTGGTCTTTGCCAGTAGCGCAAAATTGTGTCATAGCGAATCAGCTACCATTTTGCGCTACTGGTGATGACCGCTTTCACCCCCTCGAACTCCAACAGCAGCTGGATTCCAGCAGTTAAATTGACTATTTTGTTTTAAATAATCTGGTCTCTAAACTCTTTTAAAAAGAAATTAGATAGTTGCTTGAAAAGGGGCCTCATTAAAGGGTATGAGGAACAAATTGAAGAGCAGGATAAGACATGATGATTCATGTGGAGAAAGACTTGATGGGCCAAATGGTCTGTTCCTGTGCTCTAACATTCTATGATTCTATATAAAGTGATGCATAAGAATTTCACACTTGCATTGCAATGGAGTCTAGATTTTTGCTCATTACTGAACTGAGAATGTTTTAAGGTTTTAATTAATTGGTATGAAATATTTTACTCAAGCCTGTTTATGTTGAACTCACTGGGGCATAGTTTCCTGTTCCTGTGCCCAGGTGCACTGGATTGCTTAGGTGCAGCACATAGAGGAAATCCAGCCAGGGAAGATCATAAAGCTCTAAGGGACACTGCCTGATTTCTCATCCATGAATTTAAACGGATAGAAAATTGGGCAGGTTCCCTATGGGCATGAATCTTCCCCACTGGATTTCTCACCATGCACTGTGCCCAATATGCCCAGGTGCAAGAACAACAAAATCTAAGAGTTTGCTTATTGTAGTCTATCTTTATTTTCTAAGTCAAAATAATTAATTATTAAGGACATTAATAATACTATCAATTAAAAAGTGCCCTTTGGCTCTTTCTCTATTTCTACATTAGACTGCTAATCATTAGAATTTTCCGATAAGTTGATTTTACGTATGGCACATGAAAGAAAAGCTATATTTTGAAAGATGTAAAAGATTGTCAATAAATGATTAATAAAAGTAGAGAAAATAAAAATACTGCTGCCTTATTATTTGATTGAATTTATTATATTATTACACTCCAACAAAAAAAGCCTGAGCTAAATATTGAGAATTTGTGCATACACAGTCCATGTTCTTAGACGGAAAATTGTTGGCTGTGTGCATGTGATTTCCTGATGAGGCATTCCCAGTGCAAGGCTCCACACCGGAGTGCACAGTCCGAACATTCATTGTAGTATTTGAAATACTGTATCCAAATCTATGTCCAACTCGCTCACCTCTAATTGTATAAAGCAAAATTTTAAAAAAATCTAGATTTGCAAAGGCATTTAGATCATTAATGCAATTCGGCAGACATCTGGCATATGAAACATAGCACTGATAAATGTAAAGTATTACGCAGAGATCAGAAATGGGGATTATAGGGTGAATTTAGAAAGCATACTCCCAGCATGGAGTCTCAACTGCAGCGAGCACATATTGGGAATTCACACACATGTCAGACTGGGTTATACTAAACTCTGGTGCAAAACACGGGTGATGTCGGTCAACTTACTGGAGCTGGTCTCACAACTCTTACTTTAATGCACTCAGAAGTCAGATGGCTGACCTGACTCCCGGGTTATACAGCTAGGTTCATGTTTATGTGCCCTGAAACTGTTCTGCATTGACAAAAAAGTAGTATTGCAATGCCAGCCTTAGAAAGGCACGTGGGATTAAGAATATACACCTCCCTTTCAATGTCCAGACGCTCTGGCAAAGCAATTTAATAGAATGTTAGTTCATTTAAAAGCTATTAGGATGTTAGGGTTTATAATCAGCTTAATGGAGTATCCACAGAAGTTATGTACATATTTTACAATGCACTGGTCAGACCATAATTAGAATACTGGGCTCAGTTTTGACCACCACGCCAAAGAAAGATTTAAAATGGGTGCACAGAATAGCAATGAACCTGACCCCAAGTGTGAGAGAAGATGGTTAAGAGGGCACGTCATTGAGATAGATTTTTTTTTAAATGGTATAGATAAAGTAAACCCAAATTATTACTTCAAAGTAAGCTAAGAAAGTACGGCCAGGTGCCATAAATGGAAAGCAAATTTAAAACTGATATCAGAAAAAAATTGTCCTTTTCTCATCACTGATTATCCCTATTTTCTTACTTCCCCTGAGCTCTTAAGGCCCAGTCAAATCTGTAGATAATTCTCAGATGAAGGTCATTCATTTGAAACCATGATCAAACTGTTCTTACAATATTGTACAACATTATCATATTGTACATAGTCATCAGCAATCCATTAGAGGCCTCTCATTCTTGTAATTAGATAATTTGCCAAGCTTTATCAGTTTTAGACAGATCAATATAAACCGGCCATGCAGGAACAACACTGTGTCTTTATTGAGAAGAGCCAGAATGCTTCCTTTATATACTTCCAGCCTGCTTAGAATTATCACTTAAGTTTTCAATACATAGCTGACAATTGCTTCCAGATTTGCAGCTAACATGATAAATCTCTGCAGTTGTAATAGTATTTGAGCTTATCAACATATCAATCACAAGGCAACAGCAGGCGGTGGGGGTGGGATGATAACTACCCGTCCCTAACACTCATGTTGGCAGGTTGTTTCATTCATAAAAATGCAGAGTTCCTTCTGGGATGTGGATGAGTTATTTACAGCAAAGTAAGCTCTTCTAAAATATACCTTGGGGATTTTATCTGTAGAATACAAAGAATGTTTATGGTTGCAGTTTCATTTTGTTCCACTGGGCTGTGTAAAGCCAATATTAAAATACAATGGAATTATATTATCATAATGTTGCAGTGCAGAATAGTTTTATCACTGATCACAGAGTGTTTGTCTATCTTAGACAACATATTGACTGAGACTAAATGAAAGTGTTTCAGTTGTAGGTTATCTTGGACTTCATTAAATGATTCTCACTCTTTTTATAATCCTTTTACAAGTATAAACTTATAATACAGACAAAATCCCAATGGACTTGGAGGGCAAGTGCTACAGTAAATTAAATTTAAACAAAGGAATAAAACCTGTTGTTTTCCTACCTATGATCAAAAAATGCCCTCAGACTTTACTTTATAAAAATCTGTCCATCAATTAAAGAGCAAGTTTGTAAATTAAAAAATAACAAGCTACTCTTATACTCACACGTTTATAGGATTATATAGGCAACATACTGCAATTAAGAGACATTTTTATCCTTTGTGTAATAAAAAGTCTGTAAATCAATGTAGCTCTAGTATTCTAATATTCCAAGCACATTAATAAGAGCCATTGTCTTCCATTTTGACAATACAAGCATTGTAGGCTGCCATCTCCTGGAGTTTGTTTCATTGCCTTAGGGACTCTGAGAAGAATTTTCAGTGTTTGTTCGTGAATTGGCCACAGGCTTTTTTTCCCTGTGGTTTTTTTGTTGCTTCTCCTAGAAAATGCATCACTAGGGGGTGTAGGGGATGGTGTGTGAGGCTGCATCACCTACTGGATGGACAGGCTTGGGATGGCCTGGTGGTCTTTTCTTGCCCCCTTTTTTTTGGGACATTCACATTTTCATTTCTTGAATTGTAGTTATTTTTAGATAATGGATCATACATTCTAATTTAGAAGCTGAATTGTTTAAATACAGATCATTACTGGTTAAATGATTATTTTATATTATTGTTTTGGAGAAAACTGCTAAAAGAAATATACTAAAAATTAAATCAGATTTGCTTCATGCAACCATTTCTTTATGCAGAAGATGAATATAATGTTTCTTTTATATTTATATATTCATAATTCCTTGCAGTAAAGGATAATTTGGAGGGCAGTTTTATTTTTGCTCATGCATTACTCATGTGAAGATAATTTGAATAGTAAATTTTAAATCTACAATGCTTATATTGCCAACCTTCATTCTGCTGATTGCAGAATTCTCAAAATATTGTCAAAAGAACAAAGTACATTTTCTCTAAGATTATCCACGTAATTATTGCCAGTTAAACCCTGTGGATGACTCGACTATATTTGTGATGTAAAGTGATCTACATTAATGTAATTGTCTTACTTCAGTACTTGGTACTTCTTACTATAGCTAGTAACAGAGATATAGGCCGGAATTTTCTCCAGGGAGGCGGGTTGGGGGTAGGGGGCCTCCGAGGCGGGAGGGAAACCCAGGAGGGGGTCTCCAATCGCGGGGAGCGAGTTAGACAGGGACCCTGGATCCAGGAGGTAGGTATAAAGCCACTCACCTCCTGGATGCAGCAGTCTCCGCCACGGTTTAACTGCCGGGTTTCACGAATTGTGCGAAACCCGTCCGCGTGCAGTTAAATTCAAAATGGAGGTTAAAAAAGAGGCTTCATCGTTATTATAATATTTAAATTGACATACCGCCCACCAGGGAGCGGGTTGGTTGCCCGCCCCCCCGTCCCGCCCATGTCCCACCTCCGTTAAAACCGGAAGTGGGCGGGTTGGAGGCGGGATCAGGTCGGAAATCCCATTTTTAACAATTTAACTGCCCCCACGCTCCTAAGCCACCCATTTTTTTAAGGGGGAAATTCCAGCCATAGTGTAGAATAGAGTATTGACAATGTAGCTATAAAATATGGAGCCATCTAATATAAGTTATACTTAGCAGCAACTAGCACAGACATATCTGTTGGAAGAAGCAAAGCCTAATTAAAAAAATATCCTTTAACCCTTTATCTGTATAAATTGTTCTCCCAGAGCAGATTGTAGCATGAAGTAAAGTATGAAATGGCAATAACAAACAGCTGAATTTATGCAGAGCAGGCAGAGGTATTTATTTATAACTTCAGATGCAGCATATATGAGTTTGAACATGCAAAAGAAGTTTGCTTTATAACGTGGAGGCAGTCAAGAGCTATAATCCAACAATGATTCAAGGAATGCATTTGTACTGATCTTTCAGCTGCCCTCGGGCCCATTGACTTTATAAACTGTGGTGGAAGTGTACTGATTCCTCGGGAATCATTTTAACTCCACTCTAGGTCATTTGAGCCACTAATGGATTTCCATATCACACTCCACTGCCCATGTTCGGCATTATTTTTGGATCACAGCCTTTACTTTGTCACATGCCGAAAATTATCTTTGCTGCATAGGTTACCACAAAACAGAATTTTCCTATCTCTGCATGATAGAGCAATGTCAGGGAAACAATAGGAGTAGTCATGTCTGAAAATGAAGCTGCATTATGAATTTCAGATGGCACAAGAATGGAATAGATTTACTAATGGTTTCTGCAGCTCAGAAAATAAAAATGCAGTTCAAATGCTTAAAACAAATAATCAGATTATCTTCCTCTGCGCAAAGCTTCGACCTAAGATGATTTCTGTGCTGAAATGCTGTAGGTACTCTATTCCTTATTTGTTAGGGTTTTAAAAACAATGCAATGTAAGTTTATTTTATATCTATAATATATTACAAGTCTTGGATACATGCCCTGTGTCACACTCACTTCCTGTAACTCTTTTCCTGTTATATTTTGATGATAACACCACCATTGTTATAAAATAGCTATTCCTCCAACTCACCATGAGCAATGCTATGAGATACGCAATTAACCTCTTTTAAACAAGTAAGATTTCATCACTAAGCAATAACTAAAGCATTTTGACTGGCAACCGTAACTGTCAGGTATTCTGATATAATTATCAAATATGTTTTTTGTAATTTGCACATTATATTTTGACAGTATAGTTACCCAACAATGTGGAACATTGTCAGGTATGTCCTGTTCACAAAAAGCAGGACAAATCTGAGATGGCCAAATACTACCCTATCATCAGCAAAGTGATGGAAGGAGTCATTAATAGTGCCATCAAGCAACGCCTGCTTACCAACGCTCAGTTTGCCAGAAACACTCAGTTCCAGTCCTCATTGCAGCCTTAATCTAAACAGTGTTGAATTCCAGAGGTGAAGTGAGAGCAACTACCCTTGATATCAAGGCAACAGTCGACTGAATGTGGCACCAACGAGCCGTAGTAAGACTGAAGGCAATGGATATCGGGGAAAATCTCATGGTTGGAGTCAAACCTGGCACAAAGAAAGATGGTTGTGGTTGTTGGAGGCCAATCACCTCAGCCCCAGGACATTGCTGCAGGAGTTCCTCAGAGCAGCGTCCTTGGCCCAACTATCTTCAGCTGCTTCATCAATGACCTTCCCTCCATTATAAGGTGAGAGGTGGGGCTGTTCCTGATGATTACACCATGTTGAGCTTCATTCACAATTCCTCAGATAATGAAGCTTCCCATGCCCATATGCAACAACACCTGAACAACGTCCTGGCCTGGGCTGAAAGTGGCAAGTGACATTCTGACCACACAAGTGCCAGGCAATGACCATGTCCAACAGGAGAGAGTCATTCAATGGCATACCATTGTCGAATCCCCCACCATCAACATCCTGGGGGTTACCAGTGACCAGAAACTTAACTGGACCAACCACATAAATGCGGTGGCTACTAGAGCAGGTCAGAGGCTGGGTATTCTGTGGTGAGTCCCTCTTCCTGACACATTTTTAGCCATGCATTGATTTCCCTAATCTTCCTGCCCTTCCCTATTGTAGCGCATGGCTGGGGAAGGAGATTACCACCTGACGGAGCTCTGCAAGAATCCACACCTGTTTATTTCCAGCAACAATCCTCCTTGTCAATTGCAAATCAGCTTGTAGGGAAATTTGGTGTGCCCCAGTTTGCAACTGATAGTACGAATGGGGCATCACTGCCAGTGTAGTTTCTAGCGGGCACCTTCGCAATTGGTACCAAAGTGTCACTAGTACAGCCAGTAAGAGAAATAAAAAAGTAATCCTATGTAACTGTGAGCACCTTTATGACTTGTAATTCATGAACATTGTTAGAATAGCATAGGGGGAACTGTACTGTGCAACTGGGCATTGCTAAAACTGACCCTGGGATACTTTATCCTGTGAATTGGTGCTAAGTGGAAAAATGTCCAATTTATCAACATTGCCGTCCCTTGCAAACACACACAAATTATAATTTAGACGCTCAAGGCTTTATTGCAAATGTTCTGTGAAGGGATTTTTAAAAAGTGAGCAGAGTTTAATCTAGTTAGTACTCCAGTGTATAAATGTTTTAACAATGCTGCTGCTTTTTATCTGTCTGCTGGGTTACCTTAGCTATCTTCAGCATCACAAATGATTTGATGCTGTCTCAATTCAGTTCCCAGTGGAAATGATTCTGCCCAGAGTTATTGCACTTAAAGCACTTAAATTGCCCCCACAATTCACAACTGGCATAAAAAAATAATGTGAGATGTAAAAGCTTATGGTTCCCATTCTTTCTGAAACTACTTGCATTCTCCACCCTCTCCTGTCCCATTTCACATTTGGCTTCGCTGGAGATGGAATTGCTGAATCAGAATTAGTTGTGTTTACTCTACATTCATACATCTCAGATAATCAACTATATTGTGTATATATCTGATAGACATCTTTTCATAATTTAAACAAGCAACAAATCAGTTTTTCCCCTTTATAGAAGTCATCCATTAATGCTTGCTATGAGACACACTGCTAAATTTATTACTAATTTCAAGCTGTATTGCCACATGTTGGAAATTATCAGATACTATTTTTAAACTGTAAATATTAAAATCTTGGGCCTAGCTCGCATACATCACACACCAGATGCATCACCCTAGATGTCACACTTGAGTTCACATCTGTAAAAATCTTTTTTTTTAAGTGAATGAAAGTATTTTTTTGGCCTGGAGCCTGAAATGTACAAGCACTTTCAATTGACCTTCTCAAGTTTCTAAGTAGCTCTAGTTACCTGAATTTACTTATTACTGGCCTTCAAAGAGTAGGTCAGGTTAGTGCCTGTGCTCCAGATTTAACCACCTGTGAACCATGCCACAGAAGATCCACTGGTATCTGAAAGTTTTGCCTCTAGCCCAGGCCTATTACACTTCAGATGATCAAAAGTATAAAATGAGGAAATTATTTCCTGCTGGTTTTCCTCACCTTCATGACCTGATCTTCTTCCAAGGCAGTAGCTGAAATTTCAAGCAGCTCCTCATCTGCAGAAACATCCCTCAACAATTAGCCTCCAGTTAACCTCAGGATGTGCCTATTTAGACAGCTTCCCTGAAGGTAGTACCTGAAAGAACGGGTCAGGTTAAACACAGCTCCATCTTAGCAACTAAACATCAAAACCATTCTCCAGAACCCATATTGTTTGTGAGCATTGCCAAGGGAGATTGCTTTTTCTGAAATGAAATTTTGAATTGTGTTATTTTTAACATTTTAAAATAACAAAAATGTGATAAAAATTGAGACCTAACCCATTTCTATAGAAATATAAGGAGATATTTTGAGTGACATCCTATAGCATTTCAGTAGAGCTTCTTACAGGAAATGGCTTTGTGGTAAGGAAACCATTCCCTATTAATGAAATTGTGCCTATTAATCCTTGGATCGGGTATACTTTGCTATCTAATCAAATATCTTCTTGAAACAAATAGTACCTTTAATGAGCAACTTATTAATTGACAAACTATATATAATTCCTATATAATTTAAAAGTGGACAAAGAGAAACTGGAGACTGTGGAGGAGCAAAGTAGACAAATCATTAAAAGCCAGTAGACGGGTATAAAAAGCAGTCAGAAAGACTAATGGAATGTTGGTCTTTATCTCAAGGGGCTGGAAAACACAGGGTGGTAGGAATTAGGACTACATTTCTGATAGACTTCTCCAGTGGTGGAAGTGGGCCATAAGTCCGCTGATTTCAGGCAACTCAGATCCCACCCCAAATTACGGAGATGGGGTTACTTGCATGGTAAGAGCACATCAGTCATATTCATTTCGATCCACCAATGTAATTTGGAGCCTCAGCAGCTGCTTGGTAAGGGAACGCTAAGACTCTTTCCGGGCTGCAGATAAAGATATGCTTTTAATATCTTCAGCTCCTAAAGGAGCCATTTGCTGGCATTACAAAGGTAATTAATCCCCTAGAGGATTGATTTCCTTTTACTGGGAGACTTCTAGGTAATTTCCAAGGCTCTCAATGAAACTCTTACCATCTCTCGCCAATTGAGGCTTTATAAGTATGTACTGGGCAAAATTCCCTGGTAGCCGCACACAGATACTTCCTCGACGTGGTGGGGCGGGTGGAAGATTGTCCTCTTCCCACATCAAAATGTTACAGGCCTTTTTAAAAATGGAGGAAATCCGTTGGCCTTAACTAACCTGAGTGAAGAAGGAAAATAGGGGGTGAAATTGGTCTTGGGTCTTTGGAAAAGAAAATTGAATGTGGTGTAAAATGGGCTGCCGATTCGCTATCGTCCATTTTGTGCTATAGCCCAAGTCCAATTTCACCCCCATGGTGCTTGAAAGCAGTGTATAGACAGTGTGGGACATATTAACATTTAGTCCATAATCACTTTCTACTAGTCTTGTACCCTTGTCTACTTTATCATCAAAATTAGCACCAAGTGGAAAATATGGCCCTTATAAGATTGATTTTTTTGTGACAGAAAACATTATGCTATGGTTGAACTATTTTAATCCTCAGAAAACAGATGTCTCTTCCGTCTGGGAGAACAGCATGTGAAATAAAACCAAAATCCTGTTGTGCATTTTTGATAACTACAAAAAGCTTAATAAGGTATAATTTTACAGGAACAAAATAGCCTAATTGTCTGTACATTGGCACTGACATAGTGATAATTGATGTGGTGTGCTCTAGTCATTTGCTATAAATACATTGCTTTTTAGCACAGAATGCAACTATGTTAAGATCAAATCAACTAATATTTTGTCCCAAAAATAATGATGGGGTGAAATTAGATACTTCCAGCCTGCTGGTGTGAACTGGGTTCAGTGAATGATCCTTGCACCAGAACAGATAGACCCAAGGCTACCTGTTGGGTCTCGGGCCTCATTTAGACCGGTGAGCTGCGGATGCCTGCTGGGTGCCATCGACAGCTACCGACGAAGCAGGTTTTGAATTTTGGGTCACTGACAGCAGCCCTCAGGTAAATTCTGGGAGGGGAGGGAGCCAATCGGGATCGGGGGTGGTAATCAGGAGTGGGAGAGGGAAGTGATTGGGAGGGGGCTGAGCGCAGGCCGGCAACTGTCTTCAGGATTGCGGTGGAGATGGAAGGAGCACTCCTGCTCCTCTCGGCTCTACATTGAAGTAAGTATTTTTTTTAAACTTACCGTTTTGGTTAGGCCATATGTGGACTTAGTTGCCCTGCTCACAGCATGTCTACTGAAATCCTTGGTGCTGCAGTAACATTTATGTGCAAAAGCAATAGAAACAAAGAAATTACAGCACAGGAGGAGGCCATTTGGCCCACCGTGCCTGTGCTAGCTCTTTAACTTTAGCAATCGGGGTAGATTTTCAGCTAGCTGCCTCGGTGTAAAACTAGCATTGCAGTTCAGTCGCCCATTATAGAAACCACCTGATTTTCTTTCTCATTCATTTCAGTAGAAATGAAAATCGTGTAGTTTCTATAACAGGTGATAGGTTGAGTGCTAAGTGACCTATGCCCTCTCACATTTACCTGGTGACATGCATACCCTTGCCTGCACAGTTTCATCTCTCTGAGAAATTACTGGGTCTGCAGAACAACCATTCGCAGGGGCCTAGCTGACCATTGACTGTCACATTCATATTGTAGATGTTAGTGTAAATTCCAGGCAATTCTAAATGTGTTGAAAATATCTTCTCACGCATGGCAAAGTCACATCTCATTTATCAGGACTGATGTATTGATTAATATTTTTTAAACTATCGGTATCAGAAAATAATTTTTAGGATATTGCATAAGAGAAATGCTTGTTTTGAAAGCTGCAAAGGAAATTTGCAGCCTATCCAGTATCTGTTTTAGTTGATCTTTCAGGGGTTCATTTAAAAACTCATTGCACAAAGACATTTTGTGCATTATTAGCATTATTATGTACAAAGAAATAATATATTTGCTACACTGGGTGTTGATTCAACTGAAAGCAATTAGAAAACAGGATGTATCACTGACACAGCTGACACAGGATGCTAACAGCTGTGGACATCACTAAATTGGTCTGGATAAAAGTCATGAGTGACGGCATCTCTGAAAGAAATACAGTATCTAAAATAGTGTGTGATACAGTCTCATCCCCCATTGAGAGTTACGGGCAGCCTTAGCTTTCAACTAATTAATGTCATGATTACAGTATTTTTTTTAAATGGGTATGCAAATGTGAGGCAGTGGACAACAGTAACCTCCTAATTAAACAAATTTATGATAATGAGCATATTAGCATTGACTGCCACTAATTAAGAAAGAATTTACATTTATATAGTACCTTCATTGTGTCCTTAGGCTTCACAAAGCACCAATGGATTACTTATGGAGCGCAGTCACTATTGTTATGTAGGCAAGCATGGTAGCCATTTACATACAGCAAATGAGATGTATGACCAATGAATCTGTTGGTGGAGTTAGTTGAGGGAGCAATGTTGGCCAGAATGTCAGAACTTTCTGTTCTTCTTTGAACAGTGCCATGGGATCTTTTACATCTACCTGAACAACCAAAGCAAGCCTTTGTTTAACATCTCATCTGACGGATAACACCTCCAATAGTGCAGCATTCTTTCTGCACTACACTCAAGTTTTAGTTTAGATTATGTGCTCTAGTACTGAGTGGAGCTTGAATCTACAACTTTTGACCCCGAGGCAACAGCACTACCAAATGAGCCAAGCTGCCCCTTATTAAGCGATGTTAATAACTAATAAAATATGCTGTACCTTAGTGAGCCAAGAGCTCAAAATTAGAGGAGGGAGTTGGCATATAGGTGAAAATTAGTAAAAAAATCGGTATTGCAGAGGGCAAAGAGTTTATGCACCAGAGGTAAAGATGAAACACATGCATCTGGCTGGCTTGTTAAATCTGCTTGTCTGGAATGCCCATATACATGCTTACCAAACTTTTCTGACTCAAATGCTTTTAGAAATCGACTGATGGAAATTTAATTGAGAATGTAATCAGATATTCAATGGGGTCAATAACTGAATTTTGCGGAAATGTGGTTTTGTGTTTCATTTCTACGTGGGCATGTGATCACGAATTTTGGTTTTCCACTGGGCATATGATGAGAAGTTTGAGTTAGGTTTGCTATTGGGTCTGCAATCAGATTCTGTTACGTTCCAAACTTGATGGTTTGGATTTCCTACTCATCATTGACCATGTTCGAATGAAAGTCCTAATAGAACATGCTGGAAAATCAAACTAGATTTATATGAATGTATGAGTTATCTATTGAACGCCAAATATAATTTTGATCAGAAGCTCCTATAAAATTTTACCAGGAGGCTTGCGACTGGAATATGAAACTTAATTTCTAATAACTCGTACTTTCTATATGCAAAAGCGATCTTTTAGTTGAGTAAAAATGGCTTGTGTTATTATTGACAAACATGGGGAATGTTCCCAAAAGTCTGTAAAATGTCAAGTTGTTTGATCTGCAAGCAGGAGTTAGTGGATGTACCAATATTATATTCAACTGAGCAGGTGTGGCTCATTATGGTAATTAGTTGAATGGTACTGCAATTTAGTCAGTGACCTGTAGTTATATAGTAGGCTAAGTATATAAATAATTCATGTTTTAGAAAGGGTATGGTATGAATATGTTAATTGGGCTATGTTGGTAGAAGGTGGTATCGCGTAGTGCTATGTGTTAGCCTGTAGCCTGTGCATTGCTTTCTGCAGTTTTATTTATAAATCTCTGGTGTTCCGACAACTCAATCCCAAATCTGTCTAGTGACCAGTGCAGTACTCACACAATCCTCCCCAAGAATTACAGATTCACCCAACTACATGCTTCTGCTGCGAGCATCTTTAAAATTGTGTGTGCGGAGCTGCTTCATTCAGTTATCCTCGGAACTTGTCACAACATGATCTCTTTTTGCTGTGTGGAGCAGGGTAAAATATTAGAATAAGGGTCATGCCAAGTAAACACTTTCTGGTTATAACTCAGAAATACAAACTCCTTTCTTTGCAGAACTTGGTAGATGTATTTATTATACCAATAAGGATAATGTATTTCTCAATTATGCAAATGTTCCTTCAATAATTATATATGCAAATTGGGTACGTCTCAAAATAGATTTCCCCCTTTATCTAAAATATTTGAAGGGTACATTTATTAAGCTAAAGAGCAAGTAGATTGATTAATTTTGCTGAAAACGCAAAAACCATGGCCTCAATATTAACCCCCCCCCCCCACCCCTACGACGGGTGGGACAGGGTTTGTGGGGGTGGGGGGGGGAATTAAAAAATGTTAAAATGGGGAACGCGTCACCAACCCGCCACATACACACCAATTGCTGTTTTTACGCAGGCGGGTTTTGTGTTGTGTGAGTGTCCTCCCTGGAGAGACGGGACACTTTCTTCAGCAACTTTCTTCCGCAACGGCAACATTGCAATTGGGAGCCTGATTTAAATTTAATAGTTGCCGTGCGGGTTTCCCAGAGCTTCCCCCCCAAGCCCTGATCTCTCGCTTCCCCCCACGGGCATGCCCTGTGTCGGGGGTTGGAGCAAGTTAAGAGGGAGGGTGATCGTGACTCCTGTGGAGTGAGTCAAGGAAGCACTCCTGCTCCTCCTGATTCCATAGGAAGGTGTTTTTGAAAAAAGAAAATCAAAAACTTACCTTTGGTTGGTGGCCGTGGGGGGGTTGCTGAAAATACTTGCTCATGAGGCGACCATTTTGTCAAAGGGGTCCTTTAACAGGCTTTAGGCCCTTAGTTTACATATGCCTAATGCCTGTTTTAGATATCCAGGACACCTAAAAAATAGGCCTCATGAATTTAGCAGTGGGACCAACACCTGCGCAGATTGGTCGCAGTCGTCCCTCTGCTAAATTGGTATGCTGGAAAAACAGGAGCACGCATACCAATTTCTTCCCCAAGCTATCTTTATTGCTCTGCTGTGATAGTAACATGAAAAGTCCATCCATTTTACAGAGAGGAAAAGTTTCTGTGGCTACTATGTGTAACAAATATGAAGATTTATTCTGGTTAGTGTGCCTCGTGAAATTGTAAATGAGTTCAAAAGAACATGTTTTATGATTTACTAGAAATGCCAACCAGAGAAAATCTTCGCACTTTTATGTCAGTACACACAGTAACCAGAACCCAGAACAATTCATTCCCCTCCCTCTCCCCATTACTTAGAATTATGTCAAAGAACTGAAGAAACAGAAAATCTTGGAAAATACATAACACATCTGATGAAGGGTCTATACCCAAAACGTTAACATGCCTTTTCCCTTTTCAGATCCTGATGGGCCTGCTACATATTTCCAAAATTTTCTATATTTCAGATTGTCAGCATTTACAGATTTATTTTTATCTCAAGAAGTGTACAGATCATTTTCATCTCTCTGAAATCCACATTATTGTACTTTCCAGTGAATCAGAAATCTGCCTATTTATTTTTTGAATGCTTTAATTGAAACTGAATTCACTGTGCTGGGTGGCAATCTATTTCATAAATTAACAACTTCAAGTGTGAACTACTTAACACCAAAATTTCATTTAGGTACAATCCTATCCCCTTTTGTCCTAGTTTCTGATAAAATAGCTGACCTCCCCATCCATACCTCTCACTCATGTATCCCTCATGATTTAAGGAACTTGGTTTGTGTCCTCCTTCTGCCATTTTTAGAACAGAAAACAGGAGCAGGTGTGCTCCTTCTGGATCCAGATAAATATGAGTAAACTTACCTTTTTGTCGGCAGCCTCCAACGTTCGCTGGTTAGGCCACTGGGACCAGGAAAATCTGAGCTGAGCATGCTCTGCCCAGATGGTAACCAATTTCCTGAAACAGGCATTAGGGCTCTGATTAGTATAATCAAGCGGCCTAACGCCTATTCCAGGCATGCGTCCGAGACACTTGGAAGTCGCCACACTTTCAGGGGAGATCAGGTGCGTGAGATCGCACCTGAAAATTGTTCCCGCCAACGCTCATTTTTCACCCAAAAAATGGGCGCGACGGGGACCAATTTCTCCCCTTTCACTCTTTTTCACAAGTATTTTGGTCAAGACTGGCTTCATCAATACCTTTGCTGTCTCCTCAATATTTTGTAGAATGTTCATATCTTTCTAGACCTACTTATACACTCTAACATTCTTCTTTTCGCTTAGCAATTACTGCCTACAATGTGTCTATGCTTGCTATTTCTGGTGAACTAGCATATCCAAATCTGTTTCCTGCTGCTCCATACTTAATGATCTACCTTTCACTGTGTAATCACACTTGCTATTCTTAGTAGTGATATACATTACCTTACATTTCTCAAAGATTTCTAATGTATCAATGTCCCTTTACCGGTACAGTGCCAAACTTGAATGAAAGATTGCATAATCTCAGTAATGTACTGTGCAGAATCTAAGCGCTGTTAGCAGTACTAGGAAGTTTTCTGTTCGGTTGAATTCCTAGAGTCTGCTCTGAACTGCAACATGTCGGTCACTTGGGAAAGTTTATATTGTAGCAGGGAACGTATTTACTGCAGCACAAACTGCTTTTTTTGTTTTATTTTAATTAAAATATTTGTTGTGACGATCATAATCAGCAACATGATGTTGGTGCATCTTTGTTGTACATAAATCTGCAAATGTGCAACATCACCTTCAGACCTGGAATATCAAAGGCCTGTGCAAGATGGAGCCTCAGGGAATCCCACCAGTCACCTCTTCCCATTTCAATTAATACCCTTTTGTATTTTCTTTCAGTTTCCTATTTCTCAGTCAATGTTTGATTCATTTTACACTCCCCCCCACCCCCCCCCCCCCCCCGCCTCACTTGCCCAATTTCATGAATGTTTTCCATCTATCAATAGTTTCTTCTGTGGCTTTATATCAAATGCCTTTTGAAAGTCAAGCTATATAATACCTATTGGATTGTGTCATCCACTAATAAAAAGAAAGCGCATGCTGGAATTCTGAAATACACAGCAGGTTTGTGCGCACCTGCTAAAGAGAAAAGGTTGATATTTTTGATGTAGACCCTGCGGGTGTTCTGACAAAGGGTCTACATACAAAACTGTTAACCTGTGTTTTCTCTTCACAAATACTGACAGATCTGCTGTGCATTTCCAGCATTTTCTATTTTTTGGGTCACCTGGCTACGCTTGTCCCATGAGTTTTCAAGGTGATTTTCATTCAACTAACCTGTTTCTGATGCATCATCTTTAATTGTGTGATTTGAAAGGCTCTTCATAAAATTCTTTTACTGTTGGTATCAACCTCACTGGCCTGTCATTTCCTGAATAATACTACAATTTCTTAAAAATTGGTACTGTACCCTCACAGAATAGTTTTACTTAAAAGTGCAAAGTTCTACAAAAAGCAGAGCTGCATTGAGCAAATCTTGTAGGCAAGAATTTCTACACACAGTCAGCGATGTACAAGAGCCACGGCATCATGGCAAATAAATCTCCTGCATTCTCAGCACCAATTCAGCCCATCTATAAAATGTTAGGAATAAAATACAATACAAGGGTAAAATTGCCACAGTACCTGTTACAGAAAATTCATTGTTTTTTTTAAAGAATAGGCATAGGTATCAAGTGTAAAAATGCAATGTTGAAACATAAAGGGTGCCTTGGTGTTTGATCTTTCACCCGATTGTATATTACTGTATGACTTTACAATTAGCTGGCGGCTTCACAGTGGCTAAAGGTCATCGGCCTGAAACGTGAAGACAGATTTTAAGTTGCTTTAGTTGTGAGTTCAAGTCCATTACTAACTAACACTTGAACCATGCAGTAGAACAACAGCCTTTCTCCTGAATTTAGATCTCGAACTCTAGAGGTGTGATATGAGCAATCTATCACGTTTTGTTGTGCATGCCAGTGAGTACAATTCAATCAGGGCGAAGCGGAAAACAAACCAGAATTTACATGCTCTGCTCAACTGGAATTTCTGTCACATGTTGTACAATTTAATTAGCACTTATTTCTGGTGAAAAAACTGTAAATAAGATACAGAGTGGCACAAAAGGAAAGTAAATTGCAGATTTTGGACATGAGCCAAATGTTGCATACTCCCCCTTAACGCAGTGTGAAGTTTCTGATTTGTTTCTTGCTAGTAGCTGACATTCATCTCATTCGAGTAAGCCACCTTTGCATCCTTCTCTTTTGAAGCCCTTCTCTCAGCTACTTGTAAGTAAGAACCCAGATGACTGTAAACACAACAGTACATCAGCAGTGGGCTGAATCTATAGGGAGCCCAATTTGGTACAACAGCCCAGCAATCTAATAAGGGATGTGCTGGAGTTGCCCGCTGGTCTAGAAAGATTCTTTCCCCACTTGTGGCAGCCTCAGTTTTCAGATTCAGAGGTTTTGGTTGTTGATGTTCTGACTACAAGAGGTCCAGACTTATCCAAATGGCTTTCGCTTACCTGGTACTAAAATAGTTGTGCAATACAAAGAGTGGTAATGGAGTGCCACATTATTTTGTAACAAACATAATTTTGTATAAATGTAAGTCCTTTCCTTTCCCTTTATTGTGCAAAATTATATAACATCATTGCAAAAACTGGGCATTGAAAAACTGGATGGAAGACCGTGTTGCTGAAAGTACTTTGGGCCAGTTTCTTTGGTAAACTTGAACAGGAGAGTTCCTTAAAGGGGCAGCTTTGACACTTAGCTGAAGTTGCTTTTATACTGGGCTTAGAGGGCATTAGTGCCCAAGGGGCAAGACTTGTACAGCTAGCAGTAACCACAAAATCAATGCTGGATTTGCTAAGGCCAGCCATCAGGAAGACTGTTTTCAATCTTGTAGCCTTTCAGACTGTACTAGTGCTACAGGAGCTACTTTCTCATTATCACTGCTTCCTTCCTGCCTTGGCACACCTTCTGGATTCAACTCTTCTCCATAGCTAGGCTACTTTGCAAAGCAAAGTTATGGGCCATGCAGTGCACAGCATTAATCCTGGAAGCCCCGAGGTGGGGGAGGAAGGCTGTACTGTAATCTGCATATGATATGTTCAGACAGCTGAAAGGCTGCTTTAAGATGGTTATGTACAATGATGATTCTAATTGTGTTGGTCTCATCGTACCGACCTTCAGTTTCTCTCTGGGGCGTCTGCAAGGATGTCATTAGCTAGGGCTGGAGAGGGTAGCCTTGAGGGATAATTTTAGCTCCTGGGTGGAAAGCCAGTGGGATACACAGGCCGCTCGCCACGGAGCTGCAATGGGAGACCTGGTCCATTTTAACAGCCGGGCCTTGTTATCATTCTGGTGGCCAGCTGCCTAGCCAAAATGGCTGTCCAGAGGTAACTCACTGGCTTGTGAGCCTGTGAAGACCAGGTGGCCCAGTGGCTGCCAAGCGACCCAAACTTTCTTTTTGGGGACTGAAAGAGCTCTCCTGCTCCTCCTGGCTCCACAAATATAGGTTTTAAATTTACCCGACAGGGCCTCCACTGATGTGCACCAGGTTTTACTGAGCAGAGTGTCCACAGCGGACCCTCCATCCTCTAGGCAGTTAAAATTGCACTGGAGTCCTAATGATATCACAGGACCCCAAATGACATTATTGACAAAGCTCCTGCCTGAATCAAGTGGGTGCCTCAACCGTCCAACAAAGCTGCAGTGTTAAAGTGGCTGTGGTGCAGTAAATGTGCCTTTCTTACTAACTTACTGATTCTTTTTTGTAATCAAATCAGTGTTGATGGTGTTTGAGTGACTAATGTTGACAGTCTTATTTCAAGGAAGAACATGATACACCAAAACTGATTTTTAAAGTATGCAGTTTTCTTAAATTAAAGAGGGGAAAAGCAAACCGATACATTCTTATTTTCCACCCTGCTGCATTTAGTGATTATCCTTTGGTGTCCGTGATTAATCCCCCCATTCTGAATGTTAAATCAACATTCTCATGTTTTTTCAATAGCAAAATACTGCGGATGCTGGAAATCCGAAATAACAACAGAAAACGCTGGAAAAACTCAGCAGGCCAGGCAGCATCCGTGGAGCGAGAAACAGGGTTAACGTTTCAGGGTTAACGTCAGAACAAAAGGTCTTCGACCTGAAACGTTAACTCTGTTTCTCTCTCCACGGATGCTGCCTGGCCTGCTGAGTTTTTCCAGTGTTTTCTGTTGTTATTTCTCATGTTTTTTGTCTGACTTACCAGTAATTTCTCTTCAACTTTCAAAGCAGGCACAGACATACATAACAGAAGCCAGAACCTATTGTTCCTCAGGGGACAGCAGAGTGCCTATCAGTCTGCACAATGGTGCTTTCCTTTCTCTAGCTTAGAGCACCATTTCCTTCTTTATCCTGTCTGTCTTATTGTACACTTTGCATTTGTCCATGTATCCTGCATTTGTCGTCCGTTCTTAACTTCCAATATATCCCCCAGCTGCAAAAAATAAAAGGTTTTAATCTTATCCAAATAGATTTGTGTATCTGAGTTTTACTACCATATACTTTTGCGTAAAGAAGTAAAAAAGAACTTGCATTTATCCAGCGCCTTATCATGTCCCATTTCACTTCACATTCAATGAATTACATTGAAGTGCAGTGACTGTCGTTATGTAGGCAAACATAATGCAATGCTGGCGGTAGAGCATCATATGAAGACAGGTTGAGATAGCAATAAGTATGGCAGAAACTTAAAAGGTTACAAGTCAACGAAATACAATGGCCCAGAATTTCCTGGAGATTTGCGCAATTTTAAGCATTTACATCACAGAGACCCTTGAACGGCATAAAAGAAACAGAAAATAATAGAGTAGGTAAATTACGTCATTACATATGCCACATTAATTTCCTGGGACTTTTGCACCGCTCCACCGTTACCCTTGCCGAAAACAGTGAGAAGTTAATTTTCATGGCTCCGCCCCTATTAAAATCAATAGCGCTCTCAAATTTCCTGGATAAATGCCAGTTCTCACGCCTCTGTCACTTAGTCTGAAAACAATTGACACTGGTGACCTGGCAGCGCTGTGATCCATGACTGAGAAGAGGGTTCATGTGAAAATACTCGTACAATTTGCAAATATGAAAAGTTAATTTCATGCGAAGTTCTTCCATAAATTCAGAAATAGTGGGAACTTGGACTGTCCATGTTAGAAAGGTGCAGATTACTCACCCATGAACGCTCACTGTTGCATTTGAATTGCTATTGTGCCATCACTTCTTGGAGCAAATTAATGGAAATGGCTTCTGATAATATTGTGTGTATAGCTAGCTGGCTGAATGCTGCACATGTTAAACTACAGTAAGCCATTTGGACTATAAAACACCGACTGAGAAGTTTAAATTCTTCAGTTTAAATATTCGCCCTTTCAACGTGCTTTGCTGAATTTAATCTATTTCCACCCTACAGTCACCAGCCTACAAGTTTGGTAAGGGCAATAGAAAACAAATGAAACAAAACAGGCCACTCCTTTCAATTTATCCCAATTAAATTGTAATGAGAAACAACAGACTCATCTGATTTAATTTGATCTCTGGTGTTTATAATTTGATTTAGATTATCTTCACATCGACAACACCCATTAAACAGGTACGATTAGTTACTTGTTTTCTTAATCTTTAAGCGAGGAGGAGACCGTGGCTGTTCAGTAACAGAATTAATTTTGGGGAAAAAAAGGTACAGTACGCACATAGTATAGAATCCAGTTCTAATCTGCTATATACAGACTGGACAGAGAGAAGGTTAGCTAAAACTAGCCATGTACTAAGGTTCTTACACAGACATACTGCATAGGAAATGATAACAACCAAGTCTATAAATGACCATTGACACTGGAAATTTTGGAGTAAGTTAGCAACAGAGAGAACAGCGTGCAAGACGGGGAAATTTATAGCGTATGTCACCGATCTCATCATTGCAGGAAATTCTGGGCCAACATTCTTGTTACTTGTGATGCAGCTTTTGATTTCAAGATAATTTTGGTACATTTAATTGGACATTATGGAAATAATGTGACAAAAATCATTCAGCCCTTTAACTCCTGTCCATTAAAATGCTGGTGTCTTCATACACATTCTTCAAAACCTAATTGAAAATGTTAGTGAAGTTTGAATATTTTTAAGTAAAGATATTACAAGTATAATTAAACCAGTTCTGAAGCAGGCCAACCAATTCATTATATTAAAATTGTTACGATACAAGTTATTGTATATAATATGTGATTTAGCCAGCATTAACTGACTATCAAACTCAAGCTTCCCTGTCAAGCCACCAACATCATGCAGGTTATGGGGCTGAGGATCAGATGGCACCTTGCTAAGCAACTCAAGAACACCTTTGTGGTGGTGGGTCAACCAAGCAAGACATTGATGGAGTTCAGAGAGATAACTGTGCAAAGCCACATTACCGGCGATGGAGAAACACTGTGTAGAAAGAAAGTGAACAAAAGAGATCAACTTAAGGGGGCAGGGCAAAGTCTATAGGGAGATTTTTTTAATTCAAAAAAGTCCTCAATATGTTAGTAAACTATATTTATAAAAATGTCGTTGTTATTTAAAATATAAAACATATAAAGGCAAGTTTGGAATTATGAATTGGAAAATCAATGCATAGAGATGATGTTAATGTTACCACAAAGAAAGTAAAGCTCCCAAAAACTGACATTAAAGTGAATAATACGTGAATTGCGCAACGGGATTAAATTGTTTGCTTGGTACTGTTGTAACAATAGATGGTCAAAGCAACAAAGAAATTAAATGGAGGATAGCAAAGAGTCTTTTAACAGCATGAAGGAGTTTCTGTGCAACCATTAAGTGGAATAGTACAGGTTATTTGCATTGAACAGCATTGTACCGATGTGAAAGTTGAAACTTGAAAGCTGAAGAGGTTGCATTTGAATTGTGGTGCCCTAGAAGTACATTTTGAATATGATTTGTACATGAAGAGTGACTAATGAGAGGCCCCTTGAACTAGTACAAAATAGAAGCGGCTAATAATGATTAGAAAATGACAAACTTTCAGGTGTCACAAGAAAAGATGTCACGGTTTTAAAAAGTTGAAAATAACAGATCAAGAAGCAGGCAAATAACAACATGACTGCATGATGTGATGGAATGGGCAGCTGTCACATCAAGAGCTGATTCCATTCTAGGGTAGAGATTAAAAAGTATGGAGTGAAGTCATCACTAACTTCCAGAACTCAAAAGAGACACAGAGAGAGAGAGAGAGAGATAGATAGATAGATAGATAGTGAGAGAAAGGTGGCAGAAAGAAAGCTTAATTATTACTAAAGGAGCAAGTTGATCCTAACATTGAAATTCTAGTTACAAAATTCAAACTTTATGCTTGCCCATTGCAAGAAACTTACTGCCCTCTACTTTGTTTTTGTTTGTCCCTTTTATTAAAATTATATTTCTATATCACAGAAAATATTTTTTGCTCGGAGAATTAACTTACAGCTAGAAATTTGTTTTTATGCTCATAATTTACTTTTCTTTTTCTTTTTGTTCCTCTGTGCTCCAATCCAAGAACTTGAGTAGTGTAAAATACTGATACGGAGCTTTTTGAATTGAATTGAAGAAAATGAGGTGTGGGGGTCAACGGTCAATCTGCTGCTAAACAGGTGCGTGCTTTCACCTGGATAAAATCATTCTTTAAATTGCAGTGCAATTGTGGTATTAATGTTAAGTATGATTCTGGCTTAAAACTTTGTCTGATTGCATAAAGCTTAACTGCCACCAAAGCAACCCTATACCCAGACTCTAACAAGAGTAATCTTGCCAGCGTGTGTCTCTCTAGCTTTCTGGTATCCAATTAGTTGCCAAATGCAGTCCACAAGCTCTGTCAATTTGACCCATGAGATCCAGGCAACTCAATTCCAATTGTGTCTGGAGGATTGGAAAAAGCTGTTCTTACTACTGCTGCCACATTGGTGGATAAATCCTAATACCAAGATCTGTTCGTATAAGCAGCTTGAGGTGCATGCAAATTAATGAGACATTGATTTAAACAATATGGCTCCACGGTACGCATCTAAGTGGCCCAGGAAAACATAAAACTTGGACACCTCTGCTGTAGCTTTTACATTATTAAGGACCATTTTAACAGTGAAATTTTTATCAAGACATGTGGTCTATCTTGTGCAAGAACTCACAGAAACATGCATAAAAACAGAAAATGCTGCAAATACTCAGCAGGTCAGGCAGCATCTGTGGAGAGAGAAACAATTTCTGTTTCTCGCAGCATTTTCTGTTTTTATTTCAGACTTCCAGCATCCGTAGTATTTTGCTTTTGCATTTCTGCTTATTTATTGTTACCTTGCTATGAATTATGCGATCGTTCTGTTTTGATCCAGTGACCATTTTATTAGATCTGCTTAGTTTCTAGAAGAATTTTGCTTACAGCAGTTTAACATCTCAATGGGTTATTGTACTGACTTACTGGCTGGTAGGACAAACATGATTCTTCACATGCTGAGTTCTCCACCTTGGCCAGATCTTCAGAAGAAGGTGCTGAGCAAACATCAAGATTATCTATACAATAATAACTTAATTAACAACAGGCAACATAGAAACATAGAAACATAGAAAATAGGTGCAGGAGTAGACCATTCGGTCCTTCGAGCCTGCACCGCCATTCAATGCGTTCATGGCTGAACATGCTACCTCAGTACCCCATTCCTGCTTTCTCGCCATACCCCTTGATCCCCCTAGTTGTGAGTATTATATCTAACTCCCTTTTGAATATATTTAGCGAACTGGCCTCAACAACCTTCTGTGGTAGAGAATTCCACAGATTCACCACTCTCTGGGTGAAGAAGTTCCTCCTCATCTCAGTCTTAAATGGCTTCCCCTTTATCCTTAGACTGTGACCCCTGGTTTTAGTTTTCCCTAACATTGGAAACATTCTGCCCGCATCTAATTTGTATGAACCAGTCAGGATTTTAAACGTCTCTATAAGATCCCCCCTCATTCTTCTGAACTCCAGAGGATACAAGTTCAGTTGATCCAGTCTTTCTTGATATGTCAGTCTGGCCATCCCAGGAATCAATCTAGTGAACCTTCGTTGCACTCCCTCAATAGCAAGAATGTCCTTCCTCAAGTTAGGAGACCAAAACTGCACACAATACTCCAGGTGTGGCCTCACCAAGGCCCTGTACAACTGTAGCATCACCTCCCTACTCCTGTACTCAAATCCCCTTGCTATGAAGGCCATCATGCCATTTGCTTTCTTGACTGCCTGCTGCACTTGCCTTCCCACCTTCAGTGACTGATGTACCATGACGCCCAGGTCTCGTTGCACCTCCCCTTTCCCTAATCTGCCACCATTCAGGTAATAGTCTGCCTCCCTACTTTTACCACCAAAGTGGATAACCTCACATTTATCCACATTGTACTTCATCTGCCATACATTTGCCCATTCACCCAACCTGTCCAAGTCACTCTGTAGCCTCCTAGCATCCTCCTCATTGTTCACACTGCCTCCCAATTTAGTGTCATCCGCAAATTTGGAGATATTACAATTAATCCCTTCGTCCAAATCATTAATATATAATGTAAACAGCTGGGGCCCCAGCACCGAACCCTGCGGTACCCCACTGGTCACTGCCTGCCATTCTGAAAAGTACCCATTTACTCCTACTCTTTGTTTCCTGTGTGCCAACCAGTTCTCAATCCACGTCAACACATTACCCCCCAATCCCATGTGCTTTAACTTTGCATACCAATCTCTTGTGTGGGACCTTGTCGAAGGCCTTCTGAAAGTCCAAATACACCACATCTACTGGTTCCCCCCGTCCACCCTATTGGAAACATCCTCAAAAAATTCCAGAAGATTTGTCAAGCATGATTTCCCTATCACAAGTCCATGCTGACTTGGACTTATCATGTCGCCACTTTCCAAATGGTCTGTTATGACATCTTTAATAATTGATTCCATCATTTTACCCACCACCGATGTCAGGCTGACCAGTCTATAATTCCCTGCTTTCTCCCTCCCTCCTTTTTTAAAAAGAGGGGTTACATTAGCCACCCTCCACTCCTTCGGAACTGATCCAGAGTCTAAGGAATGTTGGAAAATGATCGTCAATGCATCCACTATTTCCAAGGCCACCTCCTTAAGTACTCTGGGATGCAAACCATCAGGCCCTGGGGATTTATCAGCCTTCAGTCCCATCAATTTCCCCAACACCTTTTCCCGACTGATAAGGATTTCCCTCAGCTCCTCCCTCTTACCAGATCCTTTGATCTCTTTTATTTCCGGAAGGTTGTTTGTGTCCTCCACAGTAAACACCGAACCAAAGTACTTGTTCAATTGATCTGCCATTTCTTTGTTCCCCATTATGACTTCCCCTGTTTCTGACTGCAGGGGACCTACGTTTGTTTTTACTAACCTCTTTCTTTTTACATATTTATAGAAGCTTTTGCAGTCCGTTTTAATGTTCTCCGCAAGCTTCCTTTCATATTTTATTTTCCCTGCCCTAATCAAACCCTTCGTCCTCCTCTGCTGAGTTTTAAAGTTCTCCCAGTCCCCGGGTTTGCTGCTACTTCTGGCCAATTTGTATGCCACTTCCTTGCTTTTAATACTATCCCTGATTTCCCTTGTTAGCCATGGTTGAGCCACCTTCCCTTTTTTATTTTTACGCCAGACAGGGATGTACAATTGCTGTAGTTCATCCATGCGATCTCTAAATGTCTGCCATTGCCCTTCCACTGATAACCCCTTAAATATCGCTTGCCAATCTAACCTCGCCAATTCACGCCTCATACCCGCAAAGTTGCCCTTATTTAAGTTCTGGACCATGGTCTCTGAATTAACTGTTTCCTTCTCCATCCTAATGTAGAACTCCACCATACTATGGTCACTCTTCCCCAAGGGGCCTCGCACCACAAGATTGCTGATTAGTCCTTCCTCATTACACAACACCCAGTCCAGGATGGCCTCCCCTCTAGTTGGTTCCTCAACATATTGGTTTAGGAAACCATCCCTTAAAAACTCCAGGAAATCCTCCTCCTCCGTATTGCTTCCAGTTTGAGTAGCCCAATCTATATGCATATTAAAGTCACCCATGATAACTGCTGCGCCTTTTTTGCATGCACCTCTGATTTCCTGTTTCATACCCTCCCCCACCTCACTACTACTGTTTGGAGGTCTGTACGCAACCCCCACTAACGTTTTCTGCCCTTTGGTGTTCTGCAGCTCAACCCATATTGATTCCACATCCTCCAAGCTAATGTCCTTCCTAGCTATTGCATTAATCTCCTTTTTAACCAGCAATGCTACCCCACCCCCTTTTCCTTTTATTCGATCCTTCCTGAATGTTGAATACCCCTAGATATTCAGTTCCCAGCCTTGATTGTTCTGGAGCCACGTCTCTGTAATCCCAATCACATCATATCCGTTAACATCAATTTGCACAGTCAATTCATCCACCTTATTACGGATACTCCTTGCATTAAGACACAGAGGGGTAAAAATTCACTTGGTTGCGCCTCCCGTTAGCGCCTTAAGAGGGCGCTAATGGGGCGTTAAGCCGCTAACGCCCGGGCGCAGCGATGTTTGCGCCACTCGAGAACTTAACTTGAGATTGTGCGGCGGCGCTAAAACTTACCGCTGCGACCACCTGCGCGCGCAGATTGTGACGTCATTCCATGGTGCAACGCCCTTGGGGCGCCCCGGAGCGGAAATTGAGTGGCGCCCCCTGCCTTACCGCCTGGCGCTTCCAACGACCGGAAGACTGGAACGCTATCAATCGGTGTGGGGCTGGGGGGGGCGCTATTTGAAGGGGGCCTCTTCCTGTCTTTTTCTGTGGTCGACATTTATGCACCACTCGTTCTGAGAGAGAGAGAGAGATTCGGAGAGAGAGAGAGAGAGACTTCTACATTGACTCAACGCTTTGTGAGGTAGTTTTGCCTATTCATCCTAACTTTGTTGCTACTTTAGTTGCTGTACCTCATTACTTTTCTGGCAAAGAGAATATGGGGGCTGCAATGATTGGGGGTGTCGTCCTGCTCCAGCTGAATCGGAGGATACCGAGACGCAGACAGAGAGTGGCAATGATGGCCAGACGGAGGAGGGCCATCAGGCGCATGTACAGGAGAGCTTACCCTCCCAGGGTATATCGTGAACAGCTCTCCTACATCCATATGTCCGAGGAGCTGTGTTTGCGAAGGCTGCGATTCAGCAAGGAGGTGGTCACTGAGCTCTGCCACCTGCTGCAGCCAGATCTGTAGCCTCAGCTGAGGTCCAGGACGTCTCTGTCGGTGGCAGTGAAGGTCACAGTGGCTTTGAACTTCTACGCCACTGGCTCATTCCAAGCTGCTGTTGGGGACCTCGCCAATATCTCCCAGTTTGCGGTGCATCGCTGCATCCGGCAGGTCACCAATGCCCTCTTCAGAAGGAGACGAGACTTCATCTCTTTCCCTATGACCCCAGACAAGCAGCGTGACCGTGCTCTGGGCTTTGCGAGGGTAGCGGGCTTCCCCATGGTGCAGGGCGCCATTGACTGCACGCATGTGGCTTTGCGTGCTCCGCGAGAGAATGCAGAGGAATTCAGGAACAGAAAGGGGTTCCATTCCTTGAATGTGCAGTTGGTCTGTGACCACAGACAGGTGATACTCGCTGTCAATGCCCACTATCCGGGCAGCTGCCACGATGCTTTCATCCTGCGCCAGACTACTGTGGCAGAAGTTTTCGAGGCACTGCATCAGCCAGTTGGTTGGCTTCTCGGGGACAAGGGGTACGCATTGAGCACCTGGCTGATGGCACCGCTCCATACGCCAAACACCCCTGCTGAGCTGCGGTACAATGAAAGCCATCAAGCAACCAGGAACATTATTGAGCACACAATCGGCGTGCTGAAACAACGGTTCCGCTGTCTGGACCATTCCGGAGGAGCCCTGCAGTACTCGCCTGAGCAAGTTTCGAACTTCGTAGTCATGTGCTGCATGTTGCACAACATGGCAATCCTCAGGACCCAGCCACTGCCACCAGGCCTTGTAGCACCACCAGAGGAGGAGGAGGAAGAGGAGGAAGAGGACGAGGACGATGATCATCAGCAGCACCAAGGCAGGAGGGCGGCCCACAATGGTCAAACTGCAAGGGCCGTCCGTCAACGACTAATAGCAAGCCGCTTCTAGGGCCCCTGCCATTGCTACAAACACTAATCAACCCAGCACGCAACCCCTAAGCCGGCCAAGGCACCAATAATTCCAACCACCAGCCATGTATATTTTGAATACAGAAACTTATTTATTTTACAAACTCTGTGTGTGTCAATTCCTCATGACAAACTCATAGAAATAAACACAAAAAAACAGTCAATAACATAACTGGTTCTCACAACCTGGAGATAATGTCCAAAACACTAAACAAAAGTTGGACCATGAACCTCGGCCTTTAATAAAAAAATGACCAGCATTTTGTCACACCTCCTACTTTTTGCCCTTCGAGGGTGATCTCCTTCCCTTGCGCACTTCCCCCCTTCTAACCCTACTGCTCCTCCGTAATGGGACCTCAGTGGCTGCAGCAAGGCTGGTGGAAGGCTGCTGCTCGTCAGACCCTGACACTGCAGATGCCCCTGAAGGACGGCCTCGACCACTTCTGGGCCTGGAGGGCCCGGCTGCAGACTGCACCAACTCTGCATGGGCGGCAGCAGTCTGTCCTACAGGCGGTGGCAAGTGCAGTGGAGAAGTGACAGTGTTGGCAGCAGGAATGCTGTCATCGTGAGAGAGGCCAGCAACTCCCTGCTCGCCCGACACACTGGCACTCCCACGGGGCAGCACTTCAGCATCCGGAGCAATCTGCCGGAGAACAGATTGCTGGCCTGCTGCGGCGCGGTGACAGCCCCGGGGACATGTGCACGAACCATCGAGGTTGGCAGCAGTCTGTGCTCGCGTGGCCTCCATCTGAGTCTGTATGAGAGCAGTCAGAGGTGGGATCACGGCAGCCAGTGACTGAATTGCTGCACTAAGCGTTAGTGTGGCATCCGCCTGTGCTACAGCGAAGTGCTCCACACTCCTTGCCAGTGACTCAATGCATTCGGGCACCCTTCCCACTGCACCCATGAGCTCAGTGTGCATGCCCACCGCCTGGGTGTTCATTTCTGCAATCAGCCGCTCCTCCTCTGCGTCCATTGCAGTAGGAGTGTCTGGCATACTCTCCCTCTGGGGAGAAGGCCCCCGTTCTTCCCTACCCCCCCATGGCGTTACTGCAGCCCGCTGGGTCCTGGAGCTTCACCATCATCAGCCCCTTCCCCCCTGCTCCCCTCCGGGGAAGGCGTGTTCCCAGTGTGGGCATGGGCTTCCTCGGGAGAGGGTGGCACTGATGCTCTGGCTTCCTCTTCCTCCTCGGCTGCAGCATCACTCCCAGTGGCAACTTCAGGGCCCGTCTCCTCAGCTGGTGAATCACCATCTGAAAGCAGGGAGGTACAAGAGTGGCTTTAGCGTGAGGACAGGGTGGCAGTAAGGGAGGAATAAGTGCAGCGAGTTAGCAAGTTGGATTGAAAGTGTCAAAGGCTGGTGTTGTGAGGGACAAGTGGAAGGACAGAGGACAAAAAGGTGATGACCTTACCATTGCTGTCCACAACGGGGTCGGCGTCTCCAGTGGCGACGGGACCGATCACCCGGCTTGCCACAATCCTGTGGACGCGCTCCTCCAGATCGCTGAGGGGTTGCAGCTGAAGCCGCCCTCCACCTGTCCGTTGCTGCTGTCTCCTATTATGAGCCAGCTTAGCCTGCAAGAAAAAGGACAGCATCTGAGTCAATATACAGCCATGGTCTTGCCTGATGTGCCTCCCATAGGTGAATAGCCCTTACTGTATACAGCCATGGTCTTGCCTGATGTGCCTCCCATAGGTGAATAGCCCTTACTGTATGCAGCCATGGTCTTGCCTGATGTGCCTCCCATAGGTGAATAGCCCTTACTGTATGCAGCCATGGTCTTGCCTGATGTGCCTCCCATAGGTGAATAGCCCTTACTGTATGCAAAGTGTGGAATGTGTGTGTGTGTTTGATGAAAGGGCCATAGGTGTTGGATGAGTGTTGTGCATTGGGGTTTTAAGACCCTCTGGCCATAGAGTGAGGTTGAGATGGAGGGATGGAGAGGTATTGAGAAAAAGCCACTCACCCTGACGACCCGAGTGAGGTCGTTGAACTTTTTGCGGCATTGAGTATGGGTCCTGGGCACCATGCTCCTGGAGGAGACGCTCTGAGCCACCTCCCTCCACACTCTTCTGAACTCGCGTGGCAAAGGCCTCCTGCCACTCTCAGGGAACAGCATACATCGTCTGCGCTCCACTGCGTCAACCAGAGCATCCAAGGCCCGCTCGGTGAAGCGATGAGCGCGTTCTCTCACCCTTTCCATGCTTGGCAGCAAAATGGATTCACAGGTCTCTCCAGGCTGAGATTCAAGGCTGCAATGAGCAGGGTGTGGCTGGGGAGCAAGTGGCCCCCCCCGCTTTAAGAAGTGTCCGGCGCCAGTGTGTCTGTGTTCCCTCGCTAACTGGCGGCAGCAGCTGCGCTGCGCTCGCGCGCTGAGTTAGCGCCTCACTCCTTGGCCTTTGCGCCTTAAGACAGGTGTGCAGCGCCTGCTTTAGCGCTCCACTCACCTCCCGGGGCGGTAAAAGTGAAGTTTCCTGTCAGTGCCGATAATTAGCGCCAGGCGCTAATATTTGCGTCCGGACGATATTTGCGCCCCAAATGGGGCGCGACCTAATTTCTATCCCAGAGCCTTTAGGCTTGTTTTATTAACACCCTTTGTCCTTTTAGACTTATGATTTAGTTGGATTCAGAAGATCCTGCATGGCCAATCTCCTTGACTTCTTTAAGGAAGTAACATCCCAACTGGACCCATGGTAAGCCCTTTGACGCATTGTACCTATATTTCCAGAAGACATTTGACAAAGTTCCCCATGAAGGAACTCAAAGCCGTGGGGATTCAGGATTAATCTTGGATATGGACAAGAAGTCAGCTGAAGGGTAGAAAACAATATCATCTTGTTAGAAAAGTTACATCAGGGTGGGTGGGAGTACTGAGTGGGTGCCTAGGGATCGGTGATGGGACCACTACTGCATTTAATTTACATCAATGATTTTGACTCAGTAACCTAATGCAAATTGGTCATATTTGTAGATGATGCCAAACTAGGAAGGCCCTTGAAATCAGAAAAGGCAGCTCAGAAATTACAGAATGAAGTCTGACAAAATATATAAATGTGCAGAGTGATGGCAGAGAAAATTTAATACAGCCAAATGTACAGTAGTATATATTGGAAGAAAAATTGAGCAACACATATGCTTGATGAATGATGTTGAAACGTTTGAAAATGAGAAAGATCTAAGAGGTTTAGTAGACTTGGCTCAAAATGTCCGACCAATACAGAGCAATAATCAATAAAGCCAACAGAATGTTAAATCCCGGAACCACGATAGAGTTCCCCTTGTCCTCACCTTTCACCCCACCAGCCTCCACATTCAACGGATCATCCTCCGCCATTTCCGCCACCTCCAACGTGATCCCACCACCAAACGTATCTTCCCCTCACCTCCCCTTTCAGCATTCCGTAGGGACCGCTCCTTCCGAGACACCCTAGTCCACTCCTCTATTACCCCCAGCACCCCTTCCCCCCTCGCCCGGCACCTTCCCGTGCAAGCGCAGGAGATGCAACACCTGCCCTTATACCTCCCCCCTTCCCACTCTCCAGGGTCCCAAACACCCCTTCCAGGTGAAACAGCGATTTACTTGTATATCTTGTAATCTAGTATACTGTATTCGCTGCTCACGATGTGGTCTCCTCTACATTGGGGAGACCAAACGCAGATTGGGTGACCGCTTTGCGGAACACCTCCGTTCAGTCCGTAAGGGTGACCCCGAGCTTCCGGTCACCTGTCATTTTAATTCACCGCTCCACGCCCACTCAGACCTCACCGTCCTCGGCCTCTTGCATTGTTCCACGGAAGCTCAGCGTAAGCTCGAGGAACAGCACCTCATCTTCTAATTAGGCACTTTACAGCCTTCCGGACTTAATATCGAGTTCAACAATTTCAGATCATAACCTCGGCCCCTACCATATTTTTTATCCACACTTTTGGTTTGTGCCTTTTCCCTTTTTTTTCTCTCTCCCACATGGCAGCTGTCTTTCATTCTGCCAGCGCATTTCACACTTCTAGAGCCATCTTTTGTTTCTTAACCTGTCCTATTACCATCTCGTCTTGCCTTGAGTATCTCTTAATGTCTCTTCACTTCTCACAGACCTCCCCTTTTGTTCTTTTATTCCCTCCCCCAGCCTCCAAACTTGCTTTTTCATCTGTTTCATTTCCTGCTTTTTTCTCAGTTCTGACGAAGGGTCTTCGACCTGAAACGTTAACTCTGTTTCTCTCTCCACGGATGTTGCCTGGCCTGCTGAGTTTTTCCAGCGCTTTCTGTTGTTATTTCAGTTTTCCAGCATCCGCAGTATTTTGCTATTGTAAGAATGTTAAATTATATAGCCAAAAGAGCAGACTACAAGTCAAAGGAAGTCATGATCAAACTATACCATGCTGTGGTCAGATTTCACTTTGAGTTCTGTGTCTAGCTCTGGTCAGCAAGACTCAAGTTCAAGTACTGGAGGCAAATAAAAGCAATTAGGCTGATCAGTTATGAGGAAACACTGGACAAACTTGGGCTCTTCACCTTGAAAGGAGGTATCTGAGAGTGATCTTACCAAATATACAAAATGTAAATGGTATGGAACAGGTAAATCTGGAAAATTACTTGAAATTAAACTGAGAGTAGAAAACGGGTCACCGGTTTAAGATGACAAAAATCAAATTCAGGATTTATATCAGAAGGATGTTCTTCACACAAAGAGTGATCAATACATGGAATGGACTTTGGGGTAGAGTAGTGTAGGTAAAAATAAACTTAGAATCAGTTAAGAACTAATTGGATGCTGTAATGAGGAGATTTAGGCTCTTTCCAAATGGATGAGCTGAAATGGGCTGAATCGCCTGCCTCATCTGTAATTGTCTTGGTGATCTTGTGAGTGGAGGGCGGTAGGAACAGATAGGCAAGCCAACCCATGTCCCTCTTTTGTACATCCTAGCAGATAGTTATATGGTACCATTGGGATCAAGGATTTGATGTGTGGAGAAAGATAATCTAAAGGTAAACTTTAACAAAGTGTTCCATTTCCAAAAAATGATACATTTTTATATATTTATGTTTCATGTCTTTTCAATTTTATTCGCCCCACAAAAGAACAAAACGCCCAGTAATAGTGTTGCTAATGTAATAATGCAGCATCTGAAAATTAACAGACAAACCCCATTAACATGGGCAAAACACTATAAAAGGATTTAAATAATATAATATTCGAAAGCATTATGGGTCTAGGCGCTGTGAAAACAAGTAAAGCAATTATACTTGAATAGTATCAGAGCTGCTGTGATGTGTGCTGCTGTTGCTAATCTTCTCAGCATCAGTATTTGTAGACAGTTAAATGTAATTCTTTGTTTCACACAGAGACAGTCTTGCAGCACCTTGAACTGCTTTAGTTTCTGTTCTTCAGAATATAGTCATGTAGGAAAGAACGTTGTACTTAAAAAAAAAGTTGATCTTTTTAGCAAACTGAAAATGTGAATAAAGAAATCATTCTTGACTTTTGCATTCAGCTTAATTTCTGACTATAACAAGCAGTGTATTGTTTGTGGAGGATTCAGATTTCGGCTGGCTTGTTAAGCCATTGTTGCTTTCATTTGCAATAAACCTTTAATGTAAGCATTTTACCATATTATTTATTTTTAATAATAGCATTTTAATAATAGTATGCAACATTTCCAGCACTAAATAGCTACATTATTCATATTACTTCTGGGTTTTTAATAGAATGCTCATTATTATGCAAAGCTAAAACTCGTTATCTAATATTTTAGACTATTTCTTGGGTTAGGATAGCAGTAATAGCTGTGCAACTAATTATCATGCAAAGTTTAGCTGCATTAACTAACAACTATGTATTTGTAATCTTTCTAGGGTCATGGGAGCTTTGTGGCTAATTACTATGCAGAAATTCAGCTGTTTGAAGTATTGTGTCTCTCCTGCTGTGTTTGCATTGGCTTCCAGTAAATTGCACTGAGTTTCCTACAATGTACATTAACTCCTCTCAGTCCATGGGGATGACTGCATCTCACTGTCACCTTATCTACATGGCAGAGCACAGAGCTGTAGTAGCCTGAAGAATTCCATTATCAGCCAACCCTTGGTACTGGTCTGACTTTTTAACATTGTTGAATATATTTATGAAGTTGTGAATAAACCGCAATTTGATATATCCTAGTTTGTTTCCCGACAAGGTCCTTTGCCTTTTGCGTGTGACTGGGAAGGTGAGGCAGTCCAGGGAGAATTATTAGTGACCACAAGAAATGAGGCCACTGATTTGAGGTTTTCAAGGAAACGTGAACAAAATCGCAGGATATGATCCCCAAAACATTGATTAAAAAATTCCGGAAATATCTGTAATCAAATGTAATATGAAGGGAATTTGAATTATTCAGTCACTACTATTAGTGGGCTTAATTAGAAACACTAGGAATCGAGCAATACAATGCCCAAAGCACCGAAGTCTGGCTTTCCCCGAACGCTGTGGGGTTTTAACTCCACAGCGTGTGTGTTTTTTTAGCAGGATCCCTGCCCGGAAGCCAGCCTGATTGATAGGCTTGGCTCCCTGTCAGGCAGGGAATGCTCCAGAAGGCGCAGTTTGGGAGCAGATAGGTTTCTAGGTTTCCTGCTCCTCGAATTAGAGATCGCGGCGGGGGTGGAGGGGGGGTTGGGGGGTGGGGGAGGCGTGGTTACAGCCTGGTTTGGAGGGTCAGGGGGTGATCACGGGGTGTTGGTTAGAGATCGGGGGCAGAGATGGGGGGTCGGTGATCTCGGGGCAGAGATGGGGGGTCGGTGATCATGGCGGGGTTGAGGGGGGTGGGGGTCCGATCCATTAAAATGTTTTCCTTGATGTATTTAAGAGTGGTAACCTGGTGAAATTTTATTAATACAGCTGAAAATGGTTTATCAGCAAAAATAAGCATTTTTAATAAGTGTGTCCAGTCCTCCACCTGTGAGTAACCTGATTTAAAATCACTGAAAATGACTTATAAAAACTTTACTGAACCATTTTATAGTTTCATTGGTGTACACTAGTCAGTTTCTTAGCAAATTAAATAATTTTTGTTGTGAAAAATCTTTTAAAATGTGACTGCTAGTGCCTGTGCACCTAATAAAATGAGCCCAATTTGAAGAGCCTTCCTGAACCAGTTCAATCGGCGGAATCTCGCAATTGTGACCTGGGACGTGGCCAGTTTTGTGGGCAGGGCCTGATCCTGGTGAATTGAATCTTGAAGCAGTATAAAAGATCACAGAAAGCATGAACACAAGTGGTTTTGGGTGTAACTCACTTGTGTTTAAAATTCCCCAATCTTTTACGCTGGTTTGGCCGATTCCACCGGATTGCACTGATATTACAGCGTAAATATGCGGAAACTCTACCCCAGTATTTGATTTATGCAGTCACCATAACACCGTGCTCTGACGCAGAATATAGGAAGTCTACTTTTAGTAAGGTACCTTACTCCCTCCCTGAGATAATTGCACTGTTGCTGTGAGGTGCTGCCCCTATTGGTTCAGCTGAGAACTGAAGAAACTCATTGCAGCTAATGTGGCAAAGGTCAGAAGGACAGCATTATAACTATTGTCTTGAGAAGACTTAACTAAATTTTTAAAAAGATGTCATCATACTTGATATTTGTAATGATATGTTTAAGGTGCATAGAGCTATCTAGTGCTCAGAGGTGGGAGTATAAGCTCCGTGGTAAAGTTTCCACAGGAGTTCCCCGATTTTCCATCATTACTTTGGCGGAAGATCGGTGGATGCCACAGAGAAATGGCATAAATGGCTGTTTTTTGTCATTTCTCCAGGGTCCAGTTGGTCTTCTGTCGAAGTTACAGTGGGTGATCAGGGGACCCCTGAGGAAATTAATGGTGCATGTGCTCAGAGAAGGAAGCAGAGATGTTGAAAATGTTTTGACACATACTGTAGACACTCCCATGAGAGTTGTTGTTCAAATGGGCTATAAACCTTTGCAATAGAGAATGGTGCACTGCATCGGAACCATCCTTCAAGGCCATAAAAGTGCCCCTTCATCAATCCTCAATACACACTGACAGCGAATAGCAGCCTAACACTAGGCAGAAAATGACAGCACATTACCTTATTCCAGTTGCACAAGTAGAGTGACCCAACCCAACACAGCAATGCCCTTAGAAAAGCTTGATAGTTCCTGTGTGCCCATCCATAGCTGTCCAAGCACTGAACCATGTGAAACAAATATGCACACATACCCTCCTGTAAATGCACTCATAAGAAAATATACAATGACACTAGCATGTTACCCACTCTATGATATTTTCTAAAAGAATTTTGAAAAAATATGCTCGTACTTTGTTAATAATTAAATAGTTGACTGTTTTTCTGTTTGGAATTGTGGTGATTGTCTTTATGAAGTAAAGTTTTATTATTGAAAAACAACCTTTAAAGCATGCTGCTCGGGAGGGAAATAGAAACAGTTTCCTTTCTTTCTATTTATCTGCATTAGATATATATCTACCTAGCTATCATTAAAGTCTCTAGTGCTGTTTTGTCAGAGGGTTGGGTTGCATCAATGTACTTGCACATTTGAAATATGCTGGCGGTGTGTTGCCATGTTCCATCAACCTGCTGCTCCTTGTTCAGCTGTGTTTTGTGGAATTGATGGACCTGGAGGACGGTTTTGATGCAGTGCATCATTCTACACTGCTAAGCTTTGTAGCTTATTTGAAAATATATATTATATATATTCATATATGTACTGTATAGTTGATTTTGCATAGTGTTGCGCACGAGGAGTCAAGATATGTTGTGGTTTAAAAGGTGTCCTCTGAATGCTGATTTCAATTATGATGACATTACTCCTTTGGTTGGGGAATTGGATCAAAGTAATTAAATAAACTCAGCACTGAACATGGAGGGTGAAATTATTTTAATAAACCGAGCACTCAACCAGGGGGTGAAATTAATTAAATAAGCTTGGTTCGGAATGGGGGTGTTAAATTAATTAAATAAACTGCACTGAAGCAAAGCAGGGCAGAATTGAGAGCAAGGCCAGAGAGCCAGGAGTTAGCCCCAGTGGGACAGCCAGTTACTGGAGCTATTCTGGCTGCAGGAAGTAATTTTTAGAGCAAGACACACAGGGTACAATCAGCTGCGGGAGTAGGCACCTGCACGGCAGCTGACCGTGGGCAGCCCTCATTGACAGTGGGGAGTAGGCCGCAGCAAGGCAATGAGCTGCAGCAGGGCAACTAGAGAGCAAGACAGAGAGGGATAATCCTCTGTGGTGGGGTAGTAGGCACCAGCAGGACAGCTGAAGTGACTGGGAGAAGGAGGAGCAGGAGTGGGGCCAAACTAGGCTAATGGACAGGAGGTTTTTTTTAACAGAAGAGCCAGGGCAGAGAGCAGTGAGAATGGGGCAGAGAGAGAGAGGAAGATGGCTGGAAAGTAGGCAAATGACAGGGAGCCGTGACTGATTGGCTTGAGGCAAACAGCGTGATGACTCAAGGGAGCAAGAGCCCAGAGACAAATCGACGATGGAGAAGAGAGGTATGAGGAACGCCGATTTAAAATTAAATTAAATTAAAAATCAGGTAAGGAAATTTAAATTAACCTATTAAAAGAGAGAATGAAACTTACCTGCCTATAAACATCACCGATAGGAATGAACTAGGTCGTACAGTGCGTAGCCTCGAGTCTAATGCTGGGCTTACCCAACTAATTTCTGGCTGGTGGATTGCCGTTATGGCCATCTCCCACCTCCTGTTCATATGAAAAGGTAATTACAGATAAGGAAGACCATTCAGTCCATTTTAATTGATCCATTGGATAGCTCCTAAAATCCTCCATTTCAGCATCCAAATGTTTCGTAAATGATTTCATGGCTTTCACCTCCACTACCCTATCTGGACATCCAATCCAAGTGTTGATCACTCTTTGTATGAAGAATTTCCTGATATCAGTCCTAAACTTATCTTTTACTGGTTTAAATCTGTAGTGCCTTCTTCTAATCCTGCACTTTAATTTAATTTAATATTCTGGATTTACCTGTTCCATTCCCTCGACTACCTTATATACCACTATATGATCATGGGGGTAGAATTCAACTTCGGCGGGAGCACAAAACAGGCCACCATGTATATACTCCACCCAATTTGGAAAGGAAAATCGGTGGTGTATAACGGGCGGCCGATCTGCTATCAACGTTTTGTGCCCCAACAGAAGTTGAATTATTGCCTCCCCCACCTCAGATTCTTCAAGTTTCTCCAGTCTTCCCTGACAACTCAGACCCCTGACACTAGGGATCAGCCTCATGGTTCTTCTCTGCATTGCTTGAGCTCGTGAATGTCTCTTTTGTTTCTTGCAGTCTGAACTGGGCACAGTATTCAAGGTGTGGTCTGACCAGAGCACGGTACAGTCCAATCACTATCTCCTCTGACTTGTATTCTACTGTTTTGGCTCTGTAGTGCAACATCATTATGCCTTTGTTGATGGCTGCTCTGCATTGGTTGGACAAATTTAGCATAGCGTCAACTAAGATTCCTGGCTCCTTGCCATTGAGGGTGGAAACAATAGCAGGCAAAGAAGCATTCAGTAGACATGGACTGACAGCACAACACTACCCCTAGCCCCTAGTTTGGCACTAATTGGCAGTGTCACTCAGACAGGCCTAAGAATGATTGGTGCAGAAAATAGAAATAAATGCCACACTGGTGCAGCAGAAGGTGTTTTTCTGAAGTTGGAGTTGAAACAGATTGTTAGGGCAAAGTTGAAGGAGCATAAAAACAAATAAAAGAGAAATTAATGCGCAAAATCTAGACAACGCCAGTGTTACATACCTGGCCTGAACAAACTGCACATTTAGCATGACAATATATTGGACTCAAAAATCTGCCAGGAACCTCTGTTACTGACCCTGATGAATTTTCCAGGGTCAGAAAAGGTTCCCTAATTTTCCCACCATCTGGGAGGGCCTGGAAAGTCTGGTAGAACCGTCTACGGCCTGGGGATGCTGGCTCCCCCTTCTGCAAGAAACTTCTGCATGTTCCTTGCTTTAAAACCTACAGAAAAAAAATCTCATGCCCTGATCGTTGGGAATCCGACCCTTGATCCTGGCCTGGACCCTCAGGTGGGCTCCACTTCCGCCCCTATTGGTGAGGAACACCAGGCATATCACCAACCATTTTCTGGGTCCCAATGAAGGCCAGGGGTGCAGGAACTCTGATGTTCAGAGTCGTCAGCACCACCCCCACTTATACAATAGCAAAATACTGCGGATGCTGGAAATCTGAAATAAGAACAGAAAATGCTGAAAATACTCAGCAGGCCAGGCAGCATCTGTGGAGAGAGAAACAGGAGTTAACGTTTCAGGTCGATGACCCTTCGTCACTTATGTTGGGTTGGGAAGAGGCTCCACCCCGAACAGGCCACCCTAGAAACTTCAACACTAGGCCAGGAGCATATCCTGGCGTAGTTTCCAACCATTTTGGCTTAGTTCCACTGAAGTTATGGTGGGAATACATTGAATGACTGCAGCTTTTTGGGGCTGTAATCACTAACAGTAAGCCAGTACTAATGCTCATTCATATTATTTTGCAGCTTTCACATATCAACCTCACTATAGTAGATAGCAGCAGGAAATTTAGTACTCCTGTTAAACTCCAGCAGTACCTTTACAAACACTTGGGGGTCTCTTAGTGTTGACTTTGGAAACTTGTGTCAACTTGGCTCATTTGGTAGCACTCTCAACTTTGAATCAGAAGTTTGTGGATTTGGGCCCCACTCCAGGGCTTGAGCACACAATCTAGGCCTACACTTCAGTGCAGTATTTAAACAGCATTGCATTGTTGGAGGTGCTGTCTTTTGGGTGAGACACTGAACTAATGTCTGGTCTTCCTGCTCAGGTGGGCACAAAAGACCCTGTGGCACTATTCAAAGAAGAGCAGAGAGTTCACTCAGTGTACTAGTCAACGTTTCGCTCTCAACCAACACTACCAAAAACAGATCAAGAGGTTATTCATCTCTTTCACTGTTTGTTGGTCCTTGCTGTGCACAGTTGGCTGCTCTGTTAGCCTATAAAACAGCAGTGACTACTTCAAAAGTATTGGATGTTAAGTGTTTTGAGATGTCCTGAGAACCTGATAAGGTGCTATATCAATGCAGGTTCTTTTATTTAAATTCTCTGGCGGTATGTAAATGGGAGACAGAGTGTGCATTCCATTTCAGACAAACAGCAGTTCTACATGTGCAACTTGCTTTGAAGACTATTAAATGTATTGATGTGTTTCCACTCAGGTCAGACACCTAGCTGGCCAAAAAAAAAACTAATAGTTATTATCATTACTTTTCAGTTTCCACAAAATATTAAACTGACTGTAGTAGATAGGGTACTTTGACTACAAAACCAATTAAAACAGTTATTAGTGAGCAGATATTATCTAAATAAATCAGCTTAATGCCTTGTTGCTCTTTAGGGAGCATGCTATCAAAGTCAAATTGGAAGTAAGGTTTAATATCTTCAGTTGACATACAGCGATGATTGCTCTCAGACATTTCAGTTTTCTTGCATTGCATAATATAAATCTGCTATGACTCTTACAGCCACAGTGCCTCCATCGTTCACTATGATTCAATCCCAAATATGTTTTAAAAATACTTTAAGCAATGTTTCATTTTTTGAAAAATAATAATTTTGGCGATGATGGTGATGCACTTAATTTGAAGGAGCACTAACAATATTAACATATTTTGTAGCACATTAGAAGATACCAGGAAAGTCACCTATATGTGTAAATTAAGCAAAATAAGACCCAAAGGTTAAAGGAATACAACATGGGACAGAACAATCCAGAAAGTGACAGCCCAACGTGGGGTTGGGGATTTATCCTATGTGGGCAATTGCTAGTTTCCTTTGGATTTGCTTTTGCTGATTTTTAATATGAAATGGTAGCTGATTTATATGCATCAAGGGAAAAGAACATGATGCAAAACAATGTTTGATTTAACAGGTCTTCACTTAAGAATAAGAATAATGAATGTAAAATAACAAAGTAACACTAATCATTTACTTCATAACTAAATAATCTTAGCATCAGGAGATGAATACGTATCAGAACTGAATCTGCATAAGGAGCCTTAGATGGAAGTGGAACGTCGGCAACAATAACTTACGCTGTCCTCTCAATTCTGTCAGACTGGGCTACCAGACAACTTGGAAGAGCTTTGACTCATTACACCCCTGAGCTGCATGAAGCAGGGTGACTGATTATAGATCAGTGTAGTTAACAGATTGACTATTATGCCAACTGGCTGCATAACCTTGCTATTGTTAGTGCAGGCTACTTCGCATTTGTTGTACAGTAGATTGCACAGTAGCTTACACATTTTCTGTGCCATGTATCTTTTTGGCATTTCCTGTCTCCTGGTGTGGGGTGGGTGGATTGTGGTTGCAATCCTGATGTGATCTTTTCTCTGTCTCAGCTCATGCCTCAGATATCTTTTACCGCTTTCTGACATGAAGCTGTGAAGGTTCCTTCCATTTTTCTTCCTGTGTTTGACTTGAGCTCTGCTGCTTCTCAGATACCACCTCTCCAGAACATTCTGAATTTGTTCCCTTTCCATGAAGTCACCTTAGTCCTCATCAAATGCCAGGACGGGCTACTCACCTGAAGAGTCATTTATTGAGTTGGTTGTAGATAATTCACTGTGACAGTATTTGAAATTATGAATTGATGATTTGTACACAACATCATCTAAGGACCTAATTATTTGTTTTACAGAGTATACTACATTGGACTATGAAGCTATCATTATATTTAAATTTATAGAATGCAGACACAAGAAGACAATGAGCATTACGGAAGTGTCAAAAATACTATATTTTCTGTATCTGTACATTGTAAATGATTGGAATAATTGGATAGCTCTTTCAAAGAGCCGACACAGGCACGATGGGCCGAATGGCCTCCTTCAGTGATGTAAGGTTCTATATAGTAAATATAGAAAAATAAATTATTTTATCAGAATTAGAGGAGTTTGTCTGTGGATTTGGTGCCCCGCTGCTTCAGCTGAAAGCTTTATTCCCTCAATTTGTTGTGAGTTATTTTGAATTCTGCCATTCCTTGAAGGTTATTAAATCTCTTATATTTCTGTGAATCCCTTATGAATTGTGTTGTTTTATTTACTATTCCTGCTATTTCAGTGCATGCATTACGGCACATTGGAGATGTGGCCAGTTTTGTTGCAGATCCAGTTATCTTTTAATTGTGTTCCTCTCTTTTGAAAACTACTCAACCAAAATTTTTAATTTGGTGATTTTACATTTGCATCACAGAGGACTCACCGGCAGCAGAAGCTAACCCATACTTGTCAATGAGGGTCAAGCTGTTCAATTATGGTTGTTGAGGTGGTAAATTTGCATAATTTCACCTAAATTACTGCCAGTGATAAATTGTAGGCTGATACTTCCCCTTATGTTCAGAAGCAATGCATAGAAATTGTGTATTGAAAGCAGAGCATTCATGTTAGGAGGGATGTGCTCTGCAGTTGTTTCAAAATCTAATTGAGGCAAAGTGGAACAATTAAGATTATTTAGGTTTGACCCTTTTGGATGAGTCTGGAGTTTAGATGGTGCATATAGGGCACATCAGATCTTTCGGCACAGGCATCAAAGCTGGCAAAATTTTAAAATTAAACTTTTAGTTGGTCAAGTCCTAATCCAGAGATCCGAGAAATCTGAAAAATGAAGTTTCAAATCTTAACTATAGTTTAGATTTGGAGTCACGCAAACCTCTCAATGCTAGCACATAACTTGTGTTGTTTAACCCAATAGTAAATTTCAGATGTCAGCTTAATTCTGCAATAAATTCAATCCATTTCTTATATAATTTATGTTGGTCTTTTAAATTGGACTCTGTCTGCAAATCAGTTCTGGGATTTATGTTGTCCTTGTGGGTCAGGAGGAGCAGGATACCTTGGATCTCCCTTGCCCCGTGTTTCCTCCTCCTTCTCCCAATCGCCAACTGCCACCAGCCCACCACCCCCCCCCCCCCCACCCCCACCACTTACCTGACTGCCGAGACTATTCCCTCTCCTGTCTCCTGCCACTCGATTTTTTTGTTCCTGCCCGACGGCCAAGCAATGATATTTGCTGCGTTTGGGCAGGAGTCGGGGCCTATATATGGAAATGAGGCCTGGGAGTTAAAATCTCTCCAGGCCTCACCATACGCCGAGCTTGTTGATCGCCTTGGCCACTCGCATGGAAGGATCCCATCCCGCAATAAAATAGGGTCTATGAGCCTGTTGCCAGTCTACAGAAATTGGATTTAACAGTGTAAACATTGATAATGTGCTCACAGCCACCAGGCTCCTGGAATTCAACTTAAAAGAAGACCAATATAAAGAGCTGAAGCTGAAATTCTGGGTGTGCTTTGACGAAAGAACATAAACCATGTAAAGTTACAGAATTACCACTTACATCTACAGAGAAGAAAGAGAACATCTTAGTGCCATTCAAATGGTTGATTTGCGAATGAAATCCCATCAAAAAATGTAGTGAACTTGACCTTGTCATGTTCAGCAGTTTGATGCAGGTATGCAGAACCTTATCATTGGGTAGGCTTGTTTAAAAACTTTTGTGGTGAAGCAACATCACATCGTAATTTCATGCTGCATTATAAAAATCTGGTTTGTAAAGTACTGTCAGCATGTGATTGTAGAGACAGTATATTACAGGCTATCTGGCATGTCTGATAGGCTTCAGGGATGTGCAGTTCTCAGCTAATTGTAACCAGATTAAATAACAGTGTGAAAATGTTTGATTAATGCAATCTATTTCTATGCATCAAGATGAGCAGTGAGGCAGTGGGAGCCCTGCATCGTGAACTATCTGTAGCCTTTGTAGTTCAAAACAACACCAGGAAAAAAACTCTCATTTGCTCCAGATAAGAAAAACCATTTCACTTTTTAGTAAAATGTTAACTTCTCCCTTTTAACAACAGTTCGCATTTGGCAGGATAAAATGATAATTTCAATTACGGCTTTTATTCACTCACTAAGATAAATTTCCATTTTAATAAACTTCTAATGGACTTTCATCTAACGCTTAACCAAAGATTCCTAGTCCATCTAAATTCATGGTGCTTGAGCAAAAGCTATTTTACTCTATTAATTTCAGTTGTTTCAATTTTCCTGAAATGTTGTAATTTATATACGGTATTATATAGGAAAAAAACAGAGTACTTTCTCATCCTTTTCCTTTCTCACAGACTGAGATACTGAATATTGCTTTAAGTAGCAATAACGATACTGCTTGCGAGCCAGATTGTCTTTGTAATGTTACAGTCTGTTTTACAGCATTTGAAGCTTATTTCCTCTACATACAAAATTACAAAGAATGTTGTTGAGTTTATATATTGCTTTTATTATTCATCAGCAAACCTGTTTCTGTAAACAAGACATATATATGAAGCTGAACTCCTTTCTGTTTTGCAAAATATTTTAATGCATTTAATACTAAATCAATGACTGCTTGTGTAGGTGTTCTGTTAGTTCTGAATTGTTTATTTGGGATGCGTACAAGGGTGGAAACAGTATAATTCTAGTGGATAGCAGTTGTAGTGCCATTGGGTCCTAATGACATCTTGAGGGTGAATTTTTTTTTTTATTCGTTCATGGGATGTGGGCGTCGTTGGCAAGGCCAGCATTTATTGCCCATCCCTAGTTGCCCTTGAGAAGGTGGTGGTGAGCCGCCTTCTTGAACCGCTGCAGTCCGTGTGGTGAGAGTACTCCCACAGTGCTGTTAGGGAGGGAGTTCCAGGATTTTGACCCAGCGACGATGAAGGATTGCGATATACCTCCAAGTCAGGATGGTGTGTGACTTGGAGGGGAACTTGGAGGTGGTGGTGTTCCCATGCGCCTGCTGCTCTTGTCCTTCTAGGTGGTAGAGGTCGCGGGTTTGGGAGGTGCTGCCGAAGAAGCCTTGGCGAGTTGTTGCAGTGCATCTTGTAGATAGTACACAATTCAGTCATGGTACGCCGGTGGTGGAGGGAGTGAATGTTTAAGGTGGTGGATGGGGTGCCAATCAAGTGGGCTGCTTTGTCCTGGATGGTGTCGAGCTTCTTGAGTGTTGTTGGAGCTACACTCATTCAGGCAAGTGGAGAATATTCCATCACACTCCTTACTTGTGCCTTGTAGATGGTGGAAAGGCTTTGGGGAGTCAGGAGTGGAGACACCCGCCGCAGAATACCAAGCCTTTGACCTGCTCTTGTTGCCACAGTATTTATGTGGCTGGTCCAGTTAAGTTTCTGGTCAATGGTGACCCCCAGGATGTTGATGGTGGAGGATTTAGCGATGGTAATGCTGTTGAATGTCAAGGGGTGGTGGTTAGACTCTCGCTTGTTGGAGATCATCATTGCCTGGCACTTGTGTGGCATGAATGTTACCTGCCACTTATCAGCCCAAGCCTGAATGTCGTCCAGGTCTTGTTGCATGCGGGCATGGACGGCTTCATTATCTGAGGAGTTGCGAATGGCACTGAACACAGTGCAGTCATCAGCGAACAGCCCCATTTCTGACCTTATGTTGGAGGGAAGGTCATTGATGAAGCAGCTGAAGATGGTTGGGCCTAAGACACTGCCCTGAGGAACTCCTGCAGCGATGTCTGGTGCTGAGATGATTGACCTCCACCTACCACAACCATCTTCCTTTGTGCTAGGTATGACTCCAGCCAGTGGAGAATTTTCCCCCTGATTCCCATTGACTTCAGTTTTATTAGGGCTCCTCGATGCCACACTCGGTCAAATGCTGCCTTGATGTCAAGGGCAGTCACTCTCACCGCACCTCTGGAATTCAGCTTCTTTGTCCATGTTTGGACCAAGGCTGTAATGAGGTCTGGAGCTGAGTGGTCCTGACACAACCCAAACTGGGCATCAGTGAGCGGGTTATTGGTGAGTAAGTGCCACTTGATAGCACTGTCGACGACACCTTCCATCACTTTGCTGATGATTGAGAGTAGACTGATGGGGCAGTAATTGGCTGGATTGGATTTGTCCTGCTTTTTGTGGACAGGACATACCTGGGCAGTTTTCCACATTATCAGATAGATGCCAGTGTTGTAGCTATACTGGAACAGCTTGGCTTGAGACGCGGCTAGTTCTGGAGCACAAGTCTTCAGCACAACAGCCGGGACGTTATCGGGGCCCACGGTCTTTGCTGTATCTAGTTCGCTCAGCCGTTTCTTGATATCACGTGGAGTGAATCGAATTGGCTGAAGACTGGCTTCTGTGATGGTGGGAACCTCAGGAGGAGGCCCATATGGATCATCCACTCGGCACTTCTGGCTGAAGATGGTTGCAAAAAGCTTCAGCCTTGACTTTTGCACTCACGTGCTGGGCTCCACCATCATTGAGGATGGGGATATTCATGGAGCCTCCTCCTCCCATTAGTTGTTTAATGGTCCACCACCATTTATGACTGGATGTGACAGGACTGAAGAGCTTTGATCTGATCCGTTGATTGTGGGATCGCTTAGTCCTGTCTATAGCATGCTGCTCCTGCTTTTTAGCATGCATGTAGTCCTGTGTTGCAGCTTCCGCAGGTTGGCACCTCATTTTTAGGTACACCTGATGCTGCTCCTGGCATGCTCTTCTACACTCCTTATTGAACCAGGGTTGGTCCCCTGGCTTGATGGTAATAGTAGAGTGAGGGATATGCCGGGCCATGAGGTTACAGATTGTGGTGGAATACAATTCTGCTGCTGCTGATGGCCCACAGCACCTCATGGATGCTCAGTTTTGAACTGCTAGATCTTTTTATTTTTTTTATTCGTTTATGAGATGTGGGCGTTGATGGCAAGGCCAGCATTTATTGCCCATCCTTAATTGCCCTTGAAAAGGTGGTGGTGAGCCGCCTTCTTGAACTGCTGCAGTCCGCGTGGTGAAGGTACCCGCACAGTGCTGTTAGGTAGGAAGTTCCAGGATTTTGACCCTGCGACGATGAAGGATCGGCGATATACTTCTAAGTCTTGATGGTGTGTGAGTTGGAGGGGAACTTGGAGGTGGTGGTGTTCCCATGCGCCTGCTGCCCTTGTCCTTCTAGGTGGAAGAGGTCGTGGGTTTGGGAGGTGCTGCCGAAGAAGCCTTGGCGAGTTGCTGCAGTGCATCTTGTAGATGGTACGGTGCGCCAGTGGTGGAGATTAAGAACTTGGAACATTTTACCAGAAGTTGCTATTGAGGCGCAGTCTGTAACATCATCTAAAAGGGAATCAGATAAGTTTTTGAATAGGGAAGAATATAAAAGAATGCAAGGAAAGGACAGGAATAGGATTAGAGTAGATGGCTCCAATTGATGAGTTAGCAGAGAAAAGGGCTGAAAAGCCTCCTCCTGTGCTATAATTTCTATTATGGACAATCTAACACAGCATCTTATTTGATTTGTTTATTGCTGCTTTACACTGTTTAGATCTGCAACTATTCTTTATCTTTTTACCAAGACAGTGTCAGCAGTTACCTAACCACAGGATCATCCCAGCTGAGTCTGTTCCTACCCTCATTTGATATCCACACTTCCAGCGTGGGCCATTGGATAGTGATCAGGTTGGTTATCCTGGGTCATTCCTTTCGCTAGCCCAGGGATCCTGATGCCCGTTGTAGCACCCCACTGCCCAGAGCTGGATTAAGAATTTATGGAGCAACGGGCACCAAGAACATTTGTCGCATCCCCCCCCCTCCCCATCCCCCACTCACCTTGGGTCCTATGGAAAGCTCACTCCCCAAGCCTGAGCACGCAAACTCTTCCCTCCAAGAGCTGTGTTCCCTCCCAGGGGTTTTAGTCTGGTTCCAAGATGTGGCACATGCCAGAGCTGAGCCTGGAGTGGGGAGGAAGTCAGGTGATGCCTCATGCAGCGTTCAGGGCTCCACCTGGTATGGAGTAATCAGCAGGCGGCAGAACCTCACCCGACATTTGTTAAACGTGTAAATTCCTCTGTCCGCGTTAAACCTGTTCCTGCCGCTGCTGTCTCTTTGCTCTCAGCCAGCCTGAGCCGTGGCCTCTGTATTTGAGGTGAAACCCAGTGAGGCCTCCATGACCTCCTCGCTGTACTCTGCACGCCCCTGAGCACTGCGCCACACTGGACAATTCTGGCGGGGGGGGGGGCTCATATTTGGCTGGGATCCCTGAGCACAGGCCTTGTATGCCCCTACATTAATCCGCCCCTGCCTCTAGCTGAAATCAAGTAACTCAGCGCAGATCAGCAATAAAGCCAGGGACCTTCTCAATTTGTATAACTAGGCTTCACACGTTACCTACTGAGATGCTGAGGGAACCCAATAGGGATGCACTTGAACAATTTTATAATATTGATCCCGCTGAAGAATGTTTTAATAATTACAGATAGACAATAATTCTGTGCTGCTCCATAAAAATGCATCAAAAAAGGAACAAAAGCAAATTTTCTATTGAGCTCATAACCCTATAAATGTACTTGATGTTAAGTAAAATGATTTTGATACCATCAAAGTGAAGGTTTTAATTGGTTTAGGTAATTCTCATTGCATCTCTATTATGCGCAGCTCAGTTATTGCCAACACCTGTGGAAAATAACTCTGGGGCACAATTATAGACAAACAAGATTTTCTAAAAAGTGTTCTCGCTGCGCTGCTGTCAAAGATGGGAATGTCCATGAATACAATGGGGATGTTCATTTGAGGATGGGGATATGGACCACTTGGGAGTTGACACAGACTGAGTTCTGAACTGCACCTGAACTATGTTATGACCCTGCAGGAGTGCTTCATACTGTTACTAGGTGCAAAGAGAAAAAAATGTTTCATTTCTGAGCTGTGTTATTCATCACTTTGACAAGCATAAAATTCATCCCCAAAAAATCAATACCTAAGTAAATAAAAATAAAAATTACCTTTGCTGAGAAAGGGCATTAGTTGAAGGCAGATCAATTACCTCCAGATATCCAAGTTTTATCCATGGAGAATTGATGAATTCCTCTTCAGACTGACAGTTTCTGAAGGGTAGTAGGTGATATATTTCTAGGAGTCACACATGCTCACAAAGCAAACCAACAGTTTGAACTCCAATGGATTGGGAGATGAAGATTGGACCATGTGAAGGTCTAAAGGGGTTCTATTTTTGTCTTTTATCTCTTGTTGTCCCATTAATATGCACTGGAACACAATTTAACTCCTGTAATAAATGAGGGGTTAGTATAGTGGAATTCATTATATTGCAGTTAGAAGGTTTCTGACGTATGAGATTAATGAAATCATATACAACATGAACTGTGCAACCAGTTTTATATAGAGAGAGTTATGTGGGTGAAATTCCTTTCTTAATGGAAAATTCCTATTTTTCTCTGTAATTAACAGCCCGCTAACTAAATTGTATTCTCAGGAATCACACATTTCATTGCTGGAATTTCCTGTGATTTTGTTTGTAGGTTGTACTTGTGAATAATAACACGCATTCTACCATTTTGTGTTTAAAAAAAAAATCCCTTCCTATTAAAGTTACTGAACTAATTGATGTGTGATATATTGAGTAAAGTTAGTTTTTAGTGGTAACTATAGTCAGTTTGCATATATTCTAGTAATTTCAACACCATCAGCAAGAAGATTTGATTTACTTGGTGCACAGAGGCATCATATAAAGTGAAATCCAATAATAATAAAGATGTACAAACTACTCTCATAATGAAGCAACCAGTTTAGCACTATGGGGGTAAAATTGTTTTCTGCCAGTAATGCTGCCAGTTTGCTATGAATCCATTTTGCGCTACTGGGGAAGATCAACTTAAGAACATAAGAACATAAGAAATAGGACCAGGAGTAGGCCATTTGGCCCAGTGATCTTCTACCTCAACTCCACCTTCCCGCACTATCCTCATATCCCTTAATTCCCTTCGTTCCCAAAAATGTATCGACCTCTGCCTTGAATATACTCAATGACTGAGCATTCACAGCTCTCTGGGGTAGAGAATTCCAAAGATTCACAACCCTTTGAGTGAAGAAATTTCTCCTCATCACAGTCCTAAATGTCCTAAATTCTGTGACTGTGACCCCGTGTTCTAGATTCCCCAGCCAGGGGAAACATTTTCTCAGCATTAACCCTGTCAAGCCCCTTAAGAATGTTATATGTTTCAATTAGATCACCTCTCATTCTTCTAAACTCTAAGGAATATAGGCCTAGTCTACTCAATCTCTCCTCATAGGGCAATCCCCTCATCCCAGGAACCAGTCTGGTGAACCTTCGCTGCACTCCCTCTAAGGCAAGCATGTCTTTCCTTAGGTAAAGAGACCAGAACTGTACACAGTACTCCAGGTGTGGCCTCACCAATGCCCTGTATAATTGTAGTAAGACTTCTTTACTCTTATACTCTAATCCCTTTGTAACAAAAGCTAACATACCATTTGCCTTCCTAATTGCTTGATGTACCTGCATGTTAACTTTCTGTGATTCATGTACAAGGACATCCAGGTCCCTCTAAGTGCAAACATTTCCCAGTCTCTCACCATTCAAAAAATATTCTGCTTTTTTGTTTTTCCGACCAAAGTGGATAACTTCACACTTCCCCACATTGTATTCCATTTGCCATGTTCTTGCCCACTCAGTCAACCTGTCTATATCTCTCTGCAGCCTCTTTGCATCCTCCTCACAGCTTACTTTCCCACCTAACTTTGTATCATCAGCAAACTTGGATACATTATACTCAGTCCCTTCATCTAAGTCATTAATATAGATTGTAAATAGCTGAGGCCCAAGCACTGATCCTTGAGGTACCCCGCTAGTTACAGCCTGCCAACCTGAAAAAGTCCCGTTTATTCCTACTCTCTGTTTTTTGTCCAGTAACCAATCCTCAATCCATGCTAATATATTACCCCCAATACCATGAGTCCTAATTTTGTGTAATAACCTCTTGTGTGGCACCTTATCGAATGCTTTTTGAAAATCCAAATACACCACATCCACTGGTTTCCCCTTATCCCTCCTACTAGTTACATCTTCAAAAAACTCTAACTAGATTTGTCAAACATGATGTCCCTTTCATAGAACCATGTTGACTCTGCCTAATCATATTATGATTTTCTAAGTGCCCTGTTACCACGTCCCTAATAATAAATTCTAGCATTTTGCCTACTACTGATGTCAGGCTAACTGGCCTATAGTTCCCCATTTTTTTCTCTTCGTCCTTTCTTAAATAGCGGGGTTATGTTTGCAACCTTCCAATCCTTGGGGACTGTTCTAGAACCTAGGGAATTCTGGAAGATTAACACCAGTGCATCCACTATCTCTGCAGTTACCTCTTTTAAAACCTTAGGATGCAGGTCGTCAGGTCCAGGGGATTTGTCGCCACTTAGTCCCATTAATTTCTCCAGTACTATGTCTTTACTTACACTGATATCTTTAAGTTCCCCATTCTCTCTAGACCCTTGGTTCCTCAGTATTTCCAGAATTTTTTTGTGTCTTCTACTATGAAAACAGATACAAATTATTTGTTTAATGTCTCTGCCATTTACTTATTGCCAATTATAATTTCTCCTGTCACTGCCTCTAATGGGCTCACGTTTACTTTCACTAATCTCTTCCTATTTACATAGCTATAGAAACATTTACAATCTGTTTTTATGTCTCTTGCTAATTTACTCTCACATTCTTTTTTCTCTTTCCTTATTAATTTCTTGGCCCTCCTTTGCTGAATTCTAAAATCCTCCCAATCCTCAGGCTTACTACTCTTTTTGGCAAAATTATAAGCCTCTTCCTTTGATCTAATACTATCTTTAACTTCTCTTGTTAGCCACGGTTGGACCACTTTTCGCCCCCTATTTCTCTTGTAAGCTTGTTGGATGTTGGCTCTGTTTGAAGTCAAGGCGGCCCACAAAGGAAGTGGTACACATTTTATGGAGAGAAGTGACTGTGGCAGTGAGTGATCCCCAGGAATCCTTTGCAGTGCCAGAAGTTTAACAATTTCACCAGAGCAGCCAAGGTACAATACCTGCTCCCACTGACTCTACATTGCATTCTCTTTATATGTGTGGCACTCCTTCATTCAATATCATGCTCTAGGACTGTACTCTGAACCTTTGAATCTAAATGCACCTTCCCTTACAATGTGCCATGTATGAGCAAGCTTTCCTAACTCACCACACCTGTCTTTTCTTGATTTTTATCCCTCAAATAACCTGATATGCCAAACTGTTGTAACATAATACTCTGTCCAGGCTTTACTGCAATACTCATGTCTTCCCTTTCTCTCACAGGAGAAGGTGGCTGGACAATTCACCTCTCCATCCCTCATGATTGTCAGGTTCCATGTGGCTGAACATTTTTGATGGAGATGTAGGAGAGCCAGTGGCAGCTGCAGGTTTGTCTATAGACAATCCGCAGCTAATTTATATAATGGTTTGGGAGCGCAACTCACTAGCAACAAACATGATCTTCAAGAGCTACAGAGGAATCACATGGAAGTCACATAATGTTACAACATCTCTTCATTTTCTTTTCACCTAGATAAGCTAAAGCAAGATATGAGTGATTATCACTTCTGCTCAAACATCCACAACCTCACCAACACAATCATCAGTCCTTCCCTCTTAATGACCAGCCTGCAGAAATTCTCTCGGGGGTGGGGGGGGTGATGTACATAATTTCATTGAAGGTTTTTAACATACATTATACACAAGTCTGTCAGAGGAGTCAGGGGTGAATGTGGGATCTAACAGTGGGGAGTGGAGGCTCTGCAGAAGTGAATCTGTGGCTCCAGAGTCTGTAGACTCAAATCTCTGGGGTCCTGCTCTAAAGAAAAGGATACTGGAGGAGCATTACACTCACATGGAAGCACTTAGTGCCACCTTGGAGGTCCTGAGACCGATGCCAGGAATCACAGCAGAGTCCAATGCCATTCTCAGTGCCAATATCTGAGAAGGATTCTAAACAATGCAGGGCCAATTGATCAGTGGGCATTCAGATCCCAGACACTATGAACATCTGTATAAGTTCCCCCAAAACACTACATTTTTTTTGACTGAAACAGATGAACAACAGTTCAGTGAACAGATGAGTTTTATGTTGCTTAATGCAGTGCCGCATGAGTAATTCTTTATCAGGAATGATGCAGCAATGGCTGCAGCACTGTCAATTGGAAACAAGATAAACTGCACCCAAACTTTCTTGACTTCAAATGAAAAAGATACAATTAAAATGATACATCTCAATACACTTCCTTGGATAATACAACTAAATAAGAGGTAGTAAGTTCCACCAAGATACATTTTACAGTTAGTTTGTTTTAGATTGATAGTGAATAAGAATAATATCCATGCTTTTCATGTTGTTGAAATCAAATAATTAATTGGAAAGAAATAAAACAATTTCTGCTTGGTATGGTAGTTTATGAATTCCGTTAAGATATTTAGCCATTTCATGTTCGGTGTGACATTTTCTTAAGTCGCTGAGATGCATCTGTTCATTATGTGTAGCAATTTCAGTTGAAAAGAAAACCTTTTATTGAGAAGCGCAGCTGAGAGGATTTCAGTCCGTCTCTTAAGTGAAAGGATAGCACCACACAGTGGCACAACACATTGCTGCACTGTGCCATGGAGTGCTAGCACCTGTATTTCTCCCTGCATCAAGGCCTCATCTTTGCTGTGTAGTCAGGTGTCACTTCCCCAAACGGAGACCGGAGGAAAAACTGACAAACAAGTAGGACCCACTTTCATCACTTCTTAGTCGTTAGTTCAAAAACAACTTCAACCAGCAGCAGGTTGGCTTGTTCACTGCAGAATGATGCATGAAATGAGAAGACCTAAAATGGAGGAACAAAGTAAAAAACATTAAGAAAAAGGGGCAGATTGTAACATTGTGGGAAAACAGAAGAGCTCAGTAAAATCAGCATCATAATGTCTTTGGCATTGTTTTCTGGGAGTTGTAATTCTCCACGGCCTACTTAGGAGGAGGCGATATTAAGAAGAACTGCATCTCCCGGAATGTTTTCTTGGGATGTCAGTAATGTGGTCTTGAAAAATTGGGCCTTTTTTCATTCAATCAATGCAGATTATGGAGTGATATGATCGAAGTGTTTAAAATTCAGAAAGCATGAGACAGGGTATGTAGAAGCAGATTGCTTCCAACAATTGAGGGGTCTAGAATGAGGAGCCATAGATACACATCACCTGGGTTCTGACTTGGAAAGCTTAGTGTGCCTGGCAGTATGAGGGAGATGAATTAATATATATGGGACGTTAATGAGCTCGAACCACAGCTCATGATCCACTGACCATGAGGTCAGCTCACATGCATTACTGGGAGAGGGGGCGGTGGGGGCGCGATGGGGAGTGCGAAGGAGGGATTTTGGGTACCATTTGTTGTCTGTAACTGGAAAGGTTCTTTGGGGGAGGGAAGGAGAACTCAGGTGGGGAATAATTGGCTTTTTGAGGCTTAATGCTGACAGAGAATGTAGGCTGGATGCCGTAGAGCTGTGTCAGATTCGCCCAGGAAAAAGATTATTTTATTACAAGGACGTTCCATTCAACACCCATTGTTAATGACATTGGGCGATAGTCACATTATGGGGGAGGCTCATAATTTAAATCTTCCCTTATCGAGCTTTACACACAGTTTGTGCATAGGCTCGCAGTGCACTATGTACTGGTTGGCCCTAGCATCACATTATCGGCCCCATACACTTGATACTGCAATACTCTTGGATTAATTGCTGTGCTTTTATGATGCTAATCTTGACAATGCTTTCAGCTTAAGTAATTCATTTGAGCTAGAACCCTTAATATATGTTCTCAGCATTCACACTTCACATAAAAATATTCAAAATAAGAGAAATGGATGCAACAAAATAAAAAGGGTGCTAATATTAATTATTCTTTGTAACAATTTGAATTTCTTTGTAAGAGGCCCTGATGGTGAATTTAAGACTTTATTCTGCCACCCCACAGTCAGTTAGTTGAATAGTGGGGGTTCCTAGAACAGAGGCGAGCCACTTACATTCATAGGAACATAGGAACAGGAGGAGGCCATTCAGCCCCTCGAGCCTGCTCCGCCATTCAATGAGATCATGGCTGATCTGTGACCTAACTCCATATACCTGCCTTTGCCCCATATCCCTTAATACCTTTGGTTAACAGAAAGCTATCAATCTCTGATTTAAAATTAACAATTGATCTAGCATCAATTGCCATTTGCAGAAGAGAGTTCCAAACTTCTACCACCCTTTGTGTGTCGAAGTGTTCCCTAATTTCACTCCTGAAAGGTCTGGCTCTAATTTTTAGACTATGCCCCCTAGTCCCAACCAGTGGAAATATTTTCTCTCTATCTACCCTATCTGTTCCCCTTAATATCTTGAAAACTTCGATCAGATCACGCCTTAGCCTTCTAAATTCTAGGGAATACAACCCTAAATTGTGTAATCTCTCCTTGTAACTTAACCCTTGAAGTCCAAGTATCATTCTGGTAAATCTATACTGCACTCCCTCCAAGGCCAATATATCCTTGCTAAGGTGTGGTGTCCAGAACTGCTCACAGTACTCCAGGTGTGGTCTAACCAGGGTTTTGTATCGCTCTCACCAGGGTTATAAGACATCCCCCAATGTCCTGGTCTGGGCCATGCCCCAGAGGCTTACCCAGACTCATAGGGCTGACTGTGATAACTCAGCCTCTGGCATTGGATCCCTAACAACCAGCTGTATTTTGGGAGTACACTGGTTGAAGGTAGCCCCTCTTAACAAAGGTACACCCTCGCTCTGGGGGTAAGGGGCCAGCTGATGAGGATGGAGTCATCCCGTCAGTGAATTCACTGGCTCGCGAGTAACAGAAAGAAAGAATAAAAGCCTCTAATTTTAGCGTATTATTACATCCTCGGGACATCTCAAAGTGCTTCACAATCAATTTTGAAGTGCAGTCAGTTTTGTGATGTATGGTCCGAAAACCCTGGCTTCTGTGAGATGGAAATGTTTCCAGATGGAGCAAACTCTCAGTCGGAGGCTGGATTGTTTCATTGTATTAGGCTCATCCTGAGTAGGCACATGATTACAGCTGGGGCAAAAGTTAGGGACCTTATTCATGGATATCCTTGAAAAGCATGCTGATGAGTAACTGGATGCAAGCTTCAACAATCAATGCCACTATTGATAGGGTAGTTATTAATGATAGCAGCTCTGCATGGGGCAGTTCACTAGTAGAATCCCAGAGGGGTCCTTGTTAGGTTTGTTGCTCATCAGCATCTTTATTAATGATGTGAGTGATGGCATCAGGGAAACAGTCCACAAGTTTGCTGATTACCACAAAGATGTGTGTGAAATTATAACCTTAGATGCATAGTCTGCAGGTCAATGAGCCCATGTGTGACAGATGTGGGCACCAAGATGTAGTATTAAAAAGTAGAAACAAGTTGCACAGAGAACTGGAGAGACAATTAGAGTTAGAAATAATACAGAATTAGGTGGGATCATAGAAAATACAAAGAGGTCTAAGTTAGGTTTGGCGTGCGTGCGTGTAACTGTGGTTAATAATGTTGGTGACCTGCAGGCGCAAATAGCCACGTGGGAATATGATATAGTGGAGATAACGGAGACCTGGCTCAAAAAAGGGTAGGATTGGATGCTTAATATTCTTGGGTACCAGATATTCAGGAAATAAAGGGAAGGAAAAAAAGGAGGGAAAGCAGTTTTGATTAAGGAAAATATGACAGTGCTAGAAAGAGAGAATGTCCTTGAGGGGTCAAAGACAGAGGGCTGGATTTTCAATGACCCGTGGAGTCAGGTTTGGAGGCGGGGGGGGGGGTGGTTAAAGTTGCAGATTCGGGGGTCCCGACCCCATCCCGCCTCCAACCCGCCTCCATGCCAGTTTCTCTGGTGGCGGGTACCCGACCTGTGCTAAAACCCGACTCCCCGAGGCGGGAAGGGATTAGTGACAATTAACTGCCTGTTAACAGGTAGTTAACAGGCAGTTTTTGCATAATCCCTATATTAAAAAGAAAAGTGTGGGCTTCCCGACAGGTGGCAACCACGCCAAGTTATTGGGGCGGGCCGTGGGTCTGCAGGGGTTGGAGGGGTCGATATGTCCGGTGGGCAGGTGAGTGATGGGTGCATGTGTGCAGAGGTAAGTGTGTAAGGTAAGTGCCAAGTGTTGGAAAAAGTTTTACTTACCTTAACTTCCTCCTGCAGGTGTCAGCCCTTCAGTTCTCGGGAGTTAGAAATCTCACCGGCACAGAAAGCAGGAAAGCCGTGGTTCTGTCAAAAACTGCAGCCTTCTGTTTTCTGTGCTGGAATGATTTCTAACTCAGCCTGAGAGGAAGGACTGAAGTTAGAAATCATATTGTGAGTGTTTGACAGCTTCACAGAGCTGTCAAATGCTGATATTTCATCTGTCAAAAGCTCTTGACAGATGAAATGTCAGTCTGTGACATCACCTGTTGCCGAGTGGCCCTTAATTGGCCTGCTGAGCCCACTGGGCGGGCTCAACAAGGTCAATCAAGGGAAAATACAATGGGTTGGCCACATCTCGATGGAGGCGGGTTCACAAGCCAGAATGTGTGATTCCCGACCCCAACCCGACTCCAACTTCAAAATCCAGCCCAGAATCTATTTGGTTGAAGTTAAGAAATAATAAAGGAGCTATTACATTACTTGGTGTAGTTTATAAGCCACCAAATAGTGGAAAGGAGATAGAGGAGCAGATTTGCAGGGAAATTACTGAGATGTAAACCCCAAGGGGTAAAAATTGAGTCGCGCCCCATTTGGGGCGCTAACCTCGCCGGGGCGCGACTTTTAGCGCCCCGAAAAAATTAGCGGCCCCGCGCCGGAACTTCAGTGGTTGCGCCCCAAGAGGGAAGCGGGGCGCCACTGGAAGCACCCCGCATCCCTCTTGGGGCGCTGCGAGTGAATATCCTGGCGCTACGTGCCGCAGTATTGCAGGCCTTCCTCCCCTTCTTAAAGGGGAGGGTCCCTGCGCAGCGCGAACCGGGGCCCAGCTGGGCCCCCAGGGATCGGGAGTACCGGCAAAAGAGCCCGGCACTCAAGAGAAGTGCCGGGCTCTTGGAGCGCAGCCGGCACTTCACGGTGGGGGGGCTTCACGGGGGCCGGGGGCAGGTGCTGGCAGGCGGCCAGCAACAAAAATGGCCGCCTGCCACCTCCCCTTTAAATATCGCCGCCCCGGCCGCACGTACGCCTCCCTGAACCCGTCGGACATAGCGTCTGGCGGTAAATCAGGGGGCGCGACTGAAGATCGCGGCTGGAGCGCGAGCGGGGTGCTGCGCACGGCGATGACGTCATCGCCGGCGGCACAGCGCCACAGGGCGCTACCGGCTGGCGCCGCCGCTAACCTCCCGCTGAATTTTTCGGGAGGCGTGGGCGGCGCTGCGCCCGGGCGTTAGCTGCTTTACGCCCCATTAGCGCCCTCTTAAGGCGCTAACGGGAGGCGCAAGCAGCTGAATTTTTCCCCCCCAAGGCTTTTTACTCTTATGTGAGAAATAAAAGAATGACCAGGGTGAGGGTAGGGCCGGTCAAGGACAGTAGTGGGAACTTGTGCATGGAGTCAGAAGAGATAGGAGAGGTGATGAATGAATACTTTTCGTCAGTGTTCACCGAGGAGAGGGGCCATGTTCTTGAGGATGAGAGTGTGATAAAGGTGGATAGGCTGGAGGTGGTAGATGTTCTGAGGGAAGATATTTTAGCAATTTTGAAGAACCTGAGGGTCGATAAGTCCCCTGGGCCAGATGGGATATATCCTAGGATTCTTTGGGAGGCAAGGGAGGAGATTGCAGAGCCTCTGGCTTTGATCTTTGGGTCCTCACTGTCCACGGGGATGGTGCCAGAGGACTGGAGAGTGGCGAATGTTGTTCCTCTCTTCAAGAAAGGAAATAGGAATGACCCTGGTAATTATAGGCCGGTTAGTCTTACTTCGGTGGTTGGTAAGATAATGGAAAAGGTCCTGAGGGATAGGATTTATGACCATTTGGAAAGGGGCAACTTAATCAGGGATAGTCAACACAGATTCGTGAAGGGTAAGTCTTGCCTAACAAATTTGATTGAATTCTTTGAGGAGGTAACTAAGTGTGTAGATGAAGGTAGAGCAGTTGATGTCGTATACATGGATTTTAGTAAGGCGTTTGATAAGGTTCCCCATGGTCGTCTCATGAAGAAAGTAAGGAGTTGTGGGATAGAGGGAAATTTGTCCGATTGGATAAGTAACTGGCTATCTCATAGAAGGCAGAGGGTGGTGGTGGATGGAACATTTTCGGACTGGAGACCAGTTACCAGCGGTGTGCCACAGGGGTCGGTGCTGGGTCCTCTGCTGTTTGTGATTTTTATCAATGACTTGGAGGAGGGGACTGAAGGGTGGATCAGTAAATTTGCTGATGACACCAAGATTGGTGGAGTAGTGGATGAGGTGGAGGGCAGTTGTAGGCTGCAAAGAGACATTGATAGGATGCAGAGCTGGGCCGAAAAATGGCAGATGGAATTTAACCCTGATAAGTGCGAGGTGATTCATTTTGGTAGGGCAAATTTGAATAAGGATTACAGGGTCAACGGCAGGGTTCTGAGGAACGTGGAGGAGCAGAGGGATCTGGGGGTTCATATTCACAGATCTCTGAAGGTTGCCACTCAAGTGGATAGAGCAGTAAAGAAGGCCTATGGTGTGTTGGCGTTTATTAACAGAGGGTTTGAGTTTAAGAACCGTGAGGTTATGCTGCAACTGTACAGGACCTTGGTGAGACCACATTTGGAATATTGTGTGCAGTTCTGGTCACCTCACTATAGGAAGGACGTGGAAGCATTGGAAAGAGTGCAAAGGAGATTTACCAGGATGCTGCCTGGTTTGGGGGGGAGGTCTTATGAGGAAAGATTGAGGGAGTTGGGGCTTTTCTCTTTAGAGCGGAGGAGGATGAGAGGCGACTTAATAGAGGTTTATAAGATGATGAGGGGGATAGATAGAGTGGATGTTCAGAGACTATTTCCTCGGGTAGAGGCAGCTGTTACAAGGGGGCATAACTATAAGGTGCATGGGGGGAGATATAGAAGGGATGTCCGAGGTAGATTCTTTACTCAGAGAGTGGTTGGGGTGTGGAATGGACTGCCTGCTGTGATAGTGGAGTCGGACACTTTAGGAACTTTCAAGCGGTTATTGGATAAGCACATGGAGCACACCAGAGTGATAGGGAGTGTGATAGCTTGATCTTGGATTCGGACAATGCTCGGCACAACATCGAGGGCCGAAGGGCCTGTACTGTGCTGTACTGTTCTATGTATCTATGTATCTATGTGCATGAACTATAGAGTAGTGATAATGTTAGACTTTAACTACCCCAATATTGAAAGGGGCAGTGATTGTGTTTAGGGCAGAGAAGGGGAGGAATTTATGAAGTGTGTTCAGGAGAACTTTCTTGATCAGTATGTTTACTGCCCAACAAGGAAGGAGGCATTGCTGGATCTAGTCCTGGGGAGTGAAGTGGTCAAATGGAGAATGTCACAGTGAGGGAGCATCTTGGAAAAATTGATCATAGTATCATAAGGTTTAGATTAGTTATGGAGAAGAACAAGGCACAATCTAGAATAAAAATACTTAACTGGAGGAGGGCTAATTTCAGCAAATTGTGGATAGCTCTGGCCCAGGTAAATTGGAGTCAAAGACTGGCAGGCAGAAATGTAATGGAGCAATGGGCGGCCTTTGAAGAGGAGATGGTTCGGGTACAGTCTAGGTACATTCCTATGAGGGGGAAAGGGAGGGCAACCAAAGCCAGAGCTCCCTGGATGACGAAGGAGTTAGAGAGTAGGATGAAGCAGAAACAGGGGCATATGACAGATTTCAGCGTGATAATATAAGGGGGAATCAGGCTGAATATAAAAAGTACAGAGGAGAAGTGAAAAAGGAAATAAGATGGGCAAAGTGACAGTACAAGAAATGATTGGCGGCTAACAAAAACAGGATTCCAGAGGTCTTCTACAGGCATACTAACAGTAAAAGGGTTGTCAGAGGAGTGGTGGGGCCGATTGGGGACCAAAATGGAGATCTATTGGTGGAGGCCAAAGGCATTGCTGAGGTACTAAATGAGTACTTTGCATCTGTGTTTACCAAGGAAGAAGACTTTGCCAAAGCTATGGTAAACGAGGAGATTGTCGGGATACTGGATGAGATAAAAATAGATAAAGAGGAGGTATTAGAAAGGCTGGTAGTATTTAAAGTGGATAAGTCACCTGATCCGGATGGGATGCATCCTAGGTTGCTGAGGAAAGTAAGGGTAGAAATTGCGGAGGTGCTGGCCACAATCTTCCAATCCTCCTTAGATAGAAGCGTGGTGCCAGAGGACTGGAGGATTGCAAATGTTACACCCTTATTCATCAAAGGATAAACCTGGCAATTACAGGACAGTCAGTTTAACGTCGGTGGTGGGGAAGCTTTTAGAAACAATAATCCGGGAGAAAATTAACAGTCACTTGGACAAGCATGGACTAATAAAGGAGAGCCAGCACAGAATTGTTAAGGGCAAATCGTGTTTGACTAACTTTATTGAGTTTTTTGATAAGGTAACAGGGTGGATGAGGGCAATGCTGTTAATGTTGTGTACATGGACTTTCAAAAGGGGTTTCATTAAGTACCACATAATAGGTTTGTTAACAAAATTGAAGCCCATGGGATAATAGGGGCATTAGCAGCATGGAAACAAAATTGGCTATGGGATAGAAAACAGAGGGGGAGAAATTCGGTACCGCCCCAGCCCGATCAGCCAGGTGCACTGCAGCAGAGTGCTGAGCTGATCGATCGCTGGCGAAGACAAGGAAAAAAATAAGAGAAAGAGCATTTCAGAATTTTTTTCACTTACCTCGGCCACCTCGCCTTTACGTATTGCCCCTGAAGCGCCCGGCCTCCCGAAGAACGCCTCCTGCAGCTGCCGGTGTTTTCGCCCGCCGATACTGCAGGGGGTGGAACCGAAGTTCGGGTCCGGGGCGCTACTGGGGCGATGCGCACGACGATGACGTCACGATCTCCGGGCGAAGGAGATCAGGATGCAACGCTATACCGCTGCCGCAAACCTCCCGCCGAATATAGCAGGAGTTGATCTTCTCGTCGCACCGGTCGGTAACTGCTTAGCGCCCCGTTAGTGCCTCCCGGAGGTGCCCAATTTCTCCCCCAGAGAGCTGTGGTGAATTATTTTTTTTTGACTGAAAGGAGGTATACAGTGGTGTTCCCCAGGGTTCAGTACTAGGATCACTGCTGCTTCTGATACACATTAATGAATTGGACTTGGGGGAACAGGGCACAATTTCAGAATTTGCAAATGACACGAAACTTAGAAGAGTAGTAAACAGTGAGGAAGATAGTAATAGACTTCAAGTGGACATAAACTGGCTGGTGGAGTGGGCGAACACATGGCAGATGAAATTCAATGCAGAAAAGTGTGAGGTGATACATTTTGGTAGGAAGAATGAGGAGAGACATTGCAAGCTAAATGGTACAATTTTAAAGGGGGTGCAAGAACAGAGAGACCTGGGTGTGTTTGTGCACAAATCTTTGAAGGTGCCAGGACAGGTTAACAAAGCAGTTAATAAAGCATAGTCCATGCCCGCATGCAACAAGATCTGGCTGATGTTCAGGCTTGGGCTGATAAGTGGCAGGTAACATTCGCGCCACAGAAGTGCCAGGCAATTACTATCTCCAACAAGCGAGAGTCTAACCACCTCCCCATGACATTCAATGGCATTACCATCGCCAGATCCCCCACCATCAACATCCTGGGGGTCACCATTGACCAGAAACTTACTAGACCAGCCGCATAAATACTGTGGCAACAAGAGCAGGTCAAAGGCTAGGTATTCTGCGGTGAGTGTCTCCACTCCTGACTCCCCAAAGCCTTTCCACCATCTACTAGGCACAAGTAAGGAGTGTGTTGGAATACTCTCCACTTGCCTGGATGAGTGCAGCTCCAACAACACTCAAGAAGCTCGACACCATCCTGGACAAAGCAGCCCACTTGATTGGCACCCCCTCTATCACCTTAAACATTTACTCCTCCACCACCGGCGTACCGTGGCTGCAGTGTGTACCATCTACAAGATGCTCTGCAGCAACTCACCAAGGCTTCTTCGGCAGCACCTCCCAAACCCGCGACCACTTCCATCTAGAAGGACAAGGGCAGCAGGCGCATGGGAACACCACCACCTTCAAGTTCCCCTCCAAGTCACACACCATCCTGACTTAGAAGTATATTGCCGATCCTTCATCGTTGCTGGGTCAAAATCCTGGAACTCCCTACCTAATAGCACTGTGGGAGTACCTTCACCACATCGAATGTAGTGGTTCAAGAAGGCAGCACACCACCACCTTCTCAAGGGCAATTAGGGATGGGCAATAAATGCTGGCCTCGCCAGCGACGCCCACATCCCATAAACGAATAGAAATAAATAAATAAAAAATATGGGAATCTGAGCTTTATAAATAGAGGCATCGAGTACAAAAGCCACAAAGTTATGCTAAACCTATATAAAACACTAGTTCGGCCTCAGTTGGAGTATTGTGTCCAATTCTGGGCACCACATTTTAGGAAGGACATCAAGGCTTTGGAGAGGGTACAAAAGAGATTAGTTCCAGGGATGAGGGATTACAGTTACGTGTATAGACTGAAGAAGCTTGGGTTGTTCTCCTTAGAGCAGAGAAGATTAAGAGGAAATTTGATAGAGGTGTTCAAAATCATGAAGTGTTTTGATAGAGTGAATAAGGAGAAACTGTTCCCATTGGTGGAAGGGTTGAGAACCAGAGGACACAGATTTAAGGTGATTGACAAAGGAACCAGAGGCGACATGAGGAAAAAAAAAATTATGCAATGAGTGGTTAGGATTTGGAATGCACTGCCTGTTAGGGTGGTTGAAACAGATTCAATAACTGGATAAATAATTGAAGGAGAAAAATTGTAGGGATATGGAGAAAGAGCCGGAGAGTAGGACTAACTGGATTGCTCTTCGAAAGAGCCGGCACAGACTCGATGAGCTGAATGGCCTCCTTCTGTGCTGTACTATTCTATGATTCTATGCTTCTGTGAATATATCTAAAACTAAAAGTACAATTCTTACCTTGTTCAAGGCTTTGTTTTGACTGAATCTAGAATACTATACCCAGTTTTGGTCTCCTCGCATGTTACGGGATATCAAGGCCCTCTCAAAAGTCCACAGGAAGGCCACCCAATTGATACCTAGTTTAAAATCCTAGTTATCAGGATAGGCTTAGGGAATTGGGGCTTTTGCTCTGGAAAAGCATGAACGTCAAGGGGATATAATTAATGCCTTTAAAGTAATAAAGGGATTAGATCCTGCCCAAGTGGGCAGAGCATTTGAGGCAGGAACATACTAGGGGGAAACCAAACAAGTTACAAAAGCATAGAGTTAGGTTGGACACTAAAAAGTACTTCTTTTTAGAGTGGAAAACATCTCAAATGGCAGAAGTTATGTGGGTTAACTGGGTCTAGTGATATCAGTTATTGTGGTCTCCTGGAGCTTGCTTAGTTACCTTTGAAGATTGAAGAAGAATTTTCCAGGGTTTTTTTCCCCAAATTGGCCTACGTTTTCTTCATGTTTTCTAGCCTCTCGAGGGGATTACATGATTGGGACAGGGGAATGTGGGTTGGCAGTGCATATATGTTGCATCATATTGGGCTGGGATAGGCTTGTTGGATCAAATGGTCTTTCTTTCATGTTCAGTTATATATAGCACTGGGATCTTGAAAGTTTCATTTTGAGACCTTTGGTTAGAGAAGAGGTTGAAACCTGTGTGCTGAATGTGCTTAAAGCCATTAGTATGAGCATGGGTGAAACATACATTTTTCTGTGCATTGTGTCAGCCAAACTCCTCAACCTGCCTTAGAGATCGTTCCATTATAGAAGTGCAAGGACTCCTCTAAAACATCTGGCTTCTTCTTTACCATTAGTAATACCAACTCCTTGGGTGGTAAGAAGCTCAAACTGAATTTTTGCGATGTTTTACTGTTAATGCTAATGCAGAATCGTCTGTGCTTCATCTTCGCGTGTATGTATACACAGCAACAGTGGCGTTGATTCACACAGATACACAGGTAGCGTGCTGAGTCACTGTTCAACGGGATCGGGACAATCATGGCTGCACCCCTCAGCCTTCTTTTTTCAGGAGAAAAGAGACCCAGCCTGTTCATCCTTTCCTGATATGTATACCCTCGCAGTTCTGGTATCATCCTTGTAAATCTTCTCTGCACCCTCTCCAGTGCCTCGATATGCTTTTTATAATATGGCAACCAGAACTGTACACAGTCTGGTGTACAACGAGAACTGTACACCACCTTCAGTGTGCCAGTGCAGCCTTCGGTCGCCTGAGGAAGAGAGTGTTTGAAGACCAGGACCTCAAAACCGGCACCAAGCCCATGGTCTACAGAGCAGTAGTAATACCCGCCCTGCTGTATGCCTCAGAGACATGGACCATGTACAGCAGGCACCTCAAAGCACTGGAGAGGTATCACCAATGCTGCCTTCGCAAGATCCTGCAAATCCATTGGCAGGATAGGCGCACCAATGTCAGTGTTCTCGCTCAGGCCAACATCCCCAGCATCGAAGCTTTGACCACGCTCGATCAGCTCCGATGGACGGGTCACATCGTCCGCATGCCCGATACGAGACTCCAAAACAAGCACTCTACTCGGAGCTCCGACACGGCAAGAGAGTCCCAGGTGGGCAGAGGAAACGCTTCAAGGACACCCTCAAAGCCTCCTTGAAAAAGTGCAACATCCCCACCGACACCTGGGAATCCCTGGCCCAAGACCGCACAAAGTGGAGGAGAAGCATTCGGGAAGGCGCCGAATACCTCGAGTCTCTTCGCCGGGAGCAAGCGGAAGCCAAGTGCAAGGAGAGCACATCAACCCAAGCACCCCACCTACCCGCCCCTTCAACCACCGTCTGCCCCACCTGTGACAGAGACTGTAGGTCCCGCATTGGACTCATCAGTCACCTGAGAACTCATTTTTAATGTGGAAGCAAGTCATCCTCGGTTCCGAGGGACTGCCTAAGAAGGAGAAGAAGAAGACACAGTACTCCAAGTGTGGTCTAACCAAGGTTCGATACAAGTTTAGCATAACTTCCCTACTTTTCAATTCTATCCCTCTAGAAATAAACCCTAGTGCTTGGCTTGCTTTTTTTTAATGGCCTTGCTAACCTATGGCGCAACTTTTAGTGATTTGTGTATTTGTACTCCGAGATCCCTTTGTTCCTCTACTCCACCTAGACTCGCACCCTCCAAGTGATAAGTGACCTCCCTATTCTTCCTATTAAAATGTACTACCTCACATTTGTCTGTGTTGAACTTCAGTTGCCAATTATTTGCCCATTCTGCAAGTTTATTAATGTCCTCCAGTAATTTGTTGCAGTCCTCCTCAGTATTGACTATCCCCCCCAATTTGGTATCATCCGCAAATTTAGAAATTGTGTTTTTGATTCCAAAGTCTAAATCATTAATGTAAATTGTGAAAAACAGTGGTCCCAGCACTGATCCTTGTGGAACACCACTACCCACCTTCTGCCACTCTGAATAGCTACCCTTTACTCCTAATCTCTGCTTTCTGGCTTGAAGCCAGCTAGCAATCCATTCTGCTACTTGTCCCCTGACTCTGCATTCTCTGACCTTATTCATTAGTTTATTATGGGGTACCTTATTCAAGGCCTTTTGAAAGTGTGTTTGGAATAAAGAAAGTGTTTGGAATAAAGAAATTCCAACCGTTCCTGATCGGCAGAATGTTTACGCTGATAACCGATCACAAACCGCTCCTAGCAATGTTGGGGCCCAAATCTGCCATCCCTGCAATGGCCGCATCAAGAATGCAACGTTAGGCAGTGTTGTTGTTACAATGTGACTACATGATTGAATATCGCACTTCAAAGCAAAACGCAATCGCAGATGCCTTGTCCAGGTTGCCACATGAAGACTCGTGTTGGGAGTGAAGGTGAGATTTTCACTCTAGGTGCAGTTGACAAAGACCTTCCCGTGAATGTAACTGAGATTGCAGATGAAACTCAAAAGGACTCAGTTCAGACTTCAGAAACTGAAGTACCAGGTTCAAACAAGTCTGAGATAGAAACAGGATCATCTTTGAGTTCAGAACCAGAACAAAGCCCGAAAATTGGTTCAACACCAAAACCTTTTGTAAGGTGATCAGGAAGGCTCTGCAAACCTGTTATTAAACTGGATTTGTAGTTCATTTGTAGGATTTAAAAGAAAAAAAGCCAGGAGTTTTTGTTATGTGGTACATGTAATACTGGGAAAGGTGGGACCATAGTTTTGTTGTATTTGAGGGGGGAATATGTACATTGTTTTTAAGGGGAAAGCAGTGTAATGTATTATCACATGGTTTGTCACATGGTTTAGTATGAGCATGCTCAGTTCGCTCCAGCCTAATAAACAAGCACCTTGACTAGCAACTCATCGTGTTTCTGTCCTTCATTTGTTTTACCCACATATATTACACCCTTGTCCTTCTAGGTGGAAAAGGTCGCGGATTTGGGAGGTGCTGTCAAAGAAGCCTTGGCGAGTTGCTGCAGTGCATCTTGTAGATGGTACACACTGCAGCCACGGTGCACCGGTGGTGGAGGGAGTGAATGTTTAAGCTGGTGGATGGGGTGACGATCAAGCAGGATGCTTTGTCCTGGATGGTCTTGAGCTTCTTGAGTGTTGTTGGAGCTGCACTCATCCAGGCAAGTGGAGAGTATTCCATCACACTCCTTACTTGTGCCTTATAGGTGGTGGAAAGGCCTTGGAAGCTTAAGAGGTGAGTCACCACCGCAGAATACCCAGAATGACCTGCGCTTGTAGCCACAGGATTTATTTGGTTGGTCCAGTTAAGTTTCTGGTCAATGGTGACTCCCCCCAGGATGTAGATGGTGGGGGATTCGATGATGGTAATGCCATGGAATGTCAAGGGGAAGTGGTTAGACTCTCTCTTGTTGGGGATGGTCATTGCCTGGCACTTGTGTGGCAAAAATGTTACTTGCCACTTGTCAGCCCAAACCTGAATGTTGTCCAGGTCTTGTTGCATGTGGGCACGGACTGCTTCATTATCTGGGGAATTGCGAATGGAACTGAACACTGTGCAATCATCAGCGAACATCCCCACTTCTGCCCTTATGATGGAGGGAATGTCATTGATGAAGCAGCTGAAGATGGTTGGGCCTAGGACACTGACGTGAGGAACTCCTGCAGCGATATCCTGGGGCTAAGATGATTGGCCTCCAACAACCACAACTATCTTCCTTTGACTCCAGCCAGTGAAGAGTTTTCTCCCTGATTCCCACTGACTTCAATTTTACTAGGACTCCTTTGTGTCATACTCGGTCAAATGCTGCCTTGATATCCAGGGCAGTCACTCTCACCTCACCTCTGTAATTCAGCTCTTTTGTCCATGTTTGGACCAAGGCTGTGATGAGGTCTGGAGCCGAGTGATCCTGGCAGAACCCAAACTGGGCATCGGTTATTAGGTTATTGGTGAGTAATTGCTGCCTGATAGCACTGTCGATGACACCTTTCATCACTTTGCTGATGATTGAGAGTAAGCTGATGGGGCGGTAATTGGTCAGATTGGATTTGTCCTGTTTTTTGTGGACAGGACACACCTGGGCAATCTTCCACTTTGTCGGGTCGATGCCAGTGTTGTAGCTATACTGGAACAGCTTGGATGGAGGTGCAGCTAGTTCTGGAGTACAAGTCTTCAGGACTGCAGCCGGGATGTTTTCGGAGCCTGTAGCCTTTGCCGTATCCAGTGTGTTCAGTCGTTACTTGGTATCACGTGGAGTGAGTCAAATTGGCTGAAGACTGGCTTCTGTGATGATGGGGACCTCAGGAGGCAGCTGAGATGCATCATCCACTTGGCAATTTTGGCTGAAGGTGGTTGCGAACGCTCCAGCCTTGTCTCTTGCACTCGCATGCTAGGCTCCACCATCATTGAGCATGGAGCCGCCTCCTCTCGTTTGTTGTTTAATTGTCCACCACCATTTACGACTGGATGTGGCAGGACTGCAGAACTTTGATCTGATCCATTGGTTGTGGGATTGCTTAGCTCTGTCTATAGCATGCTGCTTCCACTGTTTAGCATGCATGTAGTCCTGTATTGTAGCTTCCCCAGGCTGGTACCTCATTTTCAGGTATGCCTGGTGCTGCTCCTGGAAGGATCTACTACACTCTTCATTGAACTAGGTTTGGTCACCTGGTTTGATGGTAATGATAGAGTGAGGGATATGCTAGGCCATGAGGTTACAGATTGTGGTGGAATACAATTCTGCTGCTGCTGATGGCCCACAGTGGCTCATGGATGCCCAGTTTTGAGCTGCTAGATCTGTTCTGAATCTATCCCATTTAGCACGGTGGTAGTGCCACACAACACGATGGAGGGTGTCCTCAGTGTGAAGACGGGACTTCGTATCCACAATGACTGTGTGGTGGTCACTCCTACCAATACTGTCATAGACAGATGCATCTGCGACAGGTAGATTGGTGAGGACGAGGTCAAGTAGGTATTGGTTCTCTCACCACCTGCTGCAAGCCAAGTCTGGCAGCTCTATTCTTTAGGACTCAACCAGCTCGGTCAGTAGTGGTGCTACCGAGACATTATTAGTTTTGGACATTGAAGTCCCCCACCCACCTTAGGCAAGTTGTTGGCCTCATTACAATGGATGGCTGACAAGCTAGAACAGTTAATGGCCTCTGTGGTATGAGTGATTGGCCACAGGAAAGGTATTGATAATCACAAAGCCTAGCATTAGGTCTGTGTAACTGCTGATATTTTGAATCAAAATGGATGATGTGACCAATGATTTGCCTCTGCAGCTAAAGTCAAAACCAAACCAAAGCTTTGGGGATCCCCTAAGCAGGTTTCTGTTAAGTAACTGCAAAGGGAAGGAAAGCTGTTTGGTAAAAGCAAATAATCTTTAAAGCGGTTCTTGAAGCCAATTAAAGCTGCTTTGAAGGTAAATTATTTCGGAATGTATCGTGAGGCCAAGAAGGTCATTAGGGAGATGAAGCCGGATTAATGTGTTGTACTCATTCACAAGGGCATGCAATTACACCATAATCCTAAAATATCTTTCCGTTGGCTAAAGTCTGTCATAAGTCATGGTCAAAAGGGTTCCTCTGGGCTAGCACCAATGACTGACAAGTGTGGTGTTCTGTAATAACATCCTTCACATCTGACCCAACAAACCATAGTAAATGTCCATCTACATGGAGGTTGGAAAAGCTGGTGGAGTGTACTGCACAGATAAAGGACCTTAACGAGTCAAGCTCTCGAGAAGGAACTGGAATTCACCAAGTTACAAGTAGGGTGGCAGGATGCTGGAAAGCTGCTCAATGTAAGAAGGGCGGTGGTGGGAACAGCAATGGTCTTGGTGAAAAGTGTCAGGAGCCGCTGATACACCTTGGAGCTGTCCTTCTGAGGCTAGTAAATAGGATTTTATTTGAGGTACATATGCCCTCAGTATTCCAGAGCGCAGTTGTGGTTTCTATCCACAAGATGGCCCACCCTGGTGAGATTATAAACTACTGAGCATTTTTACTGTTATGAGTGACTATTAAGATGGTTTATCAGGTTGTTATGGCACATAAATCAGCTGCTTTGGAGCAATCAGAAAAGAAAATAATTTTGCTCTAGTAAGAAATGCCTAGGACAGATTGTGGCTTTATATGAGATTTTGGAATGTCATACGACTCGACAGTAACTCATTTGCATTGCTTTCATTGATTTACATAAGGCTTTTGGCCTAGGGCCTCATGCAGCTTCCATGGCCTTGCCCCTCCCTATCTCTGTAATCCCCTCTAGCCTTACAACTCTCCGAGATCTCTGCACTCCTCCAATTCTGGCCTTTTGTGCATCCCTGATTTTAATTGTCATGCCTTCAGCTGCCAAGGCCCTAACCTCTGGAATTTCCTCCCTTAACCTCTCCACCTCTCTACCACTCTCTCCTCCTTTAAGATGCTCCTTAAAACCTATCTCTTTGACCAAGCTTTTGGTCTTCTGAGCTAATATCTCCTTCGGTGGCTCGGTGTCAAATTTTGTCTGATAATGCTGCTGTGAAGTGCCCAGGGACGTTTTTCTACATTAAAGGCGCTATCTAAATGCAAGTTGTTGTTGTTTTAAAGAAGAAGCTGGGAGCTAAGGGAACCAAATCTTGAATTTTATCCAGATGTGTACTCAAACTTCAAGATCAGTATAAACATAGATGGGAGACACATTGAACCTAAAGTCTGCATCTCTGTCCTCTCTTCAGCAAAGCTAGGACATGAGCTAGCCCTCTGCTGAGCCATTGTTTCCACCTGCACCTGTGCCTTCCTACTTGTGCTTAGTGAATCACCCAGCGCAGGCCCTCTAACTCATTATCTAAACCATGCGGGTGCCAGTTTCTGTGATGTTGCTTGGAAGGGCAAGAGCAAGTGATGGTGCATCTTCAGGAGTGTTCTCCCCTTTACTCTGTGTGTCTGCAAGGCCCGAGATATCTGATGGATCTAGAAAAAGCAGAGAGAGATCATCATTAGCCCATAGTGGCATGGGTAAGTACTAGGAGGTGAGTGGCAGCACAATGCACCACCATATTGCTGTGCTTGAGTGTGCGTGTTTGAGTGTTAAATAGAAAGCGAAAAGATGGAGAAGGTGCCCAAACACCCTGTTGTAGTGCTCTCCACCCTGGCCATCTTCAATGCTTTGTTTTCTCTGTCTGTCAATGATGGTCTCTTCCATTGGTGTCAGTGTCTATATAGAGGCAGGGCCTCCTTCTGCTCTCTTACTCTCCTATTTGGTGTGTGCTAGTTTCTCTTCCAAGAAGAGTGGAAGTGGGTTAGTCTGTGCCCTGTTGAAGGGTATTCAAGATGTCTGAGGCAGCTTAGCATAGTGTGCTTGATGACAGGAAGAAACAGCAAGTGTGGCCAAGAGGGGGAAGTAATTGTGAGTGCAATAGCAGGTCTTGATAGTGTCAGTGCAAACAGAAGGAGGTGCGGTGAAGTGTTCCATTCTGATTGGAGGGAAAGAATGGGAAGCAGGGGAGGGAAGGATTGATAGTCCTTGGGCTAAAGTAGGGTGGTGCAGGGCTGTGCAGAGAGCAAGAGAGATGTGAAGTGAGGTCTTACCTTGAAAATCCTTGTGCAGTCATTAAAACATTTTCTCCACTGCAGCAAGGTTCTGGGAACAGTGCTTGTGGCATTTACTTGCTGTTCCACCTCTCTCCTTTGCTGCTGAGAAATTGATCTGGGCACCCATAACCAATCGAAGGGAAAGAGGACCTCCTCTTGCTACTGACTAGCTGTATGAGCCCCTCCAGTGCTGCATCAGTGAATCGGGGGAGCCTTGATTGAAGTCATGCGGCCTGCTGCTCCAGAAAATCTCTGTTTACTATCCACCATCGAAAAGTGCAACTCCCCATTAATGGGCTGCAGCTGGACTTTAAGTAATGGCCGCCCCATCGGATTTCTTGTTTTACCGATCAGCAAGCTGCCTACAGGGATTAGTGCTAGCAGTTTACCGATTGTATTGAAATTAGGCCCAGCCACAAAAATAGCATGGGCTCCCTGTCCTGCCCAATGCCTTCCCCATCTATGCTGCACAGAAAAATTGCCCCCTCCATCTTCTAAGCTGGGAGCTGAACCTTCTCCTTGGACCTTGCAGCTTCATTTTTCACTTTTGTGGCAAACACTATTGCGCAGAAATGTTATGCTGATGTGACCACTCAGTGAGTAGAAGGGCTCACCACAATCGGTAGAGTGGTATTTTGATATATCCGAGTCATGCTTTACTTCATAATCCATAATTAAAATACACCAAATCTGAACTTGGCTTATTTTAAACTGGTACTATATATTAATATATTTCTAAATACTACAGAAGGAAAAATTACAGCTTTGAAATATCAAACAAACTTTAGAGTATCAGACTAGCATTGCTTATGCTGTGAAAACAGAAAAGGTTGGAACTATACAGCAGTTCAGTCTGCATCGGTAAAGAGAAAAGACACATTAATATTTTGGGTGCAACCCTTTCTCAGAACAGTTCTAGTGACCTGAAACGTTAACCTGTCTTTTCTCATTATATATGCTGACTGACCTACTGTATATTTTCAGCTTGTTCTGTTTTTAGCTCAAATTTCTCGCACTTGCAGATGTTTTATTCTTATTTTAATGGCCAATACTGTAAATAACTGCCAAGATGTCTCTGTACAATTGTACTTTTTTTTACCCATTTTGCAATGAGATCAAATTACTTTTTTTTGGCTTGTTGAGTATATTTCAAGGAAACACCAGATAGACTAAAGGTTCAGATCGGCTGAATCTCCTGTTTCTGCTTCCCAAACATTTCAGTATAACCAAACAACAAGTCTCGTTACGAAAACATTGCTCCTTCACTATATTTTGTGGGATTTGTTTTGGTTGCTTCTCAAGAAAGTAAAACATTTTTATTTTTAAAATTTGTTTTCAGGATGTAGGTGATGCTGGCATGTCTGCATTTATTGCCCATAAATAATATCAGATAATAGTAAAAAGTCCTTGAAGGGAGTGTTCATGCACCTTATCATTAGATAGTTACCTGAACTGTCTCTGACCATACAGATGTCATTTTCTTTTTTTTGTGGGAGGGGGCACTAGTCATTGCATTACAGTATCGACTTTCTAAGCAGGGGTCCCTAGACTCTAGAGACTCCATGAAGAAATCCATAGAGTCCACAAGGTCATCAGATCTCTGTCCAGCTGTCATCAGCTTGTTGTATTTTTCTACATTTATTGAGTTACTGGTATGTTATTTCTGTTGCTATATATTAATTTTTTTAAATGTGGAAGTTGGGGCAGGGGCTCCAGGAGTATCTCAGTTTGGCAGGGGTGTGTTAGTATTTGCAGGGAATCCCCGGTAGTATTTCAAAGTTGAAAACCAAAGCATTGTTAGACTCATAGCTGCACCCTCAAGAAATTTATTTAGAAAATCATGTCAGATTATAGCAGATACAATGAAACTCTTATACTTGATAATTAAAATGCTCATTTATACCAATTCAATAGCTCGCATTATAGTGAAAACCCACTTATAAAGAAATTTGATATGGCAAAAATAGATTTCAATATACAGTGAAGGGACAGCATTATGAATGGAGTACACTGCCACCTACTGTCGCTAAGACTGCTCTGCACTACAATGTGCTCAACTTTCAAAATTACATTTCACTGGCAGTCACACATTTCCTAATGGAAAAGTAATTAGCTTTTTGGTAATATTCATGTTGTCTTTACTTCCAGCAGTTTTGTCTTGAGTCATCGCCATTTAACATCTAAGTTTGTTCTGCCAATCACCATCATGCATATTCCATAATGTTAAGTTTATAAAAGCATTTGAAATGCTAATTCTGCTCCCAAGTTCTGTGAAATTCCTGCTTGTTTTTGGGCTAGGTGAAAGTTAATTTAAACTAGTTGCACATTGTAATAAAATCCAAGGGAATTTTGAACATTATTTAGCACGATTTCTTCAGAAATGGGAAGAACAGAGAAAAAAAAGACAGAGGAGGCTATAATGAATTAAATTATATTTTTATTTTGCATTTGTTCCTGGGTTCTTTATAATCCAAGACTGAATTAAAACCAAAAACTGTATTGATGTTTAAGTTTCTGCATGTCACAGAGCCTCACCTGCTGGGAGCACATGTCGAGAAATCGCACGTGTGTGCATTCCTTGATTTTTCATCCACAAGAGAAAATTTACCTCAACATTACATACAACAGTGGTTCAGCCCCAGCTAACAGAACTTCATCTTCAGTCTGACTGAAGCAAGCTGCCTCATGCCGATTGTATAACTGACACACAGAGACCATTGTTAAGGGAATGTTTCTAACTTACATTCTCTAGCTGATATTAAACATTGACGCTGAAGTAAAGGAACATTTATAAATTCTCATACAATATCACTGCAGATGATTAAGAATAAAAGGAGCATTTATAAGTCAACCGGTTGCGATACATTGAAGCTTTGATGGAATAACATGTAAGAAAAGGATTGAGCAGGCATAAGCATGTCAAAGTTAGTAGGACTAGAATTAAATGGAGTTCTCAGCCTGTGATATTTCAATATTGATGATAAACTTTTGAGTATGGAAGATATTTCAATGCTTTGATGCAAGCTCATGTGCTCTGTACATAGGCCCCGTGCACCTGAATTTTGGATATGTATTACTGGCTGGCAAGGCTGGTAGTATCAACCTGTAAAAAAGTTTACTTAATTTAGTTGCAGTACGTAAACTTTAATAGATAAGTCTGATAATTTATTGATACAGACTAACAGCAGGGTAATATACTTCAATGACCTAACTCGCCAGCTTGCTGGCTTTTAGTAGCACATATATCAAGAGGATGAGTTGTCATTTATAATTTGTCAGCATTTCAATATAGAAAGAAGAGCAACTCAGCTTGTGATGTGAAAAGATTTCATGATTCATTTGGTTTCAAGAATCACAAACATTTTGGCACTGGATAGTATAAAAATAAATCATATTTTTCTCATTCTTTTTGCTTGCATTTGCAAATTTTATCACAAGTTACAAATGTGACATGTTTAATCCTGTAACTGTTGGTGCTCAGCAGAATTATTTTAGGGCCGGAAAACTGCTATCTCGTGATCTGCGTGAGACTTCTCTGTCACTGAAGTGTGGCTCCAGTTCAGCTTCACTACCCACAAACTCAAAGTCAATGTCAGAGCTGCAGAATAATGAAGAACATGACCAACCACAAAAGAACAGGCAGCCTTCCTTCCAGTCAAACCTGACTAACCTGGAAACAAAGGAACGACTTGCATTTATATAGCACCTTTCACGATCTCTGGATGTCCAAAAGCACATTACAGCCAATGAAGTGCTTTTTGAAGTGTAGTCACTGTTATAGAGTAATGCGACGACCAATTTACACGCAGCAAGCTCCCACAAACAGCAATGTGATAATGACCAGATAATCTGTTTTAGGTGTTGGTTGAGAGATAAATGTTGGCCAGGACACCAGGAGAACACCCCTGTTCTTCTTCGAATAGTGCCGTGGGATCTTTTACAACCACCTGAGAGTTCCAAAAGGCTGAGAAGTTAACCTATACACTGTTTGCTGATGGATGTGCAGCACTTAGTTATGTCCCAAGACACCAAGGTCAAGATCAGGAATAGAAACAGAAAATGCTGGAAATACTCAGCAGGTCAGGCAGCATCTGTGGAGAGAGAAACTGAGTTCATGGGCTGGATTTTGTGAATGGAGGCGAGTTGGAGGCGGGACAGCTGCTTGTCGTGTCAATGTCCCGCCTCCATCCTCGCCTGACCAACCAGAGGGATTTTCCCCTGATTGAGCTTGTTAAGCCCGCCCTGTGGGCTCAGCAGGCCAATTAGGGAAGAAGTCTCTGACAGAGCACGTCAACGTCAGACGTGCTATCTGTCAAGACTTCTTGAAAAAAAGAAATGTCAGCGTTTGACAGCTCTGTGAAGCTGTCAAACACTGACATTCTCTTCAGTTTGATGAGTCCTTGTGTTCAGGACTCATCAAACCTTTCAAATGTGTAAATTTCACATGGCTGTTGGTATGGAGGTTCCAACAGCCAGTATGTGAAATTGACAAGGAGGATGTCGGCTCTCCCGATCCACCGTGGCTGAAGGCTGTAGAAAGAAAACAAGGTAAGTGAACACTTTTTAAAACTTATCACTCACCTTGCATACTTACCACTCCACACTTGCACCCATCACTCACCTCTACACCTTACTTCCAGGTGCCTCCGACCGCTGCAGACCTCCTCCACGTCTCCTCCAACCTGGCGGGGTTCTCCGAGGTCGGGAAGCCTTCACCTGTGAAGGTAAAATGGCATTCATCCTTTTTTCTGCCTGTTAACTACCTGTTAACAGGCAGTTAAAAGGATTAAATGCCTTTCCCGCCTCCAGGAGACGGGACCCGAAGCTGCACATCCTCCCGCCTCCAGGCAAAAGGGCACGGAGGCGGGATGGGGGCGGCTTTGCCATCCGCCCCCGCTTTCTCCGAATTTACCGGCTGTCCTGCCTCCATGCCTGCCTCCTCGGGGCTTGGAAAATCCAGCCCTTAGTTTCAGGTCAATGACCTCAAAATCAGGAACTTTGATTTAGCTTTTCTAAAAAGTGAAGCTTTTCTTCTTTCCATGATGAACTTTATTTTAAATGCTTTTTAACTAACCCTTTTCCTGCTCTAAATGTTAATGCCTGATTAAGTAGATTTCTTTTTACAAGGGGGTTTAATGTGACAATTGTAATATTTGGCCGATTTTGAGCAAATTGTGCTGAATAAACAGCGCAACCTAGCGGAAACTCCAGGCCCATAAGTATAGAAGGACTGTTAAAATTAAAGTGGGGGGAACAAAGCTCGGTCAAAGAGGTAGATGTTATGGAGTGCCTTAAAGGAGGAGAGAGAGATAGAGAGGCGGAGAGGTTTAGGGAGGAAATTCCAGAGCTTAGAGCCTAGGCAGCTGAGATAACAGAGATACTATTACATATACATATAAAAATTCATTAGAAAAGGTAATAGTGCCAGAGGACTGGAGAACAGCTAATGTTATTCCTATGTTTAAAAAGGGAGATAGAACAACTCCAGGGAACTATAGACCAGTTAGCTTAACGTTGATGGTAGGAAAGATAATGGAATCTTTACTCATAGATGTAATACAAAAACATCTAGAAACTGAAAATATAATAAAGAGTAGTCAGCATAGATTTCAAAAGGGAAGGTCATGCTTGACCAACCTTACTTGACCAACCTTACGTAACAGAAAGAGTAGACTAGGGTAATGCAGTAGATATAATATATTTGGACTTTCAAAAGGCCTCGTAAAGGTACCACATCGTAGACTCATGACTACGGTCAGAGCATGTGGAGTCAGGGGACAGGGAGCAGAATGGATAGCAAGCTAGCTGCAAAACAGAAAACAGAGAGTAGGGGTTAAGGATAGCTACTCGGACTGGCAAAAGGTGGAAAGTGGTGTTCCACAGGGATCGGTGCTGGGACTACTGGTGTTCATAATTTATATTAACGATTTGGCACTAGAAATTGGAAGTACAATTTCAAAATTTGTAGATAACACCAAATTGGGGGATTAGTTAATGCTAAGGAAGAATGCGACAAAATACAAGAAGATGTTAATAAATTTGCAGAATGGGCATATAATTGGCAAATTAATTTTAATATAACTAAGTATGAGGTGGTGCATTTTGGTAGGAAGATTAAGAAAGCCACATACTGCCTGGATAATAAGAGTCTAAATGGGGTAGAAGAGCAAAGGGATCTGGGGGTACACTTACACAAATCACTAAAAGTAGCGACGCAGGTTAATAAGGCCATAAAAACAAAAGCAAACCAAGCACTAGGGTTCATTTCTAGAGGGGTAGAATTGAAGAACAGAGAAGTTATGTTAAACTTGTATAGAACCTTAGTTAGACCACATTTGGAGTACTGTGCACGGGCTCCATATCATAAAAAATATATAGAGGCATTCGAGAGGATGCAAAAAAGATTCCCAAGGGAGGATACCAGAACTGAAAGGTTATAAATATCATAAAAGACTGAACAGGCTGGGTCTCTTTTCTCTAGAAAAGAGAAAGCTGAGGGGTGACCTGATAGAGGTCTTTAAGATAATGAAAGGGTTTGATAAGGTAGAAGTGGAGAAAATATTTCCACTTGTGGTGGATACCAAAATTAGAGGTCATAAATATAAGATAGTCACTAATAAAGCTAATAGGAAATTAAGGAGAAAGTTCTTTACCCAAAGAGTGGTAAGAATGTATCACTCACTACCACAAGGAGTAGTTGAGGCAAATAGCATAGATGCATTTAAGGGTAAGCTAGATAAGCACATGAGGGAGAAAGGAATGGAAGGGTATGCTGATAGGGTGGGAGGAGGATCGTTTGGAGTATAAACGCCAGCATAGACCAGTTGGGCCAAATGGCCTGTTTCTGTGCCGTAGAATCTATGTAACTTGATGTAATTGGTGGTTGTCTTTTTCCCTAAACATTTTCTGCTGAACTTCTAAACTGTTTTCTTTTTCTTCCTCTTTCTAACATACATGAATCCTGTGAAGTTATAAGTTTTTGTGCAATAACTTATTTGGAAACTGCTTCAAACATTTTCCATTTATAGCACCTATAATAACCTCTCACTTTTTTAAGTTCCTTTCAGGTGAACCTCAACAATATCAGAAGGAGCAGCTTCCACAAGAACCAAGGGCCCTCATCATCCCTTCCCCTTATAACCAGCTCACCCACTGCATTATTACTTTCTACTCTACCAAGCATCAGCCCAGTGGCACCCAACTGCAAGGGATTACTTCATGTTCATGAGGGCGGATCATTTGGTGTGGCTGAATGGTGACGATGATGATGAAGTTGTTGATGAGGGACTGAAGACATCTGCCCTTGGCTGAGAAACCATGAGACTTAGATCTCAGAGAATGCTTGCAGAGCATCTAACCCACGTTGAAGCAGTCAATGCGGTGTCCAGGAATGTGCATTTACATAGAATTACATAGAATATACAGCACAGAAACAGGCCATTTGGCCCAACCAGTCCATGCAGGCGTTTATGCTCCACTCGAGCCTCCTCCCATCTTTCCTCATCTAAATCTATCAGTGTAACCCTCTATTCCCTTCTCCCTCATAGGCTTATCTAGCCTCCCCTCAAATGCATTTAAAGTATTCACCTCAACCATTCCCTGTGGTAGTGAGCTCCACATTCTCACCACTCTCTGGGTAAAAATATTTCTTCTGAATTCCCTATTTGATTTCTTGGTGACTATCTTATAATGATGGCCACTAGTTTTGCTCTTCCCCACAAGTGGAAACACACTCTCTGCGTCTACCCTATCAAAACCTTTCATAATTTTAAAGACCTCTATTAGATCACCCCTCAGCTTTCTCTTTTCAAGGGAAAAGAGACCCAGCCTATTTATCCTTTCTGATAGGTATAACCTCACATTTCTGATATCATCCTTGTAAATCTTTTTTGTACCCTCTCTAGTGCCTCAATATGCTTTTTATAATATGGCGACCAGAACTGTACACAGTACTCTAAGTGTGGTCTAACCAAGGTTTGATACAAGTTTAGCATAACTTCTCTACTTTTCAATTCTATCCCTCTAGAAATAAACCCTATTGCTTGGTTTGACTTTTTTATGGCCTTATTGACCTGCGTCGCTACTTTTAGTGATTTGTGTATTTGGACTCACAGATCCCTTTGCTCCTCTACCCCATTTAGATTCTTATTTTCCAAATAATATGTGACCTCCTTATTTTTCTTACCAAAATGTAATACCTCATACTTATCTGTGTCGAAATTCATTTGCTAATTATATGCCCATTCTGCAAGTTTATTAATGTCTTCTTGTAATTTATTGCAGTCCTCCAAAGTATTGATTATCTCCCCCCCACCCCACCCCCAATTTGGTGTCATCCGTAAATTTAGAAATTGTGTTTTTGATTCCAAATTCTAAATCGTTAATATAAATTGTGAACAACAGTGGTCCCAGCACTGATCCTTGTGGGACCCCACTTTCCACCTTCTGCCACTCTGAATAGCTACCCTTTATCCCTTCTCTCTGCTTTCTGTCTTACTAATATTTCTAACAAGTGTTAAGTAGGCTGCCTAGTATTAAGCAAGAAGCATAATTTGTTTTTTACAAAAAATGTTTTTACTGTGAACTCTGAATGATAATTATTAACTTTTATTACTTGGGTTCTTCCGACATTCCTGTGAAATTTCCCTCCATGTCTATTTATATTCCAGCTCCATGTCTGAATAAGCATTCCTCCTTTCACAAGACTAGCCTCTCCGTCTTTTTGCAATTCTAAGGCTATTCGTAACTTCAACTAACTTAACCCATGTTGTAAGCAAAAGTAAAGCATATGGGATGAAAGGGACAGTGGAATGTGGATACGAAATTAGTTAAGGAATAGAAAGCAGAGAGTGGTGGTGAACGGTTGTTTTTAGAGATTAGCGTGTAAAGTTAAGGCACATGGGATTGGGGGCAAGGTATTGACTTGGATAGAGAACTGGTTGGCAGACAGAAAGCAAAGAGTTGGAATAAACGGGTCTTTTTCCGAGTGGTAGGCAGTGACTAGTGGGGTACCGCAGGGATCGGTGCTAGGACCCCAGCTATTCACAATATATATTAATGATCTAGACGAGGGAATTGGATGTAATATCTCCAAGTTTGCAGACGACACAAAGCTGGGTGGGAGTGTGTGCCGTGAGGAGGATGCCGAGAAACTCCAGTATGATTTGGACAGGTTGGGTGATTGGGCAGAAGCATGGCAGATGCAATATAATGTGGATAAATGCGAGGTTATCCACTTTGGTGTCAAAAACAGGAAGGCAGATTGTGGTAACACAATACAGCTTCCTGTGACTCGAACTTTATTGCATCACTTCCTGTGATTAGTCCAGGATAAATACTGGACTGAGCAGTTGGATCCTGGAGAGGCATAGAGTAAGACCTCTTTTGTATGTAGCACCTTTTTAGTTGATTAAAGCTTACTTTAAGTTCACCACGCGTAAGGCTCATTCTTACGACAATTTAATCAACTTTGAAAAACTACGCACTCAAACTTTTTGGACGAACTCGGAACTAAGGATCCAGGGAATCACCCATCATGGAAAACATCCTTAAACCATCGCGTCTTGACTTGGACCCAAACACCCCAGCAGCCGGTAAGGTGTGGAAACACTGGTATCGCACGTTTGACAATTTTCTCGAATATTGCAAGGCTGATGATGACACAAAGTTGCGGATACTCATCAACTGTGTCACTCCGAATGTATTTCAGTATGTCGAAGAATGGGGCAGTTACGAGGAGGCAATTCGGACGCTTAAAAGACTATATACTAAGACACCGAATGAGGTCTATGCCAGACATCTACTAGCTACAGCCCAACAAGGGCCGGAGGAATCCATTGATAAATTCCTCCAAGAGCTTCGCAGACTTAGTATGGACTGTAACTTTCAGGCGGCCTCAGCTGAGCTATACCGTGAAGAAATGATCCGTGATGCTTTCATCTGCGGGCTTGCCTCCCCATTTATACGCCAGCGTCTACTGGAAAGTAAGACACTTGAGCTTCAGAGAGCTTATGACATGGCTTGCTCTCTAGATCTGGCAAAAAGAAATGCAGACCTTTATACAGTGCCCAGACCTCGGTCTGCTGCCTTAACTACAGTCAGGCAATTTAAGAGGCCACAGGTGAACTCTATTAGGGAGGACTTTATCCCTGACGATCAATCTGATGACTTCACTGATGAAGAGGATGATGACCCCACTGTGGCAGCCTCTTGGCAATCTAAGAAATGCTTCTTTTGTGGTGATGAGTTTCACCCTCGGAAATTCTGCCCTGCTCGCAATGCGTTTTGCAGTCATTGCAACAAAAAGGGTCATTTTGCAAAGGTTTGCCTATCAAGAGCCTCTACGAGGGCTTATCAAGCTAAGTCCTACCGAACTGCCCCGGTAAGGGCCTATCAAGATGTTCCGGCTAAAATCTATCGTGCTTCCTCTCGGGTTTTCTCTCGAAGAAACACACCTAGAGTTTCAGCCACTCTTTGTGCAACGACACCAATTACAGCTGCTTGTCCTCAGAACCTATTCCATGCAGCTACAAAAGCATCAATTAATGGACATACTTTAGATGCCTTAATTGACTCAGGTAGCACTGATAGTTTCATTAGGGAACAGATTGTTGCAGAGTTAAAGCTACATGTTTTCCCATCGGACCAGGCAATTGCGATGGCTCAGTCATCACTTAATACCAGAATTTCTGGCTTTTGTATGGTTGAAATAACACTTAATGGTCGCAGGTATCCCTCCACCCGGCTTTCGGTGCTCAAGGACTTATGTAGTGATCTTATCTTAGGGCTGGATTTTCAAAAGCAGCATAAGAAGCTCACCATTGAGTTCGGCGGATCCAAACCTGAACTCACTATTTCTAATATACGACCTCGATTACCGTTCTGTGCATTGTCAGCAGCTTCACTGGATGAACCCTCACTGTTTACCAGTATCCCTCCTCGATGCAAACCGATTATAGCAAAGTCACGACGTTTCAGTCAGGAAGACCAGTCTTTTATTGCGGCTGAGATTTCTCGGCTTTTAGCAGAGGATATCATCGAGCCTTGTTCGTCGCCATGGCGCGCCCAGGTCATTATTGTTAAGAACCCTCTACAACCTCACAAGAAACGGCTGTGCATTGACTATTCACAGACCATCAATCAATATACGGACTTGCCGCGCATCGATGATATGGTTAATAAACTGGCTGAGTACACGGTGTTCTCAACATATGATCTGAAAAGTGCCTATCATCAGGTACCCTTGAAGGTCTCAGACAAGCAGTATACAGCCTTTGAAGCCAATGGACGGCTGTATCAATTTCGTCGCCTCCCCTTTGGGGTCACTAATGGAGTGGCTGTCTTCCAGCGAGCAATGGATGACCTGGTCAAACAGGAAGACTTGAAGGATACGTTTCCTTATCTGGACAATATTACTGTCGCAGGTCGCAATCAGCGGGAACATGACGCCAATCTCCAACGATTTTGGGATGCACTCCAGCACCGTAATTTGACATTAAATGCGGCTAAATCCATTGAGTCACAACCAACCATCACCATCCTTGGCTATTGTGTGGGCAATGGCATCATTAAACCTGACCCTGAAAGGCTTCGCCCACTCCAAGAACTCCCGCCACCTAAGAATCCGGCCTCCTTGCGCCGGGCCCTCGGCCTGTTTGCATACTATGCTAAATGGATTCCTAACTTCTCGGACCGAATCCAACCTCTACTGAAGGCCAGCACATTCCCACTAGACACAGCGGCTGTTGCAGCCTTTAACCTCCTGAAAAAACAGTTGGAGAAAGCGGCTCTTCACTCCATCGATGAGAGTCTTCCTTTTGTTGTTGAGTGTGATGCCTCGGAGGTGGCGATCTCGGCCACTCTGAATCAGGAAGGTCGTCCGGTGGCATTTTTGTCCAGGACTTTTCAAGGGGCTGAGCTACATTATCCTCCAGTCGAGAAAGAAGCTACAGCCATCATAGAGGCAGTACGGAAGTGGACTCATCTCCTAGCTCGCCAGCACTTTACCTTAATCACGGACCAGCGATCGGTCGCCTTCATGCTCGATAATCGAAAACGGACCAAAATTAAAAATAATAAAATCCAGCTTTGGCGGCTGGAATTGGCCTCTTTTGGTTACACCATCCACTATCGACCTGGCAAGGAGAATGTGGCTCCGGATACCCTCACACGAGCATTCTGCTCCGCCATGGCACCCTCTACGCTCATAGACATCCATGATGGGTTGTGTCATCCGGGCGTTACTCGCATGCTACACTTCGTGCGGTCCCGAAATCTCCCATTCTCTACCGGGGATGTAAAGAAGATGTGCTCGGACTGCAGAGTCTGTGCGGAATTGAAACCTCAGTTTTTCCGCCCCTCGGGTGGTATACTCATACATGCGACCCAGCCAATGCAACGGCTTAGCATCGATTTTAAGGGGCCGTTGCCCTCTTCAACTCGCAACACTTATCTATTGACCATGGTCGATGAGTATTCCCGTTTTCCGTTTGCCTTTCCCTGCCCCAATATGCTGACGACCACGGTTATCAGCTGCCTTGAGCAGGTATTTGCTTTCTGTGGCATGGCATCCTATGTTCATTCGGATCGGGGCCCTTCTTTTATGTCAGGAGAACTCAAGGCCTATCTCTCGGAACGGGGTATTGCTGCCAGCAGAACGACGCCTTATCATCCGGTCGGGAATGGGCAAGTCGAGCGTTTTAACGCTATCATCTGGAATGCGGTACGTCTGGCTTTGAGATCTCGGGGCCTACCCAACCAGCAATGGGAAGCAGTACTTCCAGACGCATTACACTCCACACGGTCCCTCCTTTCGACCGCCACAAATACGACGCCTCATGAACGGTTCTTCCGATTTCAGCGTCGCTCATCCTATGGGATATCTCTCCCGTCGTGGCTGACTGCACCGGGACCAGTGCTACTCCGAAGATATGTCCGGGCGTCTAAGAATGACCCCCTGGTAGATGAGGTTGAGCTCACTGACGTCAACCCTACCTACGCCTATATTCGGTATCCTGACGGTCGGGAATCTACCGTGTCATTGCGGGATCTGGCTCCCTGCCCGCCGAAACATAGAGGGACACCAGGGGATGATATTGTACCAGGCACATCTCTGGGCTCGCCAGGTGCCTCTCATCACGATCTGGATCTGACGCCGGCTGGTACCTCACTCCAGCGTGCCGACCTGGGGCAGACTGACTATGAGCCCGTCGGGGCTCGCACGCGCAGCCACGATCCACCCCGTACCATACGCTCGGAAACGGATCTGCCACAGCCCTGCCCGACACCCGTTCGGGCACCAGTACACAGTCAGGATCGTCCTGACCCCTCACAGAGCGGGCCGGATCACTCGGACTCTGGTCCACGGCCCGCGGCGGGTAAACGGGCTAGGGGCCCTCTACCGCTACGAGAACCCAAACGGGTGCGGCTCTCCCTCATCCGGCGGCTACGAAATGGAGGGAGCATCCCGGCCTCCTAATCTTTTGGGGGGGGAGAATGTGGTAACACAATACAGCTTCCTGTGACTCGAACTTTATTGCATCACTTCCTGTGATTAGTCCAGGATAAATACTGGACTGAGCAGTTGGATCCTGGAGAGGCATAGAGTAAGACCTCTTTTGTATGTAGCACCTTTTTAGTTGATTAAAGCTTACTTTAAGTTCACCACGCGTAAGGCTCATTCTTACGACACAGATTATTATCTGAATGGCAATAGTTTGGGAGAAGGGGAAGTGCAACGAGACCTGGGTGTCCTTGTGCACCAGTCGCTGAAGGTAAGCATGCAGGTGCAGCAGGCGGTTAAGAAGGCAAATGGTATGTTGGCCTTCGTAGCGAAAGGGTTCGAGTACAGGAACAAGGATGTCTTGCTGCAGTTGTACAGGGCCTTGGTGAGACCACATCTTGAGTATTGTGTGCAGTTTTGGTCGCCTTATCTGAGGAAGGATGTTCTTGCCATGGAGGGAGTGCAGCGAAGATTCACCAGGCTGATACCTGGGATGGCAGGAATGACGTATGAGGAGAGATTGGGTCGATTGGGCTTATACTCGCTGGAGTTTAGAAGAATGAGAGGGGATCTCATTGAAACTTATAAAATTCTAACAGGACTAGACAGACTAGATGCAGGAAGGATGTTCCCGATGGCCGGGGAGTCCAGAACCAGGGGTCACAGTCTAAGGATAAGGGGTAAGCCATTTAGGACTGAGATGAGGAGGAATTTCTTCACCCAGAGAGTGGTGAACCTGTGGAATTCTCTACCACAGAAGGCAGTAGAGGCCAATTAATTAAATATATTCAAGAAGGAGTTAGATATATTTCTTAAAGCTAAAGGGATCAAGGGATATGGGGAGAAAGCAGGGACAGGGTACTGAATTTGGATGATCAGCCATGATCTCATTGAATGGTGGAGCAGGCTCGAGGGGCTGAATGGCCTACTCCTGCTCCTATCTTCTATGTTTCAGACTGGAGGGAAGTATGCAGTGGTGTTCCCCAGGGGTTGGTAGTAGGACCACTGCTTTTTTTGATGTATATGAATGACCTGGACTTAGGTATACAGGGCATAATTTCAAGATTTGCAAACGACATGAAACTTGGAAATGTAGTAAACAATGAGGAAGATAGCAACAGACTTCAGGAGGACATAGACAGACTGATGAAATGAGCAGACGTATGACAGATGAAATTTAACATGGAGAAGTGTGAAGTGATACATTTTGGTAGGAAGAATGAGGAGAAGCAATATAAACTAAATGGTACAATTTTAAACGAGGTGCAGGAACAGGGAGTTCACATTCACAAATCTTTGAAGGTGGCAGGACAAGTTGAGAAGGCTATTAAAAAAATATGGGATCCTTGGCTTTATTATAGAGGCAAAGCAAGGAAGTTATGCTAAACCTTTATAAAACACTGGTTAGGCCTCAGCTGGAGTATTGTGTCCAATTCTGGACACCACACTTTAGGAAGGATGTCAAGCCCTTAGGGAGGGTGCAGAAGAGATTTACTAGAATGGTACCAGGGATGAGGGACTTCAGTTATGTGGCGAGACTGGAGAAGCTGGGTTGTTCGACTTAGTGCAGAGAAGGTTAAGAGAAGATTTGATAGAAGTGTTCAAAATCATGAAGCATTTTGATAGAGTGAATAAGGAGAAACTGCTTCCAGTGGCAGTAGGGTCGGTAACCAGAGGAAACAGATTTAAGGTGATTGGCAAAAAAAACAGAGCAATGAGCAATTTTTTTTTAAGCAGCGAGTTGTTGTGATCTGGAATTCACTACCTGAAAGGGCGGTGGAAGCAGATTCAATTGTAACTTTCAAAAGGGAATTGGATAAATACTTGAAGGAAAAAAAATTACAGGGCTATGGGAAAGAACAGGAGAGTTGGACTAATTGGATAGCTCTTTCAAAGAGCCGGCACAGGCATGATGGGCTGAATGGCCTCCTTCTGTGCTGTAACATTCTATGATTCTATGGTGTTTTAAAATAGACTTTTCTCATAACAATACATTTGGGATGAGTTTTCAGAGACTCCGCTCCCAGTGCAAAGTCTTGCTGGACGTGAGTGCGTATCAGAGATCAGGTCATAGGGCAATTCATGGGAGTTTTTGATTTCCTGCTAATTAATTTTGCAAAGAGTGTCACAAATTTGACATGCTAATTTGCTGTCCCATTGAGCAGCAGGAGTGGAATCTTCAGAAATTTATTGTTATTATTTTCTATAAACATTTTTTTAAGCCAGCAGCTAGCAAACTTTTACTTCTGCGTACAGCAATTCTGGACTCACCCTGTACTATCAGACTCAGTAATAAAGGGGTGGATTTTAGGAATCAGCACTCCCAGCACAGAGCTTCACATCAAGGGAGTGCCGATCAGGAATTTGCGTGAAAATTGCGTGGGCACGCTGACTTCCACTCTCAAATTCCTGGTATGCAATCCCATTACATGACATTTTGTGCCAGGAGCACTATTTCAGAAAATATACATCAATGTATCATTGTTTGCTTTTGGTTTTGAATGCAATCTGGCCCTTCCCTCCCAAAAGAATCAACAATACTTAAATTAAAATAATGTAGTTTGTGAGTTATCAATTAAATGAGAACAATCATTTGGGGAAGGAATATATTCAGCATAAAATAATCTCCCTTTTACTTAGTCATAAAAATATTCTCCAACTTTACCTTTTCGATGAGGTGGTTTCCACTTCACTGCAACATTGAAGTTGCAGTATAACTCTGGATTCAGGACCTGACTTGACACCAGAAGGGAATGATGTGAGATCATCTGGAGGAGGCACTCTCTCACCACTTGGGTCTGGCACTGCATGCAGTATAACCAGTGCAGCGTCAAATCTGGTTTAACAAGTGCCTATAGAAAGACTTGCATTTATATAGCGCCTTTCATGACCAGTGGATGTCCCAAAACTCTTTACAGCCAATGAAGTACTTTTTGAAGTGTAGTCACTGTTGTAATGTAGGAAACGCGGCAGCCAATTTGCACACAGCAAGCTCCCACAAACAGCAATGTGATAATGACTAGATCATCTGTTTTAGTGATGTTGATTGAGGGATAAATATTGGCCAGGACACCGGGGATAACTCCCCTGCTCTTCTTCGAAATATTGCCTTGGGATCTTTTACATCTGCCTGAGGTGGCAGACGGGGCCTCGGTTTAGCGTCTCATCCAAAAGACGGCACCTCTGACAGTGCAGCACTCCCTCACTACTATACTGGAGTGTCAGTCTAGATTTTGGTGCTCAAGTCCCTGGAGTAGGACTTGACCCACAACCTTCTGACTCAGAGGCAAGGGTGCTGCCAACTGAGCCACAGCTGACAAGACCTCATGAGCACTTTTAAAACTTACCCAGAGTTGATTAAATGTTTAGAGAGTGCTGATGCTCCTGCCCTGGCTCGCAGAGCATTTACAATTTAATGGTGGACACATAAGATGGGATTCTCTTCCATGATCCTGCCCAGCTCCCAGGAGGTGTCCATCCAACATGCCACCACTTTCCATGCTTCCTGGGGCTGCCATGTAGAAGTGGCCTCCTCTCTCTCCATATGGGCCCCCACTTATCTTCCTAGGTAGGCTTCTGTGTTTGTCAAGGCCTACAAGGCAGCTAATGTACCAATCTTTGTGGTAATTCTGCCCCTTTAGATGTCCCTGTGCTCGCTGACCTACTTTGGCTCCCGGCCCGGCAACGCCTCAAATTTAAAATTCTCATCCTTGTTTTGAAATCCCTCCATGGCCTCGACCCTCCCTATCTCTTTAATCTCCCCTAGCTCTACAACCCTCCAAGATATCTGCACTTCTCCAATTCTGGCCTCTTGAGCATCCCCGATTTTAATCGCTCCACCATTTCCTTCAGCTGCCAAGGCCTTAAGCTCTGGAATTCACTCCCTAAACCTCTCTATCCTCCTTTAAGACTTTCCTTAAAACCTACCTCTTTGACAAAGCATCTGCCCTAAAATCTCCTTAAGTGGCTCGGTGTCAGATTTTGTTTGATAACGCTCCTGTGAAGCGCCTTGGGATTTTTTACTACGTTAAAGGTGCTATATAAATACAAGTTGTTGTTGTTGTTGTCCCTCCGCCTCTTCTGGTGCAGCACTGCTGGGATTTTGTGGCCAGACACTGCTGAGTTTCCTCTTGGCAGCAGGAGTCCTGCCGGGAGCCCACCGTATCTCTCTATATGCATAGAGCTTTTTCCAGAGCAGATGGACAACACGGTGGCATAGTGGTTAGCACTGTTGCCTCACAGCGCCAGGGACCCGGGTTTGAATCCGGCCTCGGGTGACTGTCTGTGTGGAGTTTGCATATTCTCCCCGTGTCTGCGTGGGTTTCCTCCGGGTGCTCCGGTTTCCTCCCACAGTCCAAAGATGTGTGGGTTAGGTTGATTTGGCTATGATAAATTGACCCTTAGTGTTAGGGGGATTAAATACGTGGGGTTACGGGGATAGGGTGGGATATGTGTCGGTGCAGGCTCGATGGGCCGAAATGGCCTCTATCTGCACTGTGGGGATTCTGTGATTCTGTGAGATGAATTCCAGTTCGAGCCTCAGATCAATAGCTACAGTATAATTGCATCTTGGGAGAAAGCTTACTTGTTATTCCCTCAGCTGCAGTTTTGAACACACTTCAGTTGACATCAATGAGTGGCTCTGTGGGATGGACAGATCAATATCCTACGTCAAAGAGTACCAATGTAGAGAAACTCTAGGAGCTGAGCCCTAACAGACCCACTGGTCATGTTAGCTCCTGATATCCCTTTGTGCTTTCAGAGCTGATACAGTGGTCTTCTGGGGTTGTGAAGCAAAAAGATAGATTTCTCCTAACAGATAGGAAGAATATTTACAGAAAATGCTGGAAATACACGTCCATCAGCATCTGTAAAGAGAAAGGACAGGTTTATGTTTCAGCGGGGCCGATTTTCATCTTGGGTCGATATCGGGCGAGCAGCGGGTGGCGGGTAACGGGCAGTGCGATCGTGCCACTCATCCAATGCATTTGGGGAGAGGCCTAAGGGAATTTGATGGCCGGGCCATATCTGCATAATGCTGGGAGTGCTGAACCAGTGCTGAATCTGGCAGCTCCTCCGGGTAGTTGAGCCAAATGTTCAATGTTAACAGGGGAGGGGTGGCGGGGGAGCAATCGCAAGGCTGGCGCGGATAAACCAGTGGTGGCCAAAATATATTTGTGGGGCCAGGAGGAGCATTCATGCTCCTCCAGGCCCCGCAAAGTTAAAAAAAAATGGAAGATTTACCTGTTTCCGGATTGACGTGCTGTGATCCCTTTGAGAACCGTTGGTTAGGCTGTGAGCACCTCGTCAATGGGTGCAGTCTGCGCAATGTACGCTCTGCCGATTGTTACCTCAAAATTGCACTGGTGTCCGACAATGGGAGCTGGAGGGCACATTGCAAATTTTAAGAGCCTAAAGCCCAGATTTTAACCTCAGCGGGAATGGGGCAGTTTCGGGCTGGGCATCTTACACCCCATCCGATTTTACTCTGCCTTGAAGTTAATGAAGTGTAAGATGGGCAGCGGACCCAAACCTACTTGTTCCCGCCTGGCAGCTTAGGTTAAAATCAGGGCTTAAATATCCATAGATGTAATTGAATACAGGTTGAGCGTCCTGAATCTGGCAACCTCGGGACCGAGGCCGAGCCGGTTTTCGTGTTTTTCCGGACTTCGGAACGTGTTTCTGATGTCCGAAGTCCGGAAATATCGCAACCTGGGCTTGGGTGTTTCCAGACTTCGGACATCAGAAACACGTTCCGAGTCCGGAAATTCACTGGGCCCGGCTGGCGGCGGAAACGGTTTGACAGGGTGTCCAGATTCCGGAACATTTTACGGATTCCGGACGACCCTGCCACCAATCGTCCCGGAGTCCGGATTCCGGAACATTCCGGATTCCGAAACTCCGGATTTTGGACGCTCAACCTGTACTATGTAGAGCACGATGATTGCTGAGGTGTCAGGGCCATGAGAAATGTCTTTCAAAGCAAAGCAATAGACTAGGATATATGATGTAAGATGTAGGAGTAGAGTGGCAGGGCAGAATTTTCATTGAGCCGTGGGGGCGGGTTTGGAGGCGGGACTGGATTGAAAATAGCAGATTCGGGGGTCCCAACCCCATCCCGCTCCCAGCCCGCCTCCATGCCAGTTTCGTTGGAGGCGGGTACCCGACCTGTGCTGGGACCCGCCTCCCCGAGGCGGGAAGGGGGTTAGTGGCAATAAACTGCCTGTTAACAGGTAGTTAACAGGCAGTTTTTTGCCTAATCCCTATTTTTATGCCTGAAATGTGGGCTCTCCGACAGGTCCCAACCATGCCGTTTCAGCGAGGCGGACCGTGGGTCTGCAGGGGTTGGAGGGGTCGATATGTCTGGTGGGCAGGTGAGTGATGGGTGCATGTGTGCAGAGGTAAGTTTGTAAGGTAAGTGTAAAGTGTGGAAAAAAGTTTTACTTACCTTAACTTCCTCCTGCAGGTGTCAGCCCTTCAGGTCTCGGGAGTCAGAAATCTCACCGGCACAGAAAGCAGAATGGCCGTTGAGCTGTCAAAAGCTGCAGCCTCTGCTTTTTGTTCTGCAGAGATCTCTAAATCAGCCTGAGAGGAAGGAATTAACTTAGAGTACAGATTCAAAGAGCTGTCAAACGCTGATATTTCATCTGTCAAAAGCTCTTGACAGATGAAATGTCGATCTGTGACGTCACCTGTTGCCGGGTAGCCCTTAATTGGCCTGCTGAGCTCGCTGGGCAGGCTCAACAAGGTCAATCAAGTGAAAATGCAGTGGGTTGGCCACAAGTCAATGGAGGCGGGACTACAACCCAAAAAGTGGGAGTCCCGCCTCCATCACATCCCCAGTTTCAAAATCCAGCCCGTAGTCTTTATCTTGGAGAAAGTCTATAAGCCTATGAGAGATTACTGTTACAGCATTTTCTAAAGACAAACTTAATCTATGATAAGAATTTTTTTCTACCACTCAGGACACGGGATAGCAGTCAGTGGTTTATTCCTAATTTGTTATTATTTTGCTGCAGCTACATGTACAGTCATCATTATTTCTGAAAAGTTTTGTGATTCTGTTAATAACATATAGTTATGATGAAAGAGAAGATAACACATGACGAGTACGGGACCTAATGGGAGCCATTTTGACTTTGTGTGATAGTGTAGCGAATCGACAGCCTGTTTTACATCTCTCCCCATTTTTATTTCCATTAACTTCATAGTTAATGAGAACTTTATCATAGTTAATTTTTATTTAATGTTCCGCGATGGTGCACTGCATTATTTCTACAACACTGTAAACATTGCTTTTCTGATATTTTTAAAACCAAAGTCGCTAAATAAATTTAAATCTACTAAAAATGTTTCCATTATCTGTCATTTTAATAAAAATTGCATTTGAGTTCTGGTACTGCAATATGTTTCATATTAATGGTATACACTACATTTTTCTTAATAAAGAGGCAGGTAAAAATGGTAATTATGTTATTTAGAAAGAAAATAACACTTAATAATCCAGACTTAATTTGTGCAATTGAACAAGGTTTAAAATCCCAATTGTGTATAACTAATTATTGGCCGGGGATTCTACCAAAATATATTCGACCTTTTTTCTGATTTATCTGGGAGGATCTTAGATCATCTGTGCAGGCTGTGCAGAATCCTATTGTTGCAAGAGACTGTGCAAGATCCTCACTCCCAGCATTACAGGTAGTCTGTATAGCCTCCTGACTCCCAGGGTTGCAGGCAGGCTGTGCTGGCTCCTCACACTCAATGTTGCAGGCAGGCTATGATGGCTCCTGGCTTCCAATACTACAGACAAGCTGTGCAGGCCCCTGACTCCCATTGTCAAAGGCAGGCTGTGCTGGAGGGAGCCTGCCAGTGCAAACAGCAGAATCCAGATGGTACTTCAGCGCGAATGGCAGTGAGGGACCTTTAAGGAGCAGAAGTGCTCTGAAGATTGGAAAGAAGTGTTCCACTGAAGGCATGGGCTGGGACCAAAGGCTTCAGGCGATAAATCTCTGTGACCAACTGGAGGGGGGAAAGACCGCTAAAAGGTCCTCTCCTTCCAATTGGGGAACACTGGCCATTTACTGCCACTTCCCAGGGCCTACTACCACCTTCACATGGCAGTCCCATGAATCAGTGGTAAGGTGGAAAGAGGAAAATATGCTGGGAACCCAGGCCCTGCTCCCACACCACCTTTTGTATGCTGTGGACAGAGAAGGCAGTCCCACCAGCAGGGGCAGGGAGAACAATATCCGGCCAAGGCAATAAAGCAGCAGTGGGCCTCACTGGCTGAATTTTCTGACAAAATCCACACGATTTCGGACAGGATCATGAAGTAGAAATCCCCCTCTATAACTGTGTTTTATGCATTTGGGTATTGTATTATCAACACATGCACTAGTATAGATTTGTGCACAATGAAAGTTGCACAAATTGTGGTCCACCACCTGTTGTTCTCTGTGCGATAATGTGAGACTGATTGATTTTGACCATGAAAATTCCTTCCCAAAGCAGATTCTCTTTACCATCATGACGTGGAAAATATAATTTGCAGTCCTATTTTCCATTCCAAGCCTTTCTTGCTTTATATCTTTCCAAAACATTTCAGTGTGTAAGTATACCATTTTCCCATACATCTTTAATAACTATGACTTTCGTTTATGTCCATATGTGCTGTTACTTCACAATAACATTCTTGCCAAGGACATGCAGGCACCTGGGAAAAACTAACATCTGAGCTTGCTCAGTCACTTCATAAAAATAATGCACAGCTGGACTGTTGAATGTTTTGTTGCCTGCAATGGTTAACTGTATTTTCAGCTGCTTTAACAATGTGAAAAGATCATTAGTATAGATGCATTGTGATTAGCTGCTTTTCACATTCCCATTTATGAAATTGCAATCAACATAATTGCACCTTTAAAAACGCTTGTTTCTGCCATTTTATTAGTGTATTGCAACCCGTTTTTCAACAAAAGAGAAAATGTATCCCTTAGTGAGTCGATTGCTTTTTGGAACAGCCACTTTGGTGTGAAGTTGTGATTCTCAATATTCATGAATTTCAAGAAGGAAAATTTTCACTTCCTGCTGAATATAAATGGGATACAAAAAAATAATTTACCCTGTGCTGTAATATGATTTGTATGCATTTCTGAAAAGGCTTCATGTATTAAAGGTGCAAATTATCACTGATAATGTTGTTGTCATGATCCATACTAGTGATTTATAATCATTTTAGATACACTCTTAGATAAGTATGCTTCATATTTTTGGTGGGTAATTTTTAATGTCATCAAGGTGACAGATGTCAGTACTGTGGAATGAAAGGCTTTTTCCACATTTTTGGCATTGAACGTCAGTATTAAGCACTCCCATGCTAGGTATACTATGGGCCAAATGTCAGGAAAGCCTGTATCTGCTCTGCTCAGAAATTGGCTTAAACCCAACCTCAGCAGAGCATTGTCACTGCATCAATGTGAATGTTCCGTTTTTCACATTCCCTTTGCTTGTGAGTGAGACTGAGAATTATGTGCAATTTTTTGCTGTAGGAACTGGGTTGAGATTTTCTGCACGCATCAATTCCTCTTAGGATCCTTAACGCCATTCCTTAAAGCCATTAGTGAGAGAGTCTTATCCTATCATCCAGGTTCTGAAGCTTCAAGGATCGTGTTCCAAATTCAATCTTCCACCCAGTATTTGAAAAACCATTTAATTTTTACTCCTGATACTAAAATCGGTTCTTTGATAATGATAAGGAATAATGTTGATATGGTCAAAACTACCTTTAACCATTTTCCAATGAATAGAATCTCCCTCTTCAATTTACTTGATGACTTGTCCTATTTCTGGAATGACCAAATCCAGCCAGAACTATTGGAAAGACAGCTTACAACCAATCAGAATCCACCTATACTTGTTTTAATGTCTGGCCTGAACCGGCCTTGCTGGGGCCAATAATGTTGTTCCAGTTCAGCGGGACCTGCGCCTGTGCCCAAATTAGCGCACCTTGTTTAAATTATGTTGCGTCTACTCATTTGAATATTTTAATGTTGCTCCCAGCTTGTTGCTCGTGATGTATTGGAAGAGTCCCAAAGTTGTCGGGGAAGCATTTCTTCCAGTACAAATAAAACATACACCGGACTTTTATGGGGAAGAGGACGAGGATGGCATCTGAGCAAAATCATCTTTTTCAGTCCCAACTGTGCTGCTCCAGGTAAGGTGGGTGGCCCTAGTGGAAAGTCAAGGCCACACTTGCGGTGCCCGTTTGCTGTGGGCGCTGTGAGATGGGTACGCTTCTCATATGCACCAGCCTTTGTTATGGGGAGCAAGCCTCACTTATATTGCAAACGAGGCCTTAAATCTTGTGCACAATTGGAGCACAGGCTTCAACACCCCTGTACATTTCCACCTGCATTACTTCAGCTCATTGGGACAGAATAGGCCTAAAACCTCTCCACCTGATAACATAGGACCCCAGCTCTCAAAGTGCTGCAGCCTTTTAGTGCTGCGGGCTTCATTTGTTTCCCGGTATGGTTCTTTTTCGATTCTCACTGGTGTTCAAAACTGAAGCAAAACACATTTTTGTAGTTAAGAGTTCACAAAAAGAGGCAGAAAAAGAAAAAAAGTTGTAAAAATGTCTCAAGAAAAGTGGGGACAGAAATTCAATCTGAAGTCGAAGCAAAACAGCAAAACTATTCAATTAATTCTTGTCCATTTATATGTCAAGTGAGCCTAGAGGTTCTTTTTTTCTCTGTTCAGTGAATGTGTGGAACATCTCAGAAAAAGCAATTGATGTTGATTAAAAATAGTCAGAAAAACATCTGGTTAGGATTGGGAATGAAGTTACCCTTAGAGAAAGAATTTGAATATATATAGAGCATTTCACGCTTTAGGATTTTCCAAAGAACTTTACAACCACCTGCTGCTGAAATCTTTTATTACCTCTAGACACGACTATTCCAATGTTCTCCTGGTCGGCCTCCCACCTTACACCCTCCGTAAACTTGAGCTCATCCAAAAATCTGCTGCCCATTCCTTAACTCACACCAGTCCCATTCATCCATCACCCCTGTGCTCGCTGACCTACATTGGCTCCCGGTCCTCCATGGCCTTGTCCCTCCCTATCTCTGTAACCTCCTTCAGCCCTACAACCCTCTGATATCGCTGATCCTCCAATTCTGGCCACTTGTGCATCCCTGATTTTAATCACTCCACCATTGGCGGCCATACCTTCAGCTGCCTAGGCTCTAAGCTCTGGAATTCCCTCCCTAAACATCTCCAGCTCCCTATCTCTCTCTTTACCTCTCTCTCTTCCTTTAAGATGCTCCTTAAAACCTACCTCTGTGACCAAACTTTTGGTCACCTGTTCTAATATCTCCTTATGTGGCTCAGTGTCAAATTTTGTTTGATATCGTTCCTGTGAAGCACCTTGGGGCGTTTTACTATGTTAAAGGTACTATATAAATCCAATTTGTTGTTGTTAATTATTTTTGAAATACAATCACTGTTATGTAGGTAAACATTGCAGCCATCTTGTGCACAGTCCCACAAAGAACAAATGAATGAATGACCAGATAATCTGTTTTGATGGCGTTGGTTGAGAGATGAATGTTGGTCAAAACACTGGGAGACCTCCCTGCTTTTCTTTGAATAGTGCCATGGGTCTTTTGCATCCCCCTGAGCAGATTGGTGATGCCTCAGATTAATTTCTCATCTGAAAATAGGCACCTCTGAAATGCAGCATTTCTCAGTACTACGCTGAAATGTCAAGCTTGATTACGTGCTCAAGTCTGTTGTGGGGTTTGGATCTGCAATCTTCTAATTCAGATGTGACTGTGCTACCAATGAGCCAAGCTGGCACTAGTTAGAAGTGGTCACATTATCAAGGAAGCCCAATGGTTACCAAGCTGCTGAGACCATGGAAATTTCATACCATGGAAAGCAACCAATCAATTTGAGCAATGTAGGGCAGATTAGTTTAGATAGTTAGATTAGTAGTTTAGATAGGTAGTCTGAAGATTTGCCTCATTAGTTTTTGAAGGACAGGGAAGGGTAGGGAGACACTTTGCAGTTTTCCTTCGGAGATTAAACAGAGCGGTCGGCAGCGGGGAAGGCGGGGCGGACCTGGTTGGAGCGGCAGAGGCCTGAGGTGAGTCATTAAAGGGAGGCCCGAGGCTCAGGTAGGCCTCAGACCAGCGTCGACAGCGGGGGAGGAGGAGCCTTTCTTTCTTTTTCTCTCCCACAGAGCGGTCGGCAGCGGGGAAGGCGGGGCGGACCTGGTTGGAGCGGCAGAGGCCTGAGGTGAGTCATTAAAGGGAGGCCCGAGGCTCAGGTAGGCCTCAGACCAGCGTCGACAGCGGGGGAGGAGGAGCCTTTCTTTCTTTCTCTCTCCCACAGAGCGGTCGGCAGTGGGGAAGGAGGGGCGGACCTGGTTGGAGCGGCAGAGGCCTGAGGTGAGTCATTAAACTCACCTACGTGGCCTTTTTCCCCAGCGGGGAAAGAGCTTCGCGGGCTTTTTCAAAGGCAGGGGGGGGGGCCAATTCATTGGTACCCGTATATAGGTGGAGCGGTTGCTAAACCTGAGACACTACACTAGTAGTGACTCCCACCCTCCCACCTCCTCTAACCTTTAGGGGTAGAGGGAATTTAAAAGGTAGGTTCGATTTTATATTTTGTTTTCAGGGACTTAACTCCTGGACCTAAGTTAAATAAGTTTAAATTTTAGTAATAAAGTAACATAAGGGTTAAGTCATGACAGGAAGTCTCGGCCCCGTTTCATGCTCCTCCTGTGCCATGTGGTAAACCAGGGACACTTCCAGTGTCCCTGACAACTACGTGTGCGGGAAGTGTGTCCAGCTGCAGCTCCTGACAGCCCGCATGGCGGTGCTGGAGCTGCGGGTGGACTCACTCTGGAGCATGCACGATGCCGAGAACTCGGTGAATCGCTCATTTAGTGAGTTGTCCACACCGCAGGTAAAGGCTAGGACAGACAGTGAATGGGTGACCAAGAAGCAGGGCAATATCAGGAAGGTAGTGCAGGAGTCCCCTGTGGTCATCTCCCTCCAAAACAGGTATGCCGCTTTGGATACTGTTGGGGGAGATGGCCTACCAGAGGAAGGCACTAGCAGCCAGGTTCATGGCACCATGGCTGGCTCTGCTGCACAGCAGGGCGGGAAAAAGAGTGGTAGGGCTATAGTGATAGGGGACTCAATTGTAAGGGGAATAGACAGGAGTTTCTGTGGCCGCAACCGAGATTCCAGGATGGTATGTTGCCTCCCTGGTGCAAGGGTCAAGGATGTCTCGGAGCGGCTGCAGAACATTCTGAAGAGGGAGGGTGAACAGCCAGCTGTCGTGGTGCATGTAGGTACCAACGATATAGGTAAAAAGCGGGAAGATGTCCTACAAGCAGAATTTAGGGAGCTAGGAGCTAAATTAAAAAGTAGGACCTCTAAGGTAGTAATCTCTGGATTGCTACCAGGGCCACGTGCTAATCAGAATAGAGAGAACAGGATAGTGAGATTGAATACGTGGCTTGAGCAGTGGTGCAGGAGGGAGGGATTCAAATTCCTGAGGCATTGGAACCAGTTCTGGGGGAAGTGGGACGTGTACAAAAGGGACGGTCTGCACTTGGGCAGGACTGGAACCGATGTCCTCGGGGTAATATTTGCTAAAGCAGTTCGGGAGGATTTAAACTAATATGGCAGGGGAATGGGAACCTATGTAGCGAAACAGGGGGAAGTAATATGCAGTCAGAAACAAATGTTAGAAGGGTGAGAAACAATAGGGGAAGGCCAAGTAAACAAAGGCAAGAAACACAAAGGGCCATACTAAATCATAAGTCTAAAAGGACAAAGGATGTTAATAAAACAAGCCTAAAGGCTCTGTGTCTTAATGCAAGGAGTATCCGTAATAAGGTGGATGAATTGACTGTGCAAATAGATGTTAACGGATACGATGTGATTGGGATTACAGAGACGTGGCTCCAGAACAATCAAGGCTGGGAACTGAACATCCAGGGGTATTCAACATTCAGAAAGGATAGAATAAGAGGAAAAGGGGGTGGGGTAGCATTGCTGGTTAAAGAGGAGATTAATGCAATAGCTAGGAAGGACATCAGCTTGGAGGATGTGGAATCAATATGGGTTGAGCTGCAGAACACCAAAGGGCAGAAAACGTTAGTGGGAGTTGTGTACAGACCTCCAAACAGCAGTAGTGAGGTGGGGGAGGGTATGAAACAGGAAATCAGAGGTGCGTGCAAAAAAGGCACGGCAGTTATCATGGGTGACTTTAATATGCATATAAATTGGGCTACTCAAACTGGAAGCAATACAGTGGAGGAAGATTTCCTGGAGTGTTTAAGGGATGGTTTCCTAAACCAATATGTTGAGGAACCAACTCGAGGGGAGGCCATCCTGGACTGGGTGTTGTGTAATGAGGAGGGACTAATCAGCAATCTTGTGGTACGAGGCCCCCTGGGGAAGAGTGACCATAGTATGGTGGAGTTCTACATTAGGATGGAGAAGGAAACAGTTAAGTCAGAGACCATGGTCCAGAACTTAAATAAGGGCAACTTTGAGGGTATGAGGCGTGAATTGGCGAGGTTAAATTGGCAAGCGATATTTAAGGGGCTATCAGTGGAAGGGCAATGGCAGACATTTAGAGATCGCATGGATGAACTACAACAATTGTACATCCCGGTCTGGCGTAAAAATAAAAAAGGGAAGGTGGCTCAACCATGGCTAACAAGGGAAATCAGGGATAGTATTAAAACCAAGGAAGTTGCATACAAATTGGCCAGAAGTAGCAGCAAACCCGGGGACTGGGAGAACTTCAAAACTCAGCAGAGGAGGACGAAGGGTTTGATTAGGGCAGGGAAAATAAAATATGAAAGGAAGCTTGCAGAGAACATTAAAATGGACTGCAAAAGCTTCTATAAATATGTAAAAAGAAAGAGGTTAGTAAAAACAAACGTAGGTCCCCTGCAGTCGGAAACAGGGGAAGTCATAATGGGGAACAAGGAAATGGCAGATCAATTGAACAAGTACTTTGGTTCGGTGTTTACTGTGGAGGACACACACAACCTGCCGGAAATAAAAGGGGTCAGAGGATCTGGTAAGAGGGAGGAGCTGAGGGAAATCCTTATTAGTCGGGAAAAGGTATTGGGGAAATTGATGGGACTGAAGGCTGAAAAATCCCCGGGGCCTGATGGTCTGCATCCCAGAGTACTTAAGGAGGTGGCCTTGGAAATAGTGGATGCATTGACGATCATTTTCCAACATTCCTTAGACTCTGGATCAGTTCCGATGGAGTGGAGGGTGGCCAATGTAACCCCTCTTTTTAAAAAAGGAGGGAGGGAGAAAGCAGGGAATTATAGACCGGTCAGCCTGACATCGGTCGTGGGTAAAATGATGGAAGCAATTATTAAAGATGTCATAACAGACCATTTGGAAAGTGGCGACATGATAGGTCCAAGTCAGCATGGATTTGTGAAAGGGAAATCATGCTTGACAAATCTTCTGGAATTTTTTGAGGATGTTTCCAATAGGGTGGACAGGGGGGAACCAGTAGATGTGGTGTATTTGGACTTTCAGAAGGCCTTCGACAAGGTCCCACACAAGAGATTGGTGAGCAAAGTTAAAGCACATGGGATTGGGGGTAATGTGTTGACGTGGATTGAGAACTGGTTGGCACACAGGAAACAAAGAGTAGGAGTAAATGGGTACTTTTCAGAATGGCAGGCAGTGACCAGCGGGGTACCGCAGGGTTCGGTGCTGGGACCCCAGCTGTTTACATTATATATTAATGATTTGGACGAAGGGATTAAATGTAATATCTCCAAATTTGCGGATGATACTAAATTGGGAGGCAGTGTGAACAATGAGGAGGATGCTAGGAGGCTACAGAGTGACTTGGACAGGTTGGGTGAATGGGCAAATGTATGGCAGATGAAGTACAATGTGAATAAATGTGAGGTTATCCACTTTGGTGGTAAAAATAGAGAGGCGGACTATTACCTGAATGGTGGCAGATTAGGGAAAGGGGACGTGCAACGAGACCTGGGCATCATGGTACATCAGTCACTGAAGGTGGGAATGCAAGTGCAGCAGGCAGTCAAGAAAGCAAACGGAATGATGGCCTTCATAGCAAGGGGATTTGAGTACAGGAGTAGGGAGGTGATGCTACAGTTGTACAGGGCCTTGGTGAGGCCACACCTGGAGTATTGTGCGCAGTTTTGGTCTCCTAACTTAAGGAAGGACATTCTTGCTATTGAGGGAGTGCAGCGAAGGTTCACTAGATTGATTCCTGGGATGGCCGGAGTTGAAATCTATGACAGCATGTGCAAGGAACAGAATTGATGGGCTCCATTGCCTTTTTCTTTCTTGCATTCTTATGTTTTTAATCAAGTAATTAAGGTCTAAAATGGAACAATTTGGATAGAAGCAAGAACAGGAATGCATAAGTTAAAGAAATACATTTCTGGGGAATGGCTGTAATTGCATTTGATTCTTTTTGTAATAAATGTTTTGTTAAACAATTTGAACCAAATCAAATTTAAACAGTTTAAGCTTTGTGTCTGCAGTGCTAAAATATTTCTGTCTTAACTGCAGTGATTTTATTTCTATTGAAATAATGAACTTACTCGATATGATATAAACATTAGCTTATGACTTTAATAACTTTACCTTCCATTAATATTTGTTGAAATAATTCAAAAGTCCTCTAAAAGTCAGATCTGTTGTAGCATGAAATATTATCCTACCTATCCATGGGCGGATTTATTTAGAATTTTGTCCCAGCCATCCTGGGATTTTGACATTAATATTTTTAAAGACAAAGGGGAATATTTCTGCTACACACTATGTGTAAAGAAATCAGAAACCCATTCTTTATAAGTGTTCTTTACTGATATGTGCATGTTCAAGCAGGACATTTGGGTCCAGATATTAATGGGGAGGTGGGAGGGAGCGGGCAGTTTTGCTATCAGGAAACCTGGAAGAACAGGTTTCCCTCAGGTCCTGCCGTATTTAACGTCTCTGTTTCCTGGTCGCAGCCAGCCAGATTGAAAGGCTAGCTGGTTGTCGACGGGTACGCCTTCAGCACCAGACCGCAGCCAGGAAGTGAAGAGGAGGCAAGGAGGGATCGGAAAGGCCCAGGGGTGGGGGAGGAGTTAGGTGTCAGGTAGGGGAGGAGATTGAGGCTGGTGTCAGGCGGGGGGTGGGGGGAGATCGGAGGCCGATGTTGTGGAGGGGGGATCGGAGGACGGTGATTGGCGGTGGTGGGGGGGCGGGGATTGGAAGGATCGGTGTCGGGGAGGGGAGAACCAAGGCCGATGTCGGGGTGGGGGGAGACCGGAGGCTGGTGACTGAGGGATGGGGGAGATTGGAAGGGTCGGTGTTGGAGGGTGGGGAGATCGGAAGGGTTGGTGTCAGAGGTGGGGGGAGATCAGAGGCCGGAGTCGCAGTAGGGGGGGGGGGGTGCGGGGGGGGGGCTGGGGGAGATTGGAAGATTTGAGGAGGAGGGGAGATGGAATGGTCGCAGGAAGATTGAAAGGGTCGGGGGTGAAAATCGGAAGGGTCGGTGGGGGAGATCGGAAGGGTGGTAGGGGGAAATCGGAAGGGTCGGGGGGAGACCAGAGTCCGCAGCCGGGGAGCGCAGAGGAAGAAGGGAGCAATCAGAATGACTGGTGGCGGCGGGGGAAGGAGTTCAGAAAAGCCAGGTCGGGGGGGAGATCATGGCTCAGGGGGAGACCGGATCGTTGGGGGGGTGGGGGCGGTGGGGGTGGGTGGTAGGGTCCAATCGCGGGGTGGAGTCTGATTGCGCAGTGGGTCTGATCGCGGGGGGGTGGTCTGTTCACGGGGGAATGGCCAATCGCTGGGGGGGTGGGGGGTAGAGGAAGCAGGTTAACTTGGTGGGCTGGGGGGAAGCTGGAAAGGCACTTACCTCTTCCACACGGTCCTCGCCACTCTTTAGCTCCCTTTTCCTGAGGCCCGGGAAACCCAGCCGACCAGGGTTAAACCTAAAATGGAGAATAAATCTGAGGCGCACAGCCTCATTGAAATATTTAAATTAATGACCCGCCTCCTGGGAGTGGGTTGGTCACCCACTCCTTGTCCCGTCTCCGTTAAAACTGGAAGTGGGCAAGTTCAACGGGCAGGGTTCGGGTTTGAGATTTTTAACATTTTTAAATCCCACCTGGCTCAAACCCACCTGTTTTGGTGGGGGGGGGGGGGGGGTTAAAATTCCCCCTCCCCTTGCAGTTCAGAAGAATGGAAACAAAATATCTGAACATTATGTTCCGATATTGTTTGCAATATTCAGATATTGTTTGGCAGATATAAAGGCTTCAGATAAAAAGAAAAAAAACTGTAAATTATGGAAATTTGAGTTAGAAAATGCTGAAAATACACAGCAGGTTTGTCTGAATCTGAAAAGAGAAAGGATGTATTAATATTTGTGTGTATATTATTTAAGTTAATTATTTCTAATACATGTGCCAAAAATTGTCAAAGATCTGTAGGAAGTGATGTTTATTTTTAAAATGAATTTTTTCAAATTATTCCTGCAACTTGATTATTATTACAAGCAACTCCTACACACCTCAATTAATACCCCACTACCCCTCGCTCTAATTTAGTCTTACCTTCATTCCATTCCATAATTTCTTCATGTTTTTCTCCTCTTTATTTTGGTGTGTCACTATTTTCACTGGCGCACTGAAGGGAGTGGTGACAGATGGGACATGATGTCAGCTAGGAAGACACGGTGTAACACTGGACATGAGCCAGTGGTCTTAAGACAAAAATAAATGTGTGCACTGAAAATCTGCAAGGGATCAGTATTTAAAAAGTTAATCATCGAGCCATTGAAGTTGAGAGTGCAGAAGTGAACTGTGTCTGTACCAACATTTTGCTACAGCAATCCTTAAAAAAACCACACTCTCCCCAAGCCCTATATCATCCTCTGCTTCAAATTTTTATCCACTTTTCCCTTAATATTTATCCACTTTTCTGTTATCCACTTCAATAATCTGCACTATTTCAATACCTAACACTGGTGCCCGTAATACACTAATTCCTGAAACAAGAATTCTCATATTCTTTCAATGAAAAACAAATGATCTATTCAATATGAATAAAAGCACATTATTCATACTACCCACAAACTGCAGTTACCAGACACTGCCTGCTGTCACCCCTTCTGAGCATATGGTGGTTCCTACAGCCTTGTAGGTGATACTAAAATACTCTCAAATATCTCAGACCAGAACCAATAGTTTCTTCTCATGGTTTCCACCATGTGGGCTAACAATGATATTGCAGAACATTTTCTTTCACAAGATGCAAAACCTCTGCTCGATCTGCGTCATATTTGTCGATCAAATACTGTTGTAAACTTTTGTCTTCTATTAAACTACAACTTGACTAATAATAGGGGAAGATTTCCTCTGTGCGCTAAGTATAACAAAATCAGAAATGAGCTTATGCTTTTTTACACGTAGCTTATAGAGAATATCTTGCCTAATAATCTTAAAATAAGTACTTAGTCGGCAAATTATCAAAAAATTGACTTTTCCAATTGGCTGTTGAATTGCATCTCGCCTAATGGGGAATGTCAATATCATGCATTGCTGACACCACTTAAAGGCAGGCAGCACCTCTTAAAGGGGAGATGCACTTTGGCTGCAGGCAACTATAAGTGAAGATTGTGGACAATTGTAGGCGCAGGAGAAGCTGCCAGGGCTCCCTTCCCCAGGATTTCTGATGCTGCATTGAAAGTTTTGGGAAAGGAGGTTGGCAGGAGGAGGGACATCCACTATCCATCAGGCACCAGGAAGATATCCAGGCAAGCTGCCCAACATGAGTGGGCAGAGGTGGCCGAATGCGATAATGCCAGAAGTATCACCCCCAGGACATGGCTGCAATACAGGAAGAAGTTCAATGACTTGACAAAGTTAGCTGAGTTAAGTCTCCCAACTCACATCTCTCATTAGTCTTTGCTTAGCCTTGCACTACCCATTGTCCCTTCTCTCCCCTGATTACCAGCACCCTCCTCTAATCACTGCAGCACTTTTCACTCAACATCTTTCTGCTCCTACTGCAGCACTCTGCTTTGCACCTGCAACTCTCCTCACTATTACTTCCTTCACCTCCTTCTTTCACACGCCAATAACACTAACGACCCTGAAACTCGTGTGCTCAAAGTGCCTCAATACACTAACACTGACATACTCCCTTTTGGCGAGGTTGGAGGACAAGTCCTGCAGGGTTTTAAACCACCTTCCCTCCTTCCCTTATCACTTAAGTCTCTCCCTTACACATGATGCATGACAAACTGCTGCTGCTTTCAGAAGCGAACCATCTGTCTCTGCCTACGCATGCCACGAAATGCAAACTCATGTCTCTTTCTTCCATTTCAGGTCCAACAGCTCTCCACAGCCCTCAGGCAGAAGGAGAAGAAGGAAGCACTGCAGAACATGAAGCGTCACTCGAGCTTACACCCGCAGACACCAGCTCAGAGAATGGCATCACGCAGAGTTCACAGAGTAGGCTGGAGGGGTCTGTATGTGGAGATGCACACAGCACGAGTGAGCAGGAGCAAGGGCAGGGAGACAGGGCAGCCAGGAAGCAGCTTGCATCCTAGCCCTGATATTCTTCCTGATTTGGGAGCCTCAATAGTAAGCCCAGACGCATTCCCATCTTCACCAATTTAGAACAAGAAAATCCTGTAGAAACAAAAACAACTTGCATTTATAGAACGCCTTTAATGTAGTAAAACATCCCAAAACTCTTTGCAGGAGCATTTGATATCAAGCCACATAAGAAGATATTAGGTCAGATGAGGCAGGTTTTAAGGAGCGTCTTAAAGGAGGAGAGAGAGGCAGAGAGGTATAAAGGTTTAGGGAGGGAATTCCAGAGCTTAGGGCCTAAGCAGCTGAAGGCACAGCTGCCAATGGTGGAGCAATTAAAATCGGGGATGCTCAAGAGGCCAGAATTGGAGGAGCGCAGAGATCTCAGAGGGTTGTAGGGCTGGAGGAGGTTACAGAGATAGCGAGGGGCGAGGTCATGGAGGGATTTGAAAACAAGGATGAGAATTTTAAAATTATGGTGTTGCCGGACCGAAAGCTAATGTAGGTCAGCGAGCATGGGGTGATGGGTGAACAGAACTTGGTGCGAGTTAGGATACGGGCAGCAGAGTTTTGAATGAGCTCAAGTTTATGTAGGGTGGAAAATGGGAGGCCAGCCAGGAGAGCATTGGAATAGTCAAGGCTAGAGGTAATAAAGGCATGGATGTGGGGTTTCAGCAGCAGGTGAGCTGAGACAGGGGCAGAGGCGGGCGATATTACGGAGGTGGAAGTAGACGGTCTTGATGATGGAGCGGATATGTGGGCAGAAGCTCATCTTGGGGTCAAATTTGACATCAAGTTTGTGAACGGTCTGGTTCAGCCTCAGACAGGTGCCAGGGAGAGGGATGGAGTTGGTGGCTAGGGAACAGAGTTTGTGGCGGGGACTGAAGACAATGGTTTCAGTCTTCCAATATTTAACTGGAGGAAATTCTGCTCCTCCAGTACTGGATGTCGGACAAGCAGTGTGACAATTTAGAGACAGTGGATGGGTCGAAGGAGTTGGTGGTGAGGTAGAGCTGGATGTCGTCAGCGTACATGTAGAACCTTGCATTGTGTTTTCAGATTATGTTGCCAAGGGGCAGCATGTAGATGAGAAACAGGAGGAGGCCAAGGATAGATCCTTGGGGGACTCCAGAGGAAATGTTGTGGGAGCGGGAACAGAAGCCATTGCAGGTGATTCTCTGGCTACGACTGGATAGATAAGAATGCAGCCAGGCGAGTGTAGTCCCAACCAGCTGGTACAGAGGCATTGAAGGAGGATGGTGTGGTCAACCGTGTCAAAAGCTGCAGGCAGGTTGAAAAGGATGAGGGGGCACAGTCACATAGGATGTCATTTTGTGACTTTGATAAAGGCTGTGTCAGTACTGTGGCAGTGCGGAAACCTGATTGGAGGGATCCCAACATGGAGTTGCGGGAAAGATGGGCAAAGATTTGGGAGGACAGGGAGGTTGGAGATGGGGCAGTGGTTTGCAAAGACAAAGGAGTCAAGGGTAGGTTTTTTGAGGCGAGGGATGATGACAACAGATTTGAAGGGGAGGGGGAACAATACCTGAGGAGAGGGATCCGTTAACAATATCAGCTAACATGGGGGCCAGGAAGGGAAGTTGGGTGGTCAGCAGTTTGGTGGGAAGAGGGAGCAGGAGGGGGGTCTCATGGACAAGATGAGCTTGGAGAGGGCATGAAGGGAGATAGGAGAGAAACTAGAGAAAGATGAGAGTTCAGAACCTATGGGGACATTTGGCCTCGGTGGGCTATGGGAAGGGAGGGAAGCAGCAGAGACAGCTGAACGGATGGTCTCAATCTTAGAGACAGTGGGCCAGAAATTGCGTATCGTCCCGATTGGGGCGATAACTTTTGCAGGAGCGCAAAAGTATCGCCGGGCGCTACACAATTGAATCCAACGCGAACTTCCAGTTTAGCGCTCCAGGAGGGAAGTGGAGCGCCAAATCAAGCGCTACCACTTCCCTTGGAGCGCTAAACGGAGCAAGAGGGACGGTAGCGGACACAGTGCTGCACAATGTCCCGTGCAGCGCAGTCGGATTCACAGGCTCCTTCCCTCCCTTAAAGGGAAGGGCCAATGCTGAGGTCATTTCAAGGTAAGGCTGGGAATGGTCAGCGGTGGCACCTGCGATCTGCGAAGAGCAGCCCCAAGCACTCTAAGAGAGTGCAGGTCTGATCAATCGCGGGATGGAAAAAATTCAAAGAACAGCACACTGGGGTGATAATAAAATTTTGGCCTACCTGACCACCACTGCCTTTAATTACCGCTCCCCAAAGCGGCCATCCACGGTGACAACGCCTCCTGCTGCTGCCGTTGTTGACGCCCGGCGATGCTGCAGGGGGCGGAAGCGAATTTCAGATCCGGGGCGATAACGGGGCACTGCGCACTGGATGACGTCACGATCACTGGGGCGCTAGGGACGGAGGCGCTAAGTCTTAGTGCCAGCGCAAAAGCGGCAAGGAATTTCGTGGGTGTTGCTCAATTCGCCGCGCCCGGTTGCAAACCCATTTGCGCCCCGTTGTTGTCGCCGGAGGCGCTAACAGGAGGCGCAAAGGAGGCTAATTTCTCCCCCAAAGAGATCCATGTGCTCCTCACACTTGTTAGAGATGAGGGTGGAGGAAGCAGGGGAAAGGGGTTTAAGAAGATGATTTGTAGTAGAGAAGAGAAACCGGGGGTTATATTTGCATTCCAGGATGACCCTGGAATAGTAAACAGTTATGGCAGTGGAGAGCAGGACCCAATAGGGCCTATACTCATTGGAGTTTAGAAGAATGAGAGGGGATCTTATTAAAACATATAAGATTCTGAAGGGGCTTGACAGGGTAGATGCAGAGAGGATGTTTCCCCTCATGGGGAATCTAGAACTAGGGGGCATAATTTCAGAATAAGGGGGCACCCACATTTAAAACGGAAATGAGGAAGAATTTCTTCTCTCAGAGGGTCGTGAATCTTTGGAATTCTCTTCCCCAGAGAGCTGTGGAGGCTGGGTCATTGAATATATTTAAGGTGGAGATAGACAGATTTTTGAAAGGTAATGGAGTCAAGGGTTATGGGGAGCAGGCAGGGAAGTGGAGTTGAGGCCAAGATCAGATCAGCCATGACCTTATTGAATGGCGGAGCAGGCTCGAGGGGCCAAATAACCTACTCCTGCTCCTACGTCTTATGTTCTTATGTTCTTATTTGGTCCAGCCAGTTTTGGCGATGAATGGCTAAACCAGTTATCTGTCATAAATGTTCAAGTCTGTGCTGCTTGGACTTAAGGGAGTGAGGATGAGGGCCATACCAGGGGAGCAACCAGGGTGAGAGATAGTAACAGTCTTAATGGGGACAAGGGCATCAAAGGTGAAGGTATGATTGAGCAGATAGGTAGCTGCAGAAATGTTGTGGTGAATGGAGGGCCAAAGGCTAGACAGTTGGAAATTTGAAAGTGCAGTTGTAAGTGACTTGGGAGAGTTTTTTTTCCAGGGGCGGACACAGAGGAAGTAGGGTTGGGAGGGGGAAGGGACCTGTGGGTGGAGAGTGATACTAGGAAGTGATCAGAGATGGCCTTATCTGCGATTGACACGATGGGAGTAGAGAGGCCATTTGAGTTGGCAAGGTTGAGGGGGTGGTTGAAATCACCGAAGATGAGAAGTTGCTCACTGCAGAGGCTGAGGGAGGAAAGCAGTGAAGATATCTCGGTAAGAAGCTTGGCATGATACTTGGGTGAGCGGTAGAGAATGAGGATTTTAAAGGAGAGGTGAGAGGGGTGGAACAAAGTGAGATGCTCAAAGGAGGAGAAGGTGCCAGAGGAGTAGGGGGACAGACCAAGGTGTGATTATGTGTAAGAGCCACACCGCCACCACGGCGGTTCGGGTGGGGCAAGTGGTGGAAGGAATAGCCAGGAGGGGAGGCTTCGTTAAGGGTGAAGGTGTCATCGCCCGCCAGACAGGATTCTGACAAAGCCATGATGTCGATGCAATCATTCACAATAAGCTCATGGATGTCAAGGGCCTTGTTCACAAGTGAATGGACGTTCTGGAGGGAGATACGGAGAGGAATGGTGATAGCCAATCCGCTGGCAATATCCACATTGCCAGTATTGGCAGGGGGTGAATGGGATGGGAAGGAGCTAGGAAATATTGCCTCCCAGCGGGTGCGCTGGGTGGGAAGGTCAGCGAGAGAGTAGGATGGGGCAGTTGGGGTTGCTGCTCATAAGGAGGCAGCGGCTAGTGCCTCAATGGGTCCTTTGGAGGATGCCAAGAGAGGCACAGAGAGAAGCTGTAGGCTTATCTGAGAGGGAGTCAAGCCTGGGATGATGGCAGGAAAGTAGGAGGTTGAGTAGTGCTGAAGGGTTGGGGTAGGGATTTGGGAGGGCAGAGTACCTGAGAGGGAAGAAATGAAACAAGGCATTTTTAAAAATTAATTTTTATTCATTCATGGGATGTGGGCGTCACTGGCAAGGCCAGCATTTATTGTCCATCCCTAATTGCTCTTGAGAAAGTGGTGGTGAGCCGACTTCTTGAACTGCTGCAGTCTGTGTGGTGAAGTGCCACAGTGCTGTTAGGTAGGGAGTTCCAGGATTTTGATCCAGCGACGATGAAGGAACGGCAGCATGATGACAGGAGAGAGGGTCCTAGAAGTGTAAGGAGAAAAGAAGAAAAAAAGGAAACAGTTCTTGCCCTCCACAAACTCACTCTGCACAGGTGTTTAACAGGCAACCACTTGCCAAAACAGTCAAAAGCTGTCCCAAAAGCACCCTAGAAGCCAAAAATGACTAACCACTTACCTTAATGGAAGTGAGGAACCCTTTAAATACCGCTTCTGACAGCTGCTTGTCAGTTGTTCCGCCATGATTTGCTGGGCAGGTTAAGGAAGTGATGTTTCAGGCCCGCACAGACGCTCATTTAACAAGAGGGCTCTGATTCAGGTGCAGACTCTTATTAGCATATTAAATGATGCCTGAATCAGTTGCAAGTGGCCGCCGGAGATGCCTATCGAGTGCCCAAACCAATATGGCATCACGTGCACTTCTGGCGCGCAATATGACCCTGCAGAATTCGACTCTGTGGCGCCCATTTTGGACTATGAAAATGATGCAAGCCACATCGCAGTTTCTACCCCACTGTGTTACCAGCTAACATAATCGTTGTGGGTTGATATCTGACTGTGAGGTGATCAGCACATTGTGATGTCACAAATCATTAGTGACATAACACTAACTGGGTTTTATAATAAGTTTATATATAGTATGCATTCTGGGAGGTGAATTTATGATTTTTGTAAATTTACTTTTTTTCATGGTTTCTTTGTACTGACTAAGGTGAGGGATGCCCGTGCTGAAGAATGATAAGCTTTCCCACTTCTGCCATCCAACAACAACATTAAGTATCACGAGCCAGATTTAGACTAAAGCTTCCTTTACACTGCCCCAACAATGTTCTTATGTAACAATGTGCCATTACACCTACAGCTAGGTTTGAGTGATGGCCATATCAAGCAATGCTCAGAAACATGAGGACTAATGGTAATGGCAGACTAGGACAAGCACATGGTGCCTGGTCGTTAATCTTACAAATGGATCAGGTTTATGATTCACCATTTCCTGTGAATGCAGCCAAATTCATTCTTTATCAATTGCTTCAAGTCCACTCACATGCTGATGTCTCAATTATTGGCTCCCTATACCCCAAGGTGTTTCCTCTGCGGCTGGCTGTATTAGTCTGGATCCAGTATCAGTGAGGCCAGGAGCTTGTTTGAAAGCAGCAATCATGCCAAAATTGGAATTACTGCTTCAGGTTAAAAATAGAATTAAATATTGCCGTAAGGTTTTTGAAAAATCAGATGGGATACTCTAGAGACTCAGGAAAAAAATGTGTCCCCTCTATTCAGCTGGAGGCTCCAGACCAAATGTGTGAGTTACTCAAAGAATATCTAAGGTATATGTGTTTGTACATCTCAGGAAGAATTGGTTTTGATAATGAAACAAGAATAGGCAGTGAACAGTCCCAGTAAACATGTGGTGTACCAAGTGAGTCACAGTAGCCTTAGCTCAAAGCACAGCTCTTTGACATGCACACAGTATCTCCTCAATCGCTCCTCTGCATTCCTGTTACGTTTATAGTCACTTTGATTGCAGCAAAGGTCAATTACCCCATCGTGACTTCATTTTAGCCTCACAATGGCAAATTCTATGCCAGACCTCCTGAGGTATATCTCCAAAGGAGATCAGAATAAGTCAAGCAGATCAAGAAGTAGGTTTTTGATGCAAATGTTTTTAAACAATTTGCTATATATTTAATGTTTAATTTAAAATTTGAGCCCATATTCTAGCCTGACAATCCAATGTAATATTGAGGGAGTGTTGACTTGTCAGAGGGGCCATCTGTTGGATGAGATATTAAACAGAACCTCTTGCTGTCTGTTCAGGTAAAATATCTCATAGCACTATTTGAAGAAGAGCAGGGAATTCTCCTGCTGTCCTCGTCAACATTCCTCAAGCAACACCACCAAAAATAAACTAACTGGTTATTTATTCATTTGCTGTTTGAAGGATCCTGCTATGCACAAATTAGTTGCCTACATAACAACAGTGATTACACTTCAAAAATAATGCATTGCTTGTAAAGTTCTTTGGAAAGTCCTGAGAATCTGAGATGGTGTTTTATAAATGCAAGCTCTTTCTTTCTTTGCCTTAAAAAGTACAACCCAGAATCAGATTCTAAAACACAACTCACCTATCCATGATTATAAAGATTTTCCATCATCCATTTATAAAACATTTTAAGCGGTTCTTCTGAAATTAAGCAATGTACAAATTCTACTTAAGTGTAATTATTGTAATCCAAACCTTTAAACTCAACATTTAGCTGTGACCCTCACAAATATAATAGGTCATCACAGCTAAGTGACAACCAGCTAGCAAATTTACAAGAATAATGGCTGAAATGCATTCTCTTTACTTGGAGTCATTGCATTGTGCAGCAATGCAATGCTGTTGATGAGTTTGTTGACAGGCAGTGATGACAGAGAATGATTTATTTGCTATTTAGTCATCAAGGTCAGGGACTTTGTCAACCAATTCTGAAGCCTGGTTGATAAATTAGTGGTCCAGATTTTGTCAGGAGATAGCTGATAGATACATCGATAGCTCAATTTGGTAGTATACTATCCAGTGGAACTGAGCTATGGAGACCAGGAAGGTACCAGATTCAATTTGTGGTCTGTACTGATCTCAACAATCCTGTGCTAGGAAGGGGAAAATGCAACCAAACTTCTGGCTTGTCATCACCATCCCTGACTCCTGCTGAGAATACCAGTGTGCGAACTGGATTGAGTTCAGCTATGATGCCTCCCACAAACAAATAGCCTGTCAACACTCACTATCTAGGCTTACACATGAGGAATGCCCATCTGGGCAAGGTGACAGATGGCAGTCAGTGCCCATGCAGTTATAGCATGAGTCGCCACCTTTGTAGGTGGGTGGATTTAAAAAGAGAAAACAGGTCTTTGTGTTTATGTGGTGTCAACAAGTTCCGAAAACTGATTTGTACCATGGAAATTATAAAAAATAAGTTTCTACCATTGATTGTATTGTTCAGAGAGAACACCCAAAAAATACATGTCTAGAAATGGTAGTTTGCAATATCAGCATATGAAGTCTTAACATGCCATTCCTCTATTTTAAAGCAGTTGTTAAATCATTTAATTTAAATATATTAATACATCTCTTAAAGTGGCAGACAGATAACACGTAAATACGTTAAGTGCTCATATATTAAAACAGTAATTTCTGGCCTATTGTTTTAGTTGTCTATTTAAATTTCTATAACTGTTTACTTTTTGTCCTCGTGCTGCAGGAGAATCCCTATTCCTCAGGTACAAAAGAAAGGGAAAAGGGAGCAGAGACCCATTACACTAGGCTTCCACTAGGTGTAGACCCAACATATCCTATTTAAATGAGTTGGCAGGAGCCAATCACAGCCAACCCAGCTCCTTTTCACGTTTGACTGGTTATCTGCTCAGACGCTGCTCAAATATTGGGAAATTTGAGAAATAGTCCTCATTCCGAAATGGTCAACAAAATATGAGCTATCCGTAAACAGGCATCTCTTTCCTATTTATTGATTTCATTAGCAAAAGAACTGACATTGTTTACTTTTTATAAATAGGGCCCAGAGGAACAGATTATGTGACTAGTTCTCAGAGCTGTAACTTGTACAATTGCTCAGATCTCATCCATGTCAGACATTTAAGGGATAATTTTGCAAATCTCCACTCTATATGTGGACCCTCACTAGACAAGAGGGTGGGTTGGAGAAAGGGCTATAATACTATAGTGTTGATTCTGTGACCATTAATTGAGGTTCTACCCAGAGAGTGAAGCCTCACAAAATTACATTCTATGCTCACTAACAGGATAAATGCACCATAACAATGGTTGTTATTAACAAATATTCAGGACCAGGTGTCAGCTACTTAACTGAAATTCAGGAGGGAAAGAAGTAAAATTCAAAGCTCAAAGACACAATTTAATGTAAAAAGCTGTTCACATTTTTTCAGGAAATACTAATTAACTGGCAGCAAATAGTTGGAGCTGATCATGTTAAATCTAAACTCCTTTCTATGAAGGTTACTGTCTTTAAGGGATCTATTCCTGTTCTGTTGTTTTCTAGCTCACCATAAATGATTTGACGTAGTTTGTTCAGTCATTGAGGTCTTAAATCTGTGACAATTAATACTTCTTCAGAACCCCAAGATGGTTTTCTGAAATTTTGTCACAAAATAAGTCACTTAGGGCTAGAAATTGGGCTCCTTTGCGCCTCCCGTTAGTGCCTCCGGCGGGGGGGGCGCTAACGGGGCGCAAATGGGTTTGCGACCGGGCGCGGCGTTATCAACACCTCCAGCTAAATTCAGCGGGAGTTTTGCGGTGACAGTAAGACGTTGAGCCCCCATCTCCTGCGCCCGGAGATCGTGATATCATTGCCGTGCGCAGCGCCCCGGATGAAAAATTCCCTCTCGCCCCCTGCTTATGCGCCTGTTGTTAACAACAACAGGTAGAGGAGGCAGCTTTCAGTCGGATGTCCCCTGGAGGAGCGCTATTTAAAGGCGTCCACATCCGGTGTAGTTTTCATCGGCCAACAATGCTGTGTTGTTAGTTTCACTTAGGCAAAGAGGCATTTTGACCGATTTGAGCATTTTGCATTTTAACGAGTGTTCTGGCACATAAAGATTCTTCAGTTTCATTGAGGGGAGATTTGAAAGTGCAATGTTTGGATCCTTTCATGGGGGCTGTACTGGCACTAGACCTCGCCCTCCAGCATCAACGTCGGAGGCAACTGAGGCACAGAGAAAGAGTGCAAAATGTGGCCCGAGGTAGGAGGGCCAACAGGTCTCTCAACAGAGGCCTTACCCACCCAGGGTATTCTGGCAGCAGTTCTCCTACATGAAATGCACTGAGGATCAGTGTGTTACAAGGCTCCACTTCAACAAGGACATGATCACAGAGCTCTGCCACCTCCTGCAGCCATACCTCGAGTCTCAGATCAGGTCGACCATGGCTCTCTCAGTGGCAGTCAAGGCCACCGTCGCCCTCAATTTCTACGCCAGCGGATCACTCCAGTGTGCGACAGGCAACATCTCCAACATCTCCCAGTTTGCCATCCATTGCTGCATCCGCGATGACACAGATGCTCTCTACAGAAGGAGAAGGGACTACATTTCCTTCCCCATGACCAGAGAAGAGCAGCACGAGCATGCTTGTGACTTTGCCAGGATAGCGGGCTTCCCCATGTTGAAGGGCGCCATTGACTGCACCCACGTCGCTTTGCGGGCACCTCATAACAATCCTGAGGTATTCTGTAACCGCAAATGCTACCACTCACTTAATGTGCAGTTGGTGTGCGACCACACACAGCAAATCCTCACCGTCAATGCCCGCTATCCTGGCAGCAGCCACAATGCCTTCATCCTGCGCCAGACTGGTGTGCCAGCACTCTTCCAGCCACCACATCAAACTCGCGGCTGGCTGGTCGGAGACAAGGGCTATCCACCTGGCTTATGACGCCTCTCCGCAACCCCAACATTCCTGGCCAGCACTCATATAATGAGAGCCATGCTGCCACCAGGAACATCATAGAGTAGACCATCGGAGTGCTCAAGCAACGGTTCTGCTGCTTTGACCGCTCGGGAGGAGCCCTCCAGTACTCGGCTGAGCGGGTGTCACTTTTCGTCATCGTCTGCTGTATGCTGCACAACTTGGCCATTATGAGGGCGCAGCCATTGCCACCAGGCATAGCCACACCACCTCAGGAGGAGGACGAAGATGAGGAGGATGAGGAGGAGGAGGAGGATGAGGAAGAAGAGGAGCAGAAGGAACAGGAGGAGGAACAGCAGCGACGGAGGAGGCAGCCACTCAATTGGCGTTCTGCAAGGTCGGTCCATGACTGCCTCATCAGATTTCGTTTCCATTGACTTCAAGTCCTCGTTTCGGTTGCTGAGCACGTCGCCATCATTCCATCACCTGGTGATTACGTACCACACCCCAGAACTGAAATGAGACACAGCACCAAATCTGCAACATTCCAGTAATAACTTTATCAAAAACCATTAACCACATATATACAACAACAATATTGACTAATCACCCTTGTGCAACCCCTTGCCTCCCCTCTTTACAGTCCCCTTTCCTAATCTAGTGCTCCTACATAGTGTCTCCCCAGTGGCTGCAGCAGGGCTGGTGGAAGGCTGCTGAGTGTCGGTGCCAGAGACCACAGATGGCCTTGCAGGACGCCCTCGACCAGCTCTGGGCCTGGAAGGCCCGGCCGTAGACTACACCACCTCAGGCTGGACAGCGGCAGTCTGGGCTGGCTGGATGACTGGCACAGACAAGGGCAATGGTGGAGTGGCAGTGGTGGGAGCAGGCATGCTGTCATCCTGAGAGAGGACAGCAGGTTCCTGCTCCACTGACCCACTGCCACTCCCCCGGGACAGCACCTCAGCATCCCTACCAATCTGCTGGAGCACAGATTGCTGGCCTGCTGCGACACCGTGAGATCGCCGGTGGTCTGTGGTGGACCCAGCGACGATGGCAGCAGTCAGATCTTTCGTGGCGTTAAGCTGAGACTGCATGAGAGCAGTCTGAGACTCAATGGCAACAACCATCGACTGCATTACAGCACTAAGACGTTGCGTTGCTTCTGCCTGTGCTGCAATGGAAGCTGCCACATCGCCCGTGACATGCGGCATGAGGTCTGGATCCGCACGGTCTCTCTGCGAGTCCACTATCCTCTGCACAGTGGGAATGATGGGCTCCATGGTGTGCGAAGAGCTCTGTGCACTGTTGGAGGCGGACTCCTTCACGCTCCTTACTATTGCCAAGAGGCTCTCGGGCACCCTTGCCTTTGCACCCATCATCTCGGAGTGCCTGGCCAGCACCCTTCTTGTTAACGCCTCCCCATCGAGGTCCTCATCTGAGTCCTGTGCAGCAGAAGTCGCGCGCGAACTCGCCCTCCGGGGAGCTGGCTCCCGAGCTACCCTTTCCCCCTGGCCTTGCTGCAGTCCGCTTGTCCCAGGTGTATCACCCAGTGCAGACCCCTCTACTAAACCTGCCTCTAAAGATCGCATAGTGCCAGTATCTGAGGTGGTGCCTGCGGGTGAGAGATGCAGTGACGCGGTGCTTTGCTCCTCCTCTTCTCCTTCTTCACTCTCAGTGGGGGGCTCAGTGATAGGCTGGTCATCTGGTTGCTGATTATTTGAAAGCATAAAGGCATGAGACTCACGTTAAGGTGAGGGCAGGGGGCAGGAAGGGAGCAAGGAATGCAGACAGTATCAGGAGCTGGAAAGCGAGAAAGGTTTGTGGTGTGAGGGGGAAGTGGAATAAGAGAAGGAGAGGGAATCAACATATCGTTGTTGCCGCCCACCACCTGCTGCTGAATGAGTCACAGCACTCGCTCCTCTGAGGTCTGAGAGCTGCTGGAGCTCCCGCCTGTTCTCTGCTGCTCCCTCCTATGTTGGGCCATCTTGGCCTGCAAGAGAAACAAATGTGTTTGAGTCAGAGTCCAGCTATGTGTTTGGGCAATATGCCTGCTGTCGTTGAATAGCTGTGATTTTAGGCAAGGTGTGAGATGTGGATGTGAGTTTGAGTAGGTGAAGATGTTTGGTGGGTGAGTGGTGGCGGTGTGGTTCTTTGCGCAGTGTGCACAGACTGAGGTTCAGATGCTGGTATGTAGGAGCTGTTGAAGCATGTATTCACCTTGACCACCCGACTGAGGTCATTGAATTTCTTGCGGCACTGTGTCAGGCTGTGTTCCATCACACTACTGGCCGAGACCTCCAGGGCCACTTCCCTCCACATTGCCCTGAACACCTGAAGCGATGGCCTCCTTCCAGTGGCCGGGAACAGCATTGCCCTCCTTCGCTCCACTCCAGCCACCAATGCCTCCAATGCCACGTCTGTGAACTGACGAGCTCTCGCCCTGGGAGTGGGAACAACCATAGCCATCAGGGGATTCACTTGCACGCAGGTCACCTCAAAGCCAGCAATGCTGAAAATGAACATCTGCACAATGATACAACCTCCCCTTTAAGAGCTGGAAGGAACCAGTGTGAAGGATCATTGCTGAATGCATTGCACCTGAAATTCATTAGCGCTCTGCTGGTAGTGCCCCTGTAGCGCCCCACTGAGGTCATTAGCGCTTGATTTAGCGCCCCACTACGGGGCGATACCCAATTTCACCCCCATAATCTTTACTGCTTAGAAAATAATCAATTGGCTCTCAATGTGGCAAATGTGGTTTTGTTTACTCATGAGAAAGAAGTGATACATTTGAATATAACTAGTACAAAAATAGATTGGATTAATTTGGAACATGTTTTGGGTTTTAAGTATCCAGGAGTCTGTTTTTACAAAAGATTCACTTAAACAAAGTTTGCAATTGAAAAAACTATCAAAAATGTCCTAAAATCAATACAGCAAAATTGCAAGTACAATCCCAAATGTGACCATAAAATTGAGGACCAACAACATACTTTCCCCTATTTATACTGACTGTCAAATACATTTAAGTTAATTAAAAGTTTACAAAGACATCAAACCTCTGCTCTGGGTGTGGCTGTGCTCCAATAACCTTATTAGTCTGTCTCAGTCATAAGGCCCTCTGGATCACAAGGTCTGATGGAATATTTCAGATTTCTGTAAAAATCCTATAATATCTTCCTGAATTCTTGTTATGCCCGAGACACGACTCCACTCACTGAAGAAACTCAGTGCTAAGGTCTGCTCCACTCTCCATAGGTCAGCATCGTTTCTATGCGCTGTTTTTTTTTATTCATTCACATGATGTGGACATCGCCGGACATCGTCCTCAAGAAGGTGGTTGTGAGCTGCCTTCTTGAATACCACTGAGTGGCTTGCTAGGCCATTTCAGAGAGCAGTTAAGAGTCAACCACATTGCTGTGGGTCTGAAGTCACATATAGGCCAGACCGGGTAAGGACAGCAGATTTCCTTCCCTAAAGGACATTAGTGAACCAGATGGGTTTTTACAACAATCTGGTAGTTTCATGGTCACCATTACTGATACTAGCTTTTATTCCAGATTTATTTAATTGAATTTAAATTCCCCAGCTGCCAATGGTGGGATTTGAACTCAGACCTTTGGATCATTAGTCTAGTAACATAACTACTATGCTACCATGCCATACATCATTATATCCTTAGCTTTCTGAATGATGAAGATAAGGGCAAATATTACTTTAGATATTTGCTGGATCCAGCCTTTGTTTATACCAGTGTGTAACTCAAAAAGTCTGTGGTTTTGTACAAACTGCATTTGCACTGTTGTGAGAACACTGGCACCTACATTCATTGGTGCCTGAAATTGGGCACAATCCCTGTGACATGCAGTAAAAGCACGCCAGAATGGAGAGGCGCGAAGACCATGCTAAATTGGTGTTCGGATCTGATGATCATAATTGCATTGCGCTGCAGATGCCAATAGGGCACTTCGCCGGACCAGGCCCTCTGAATTTCAGCCAGCTTGAGGCACACAGGTGAGTCTGGGAGGGGGTGTAAGTGGGGGGCGGCAGCAGCCACAGTCTTACTGGGGAGGCAGGAAGGGCACTCCTGTTCCTTCTGGCTCTACATTAAGGTAAGTTAAAGAAATCTTACCTGCAGGCTTCTTCCGTGGCCTCCAATGGTACCTTTAAGGACTGCTGTAGAGCATGAAAAAGTAGTCGGAGCTTGTGGCAATCCCTCAGTGGGGAAGGGTTGGAAAATCACATCAGTGGGAGTGGTGTCCCAATTTTCCAAAAATAAAAAGTTAGGTTTTCAACTCGCTGCCTAGGCATAAAACTGGCATTGTGGGTTGGCCGTCCATTATGGAAATCACCAGATTTTAATTTCCACTGAACTCAATGGAAATGAAATCAGTTTTATATCTGGGGGTAAGTTAAAAATCTACCCCAAAGCATCTTTGATTATTCAATGCATGATGAGGCCCCAATTTTTAAAACACTGAAGAGGTTCCGATACTTGGAAAGCTCCACAAATTATTATACAATATTATTACTTTTAATAGCCCTAATTATGGCCCGAAAATTAGACCTAATACGCGAGAGTACGCACTGTGCACTCTCGCGTATTAGGTCCCGAATTGCCGGTTTCCTGCATGCACTGCGCATGCGCGGGAAACTGGCACTTCGTGTATTGCAAAGGGGGCGGTTCCTAAGTGAACCACGTGCGCACTACAGGTTGTGTGCACGCAGTGCACTTAGTTTTTTTTTCAGGTTTGAACGCGCAGGTAAGTGGTGAAGATTTTACACATAAAGAAAGCAGGCGTAGGACCCCCTTTTAACAAGGTAGGTAGTTAATTAAGTGTTATTTTAAATGTTTTTCAACAGGTTTATCTTTTTTAGAGGCTTTAAAGAAAGGTAAGTTTATTTTTATAACTTTTAAAAAGATTTTAAATTTTTTCAAAAATTTTATTTTTTGTTTAAAGTGGTTAATTTATTTAACTATAGTTATTTTATTAATGTGATGGCTTTTTTTTAAAATTTAATTGAGGTTTAGCTGTTCTTTTGGGGGCTTGTAGTATTCATAGCTTTGACAGCCCTTGCTGTCAAAACTATGAATGAAAGATGGTGTGCTGCCATTGGCTCTAACTGAATCACGTGATCCCAGAGCTCGCACAAACTAATTGCGCCTCTGGGACACGCAAGCACTGCACGCTAGCAACAGGGAGAGGCCCTGAAACTGAAGTTCGTGTGGGCCCGAAACAAAAAGGTAGGCGTGGAGTGCGATATTGTGGGGAATCCTTACCCCCGCGGGAACCATCGATGTTTAATTTCTGGGCCTTTGTTTTTAAAATGAAGAGGCCTGATTTTTCAAACTGTGAAGTTACTAGTCATTTCAAGATTGAAGAGCCTCCTACTTTTAAAAATGCTGGATGATGCCTAGCTGTGCTGAAAAGATTTCTTAATTTCTGAACATGCACTGATTTCTCCAAGTTTGTTCCTGACATAAGATTTTATTGTGCTAGGCGTTATGGTGTTATTAGCATTAGCAAAGCTTAATATTGAAACCCCCAATCACAACATCTACAGATATAATCAGTATTGTGGGTAATTGTGGACATTTTTTTTAAATTAGATTTTCCATAAAACCAGGTGGGCATAGGAGTCTTCAATGCATTTTGAAATTGAATGTTGTGGCCCAGCTAATATTTCTAATAGTAGAGACTAGTAGATCTCATATGGCATTGGTCATGGTGGTTGAGGTCATTGGTTGGAGGTATAATAAAAACAGGGGTAATTATGCAAAGTTATCATTACCTGGGACATTGACATAAGCATTACGGATGGCCCTGGAATCTAGCACTACTGAGATGGGGTTTTCATGTCTAGCAGTAATTTAAGCTAGGTTCCCAGGATTCTGGGAATACTGGAGAGAGAAGTTCTAGGAACTGGAATTACTAGGAGCGGAAACCTGGGATCTGGAGACAGTGTGGAGTTCTCAAGGACCAGGAACACTGTGGCCAGTTATGAAATTAGGGAACACTTACAATGTGGTCTAATGGGAATAATGGGATCTAGAAATGGAGGGAGAAAGTCTAATGAGGTAGATTATGGAGTCCTGTAGAACTTGGGAGGGGGTTTTGTAGAATTAGGGGTTTCTGAGAGCAGGGTCTGGGTCCAACACCCTTGTGGAGGTGGTGGGCTCAGAAGAATGGGACCCAAACTATTGTTGGCCACTTTTGGACCATCATGCCCCAATTCCCCTTCCACTCCAATTTCGGAAAGCCAAACAGACGTGAAAGTAAAGTTGTTCGAAATGAACAAATGAAACACTTGCCAGAAACACTGACTTAAGAATAACCAAATTGTGTAAGAAAACAGCAGCCAACGAGTGAGCTAAAATTTCCTCCAATGTGTGAAAAAGTAAAAGGGATAAAGCAAAAGAAGCAAAAGCAAGTGGCAAAATTAATGATCAAAAACCAAAACCATAACACAGAAGCCCAGCTAAAGGTTTGATGCTAACACACATCACCAGTTCCTTCCAATCGGTCGCTGCTGAGCCAACCGACCACCGCACCCCCCACCCAGCAAGCTAACCCAACTCTGGCTCCCTGCTGGCCAAAAATTCACAAGGACCTCAACTGAAACTTGCCCCTTGCTCCTCACCACATGTTGTATGCCACGGGAGTTTAACTAGTAACTATAAATTTGCATAAATGAGCGAAAATTATCCCACAGTTCATTGGTTCTGTATTTTCCAAGTTTCTATATTAAAAAAATTAGTTTAGCCTTAAAAATAATTTAGGCGAGATTCTATAACTGAATACATACAAGCAAGAGTGATAATTAAATAACATTTCCATAAACAGTTTTTCTTTTCTTTTCCAAATAGTAGCCCACAATGACATCTGTTATTATTCTCATGTGCTGATTCCGTTTTTCTGCAAGATCTTTATGACAAAGAAAACACAATTGTAATGTATTTATATAAATTAATCACTTGCCTGAAATAAAATGTTTTGAGAATTCAATCCCCAGTTTCTTTCTAAGTCTTTTGAAAAAGGCAAAGAAACTCTCAAATCCTCACAGGATGAGGGGCCACAGCTTCGACCCTTAAACACCAATTGATTCGTCAATTGCATACTGGGAAATTCTGCAAACTATACACACTCAGAATGGACAGATGTGATTGAAAGCTCCCTCTCAATAATTGTGCCGTAAAAATATCCAGTTGTAGCCCAGGTTTTTGAAATCTTCAAGTAAAATCTTTAATGAAGCTGGTAAAAAAAATCAATGGATAGATTTAACCATGTTATTGTGAAATACATAATTTTTTGATTTTTAAAAAATATTTTTTATTTTGGACAATAGAAATTTCAGTTACTGAAAAAAATGGCAGTTCGAAGATTTTCAGATGAAGGTTGACAATGTGCTCCACAGCCATCTCATGGCCAAAGCATGAAACTGTGGGTCAACTCAAACCAAGCATTTTAATAGGAAATTACACAGGTTTTTGTGACTGGGAAATGTGACAAAGGGCTGAGAGGCTCTAATTGAGAAACTCTATTACTGCAGCATCTACAAGCATCACAATTAATACAAATGAAACAGGGCATGGGCACAATTAACATTGAAATTCCCATGAGGAATGACAGGACATATTGGTTTGAACAATATGCAGATTACTCCATCTGCTGTGGTGTTGGGCATGGGGAGTTAAGGTCAAATGTAGTCTTCGGGTGAAGTGGGGATAGAGGTCAGATGATAATTGGAATAGGGCATGCAGATATAATTCAGTTCTCAAAGTCATACATTGTCCCTTTTTTGTAATTCCTTAATTTAATGTTTAAATAGAAAAAGTTAGGCAATTTAGAAAGCAGCAAAATAGAGTTAACTGGCACATAGTTTTTCACTGAAAGATAGGGTGAGGAGCTGGGAGACACATAGAAAAAAGTTGACACAAAGGTATGACAAAAACATGGGAATAGGAAGTAAAGTTTGTAGACAGGAAGTGAGTGTAAATGTAAGTTTTTTTTACTATATTATAGACATATAGATAGATAATGTGTTGGTATTGTTGGTGGAAATATGTTATTTTCCCTTTCTTTTCTTGCTACTATGTAACAGGCAGGCTGAGTCCATTAGGGATAACCTGTTGTAAACAAGGGTGTATCTGAAAGCCCCCAGCATTACAGGATTAGTATTCTTAGCTTCGATATCAGGTCGAGCCGCGAGTCCAGATTCAGACTGCATTTACACTGTAACTGCAGCATAGGTGTGAATTCAAACCACTTCACACTGATTCTGCAGTTGCAATGTAAATGCTTCCCTACTAACATCAACAATTTCTTATAATGCACTATTGTATCAATTAAATAACAAATTGAAGTCCGAGAGTTTATGTGTCACAGGATTAATTCAGAACAATGCATGATGCCTAGAAGGGTATAACAGAAGATAATTATTTTGCAATTGCAAAGAAAATATAAGGTAATGAAGAAACATACACATACTTTTCAAAAGATGTACCTTTATTTGAGCAAAAGGCAGTCTAAGCTAATTGTGCTTTATTTTAACAGAGGACTTGGTTATTGTTCTTAAAACAATTATTATTAGTCTCATGTTTATGTGCACATTAAGGTGATGACAACTTCGTCTAAGTCTATCTGGACTGTATTTCAATTCAAACCTATCCAGAAATATCAAGTATTAATGTTTACCTCATAATACATTAAGATATATTAATCACTATAAATGAAGCAGAAATATTGCATCCGAACCTTGACAGATCTTTAATACAATAGCAAAATACTGCGGATGCTGGGAATCTGAAATAACAGAAAATGCTGGAAACACTCAGCAGGCCAGGCAGCATCCGTGGAGAGAGAAACAGAGTTAACGTTTCAGGTCTGTGACCCTTCGTCAGAACTGGAAAAAGTTAGAGATGTAACAGGTTTTAAGCAGGTGTAGAAGCAGGGAAAGGGGGAGGGGAAGAAAGAACACATGGAAAAAGTTGAAATCCCCTCCCTCCCTTTCCCTGCCTCTGCACCTGCTTAAAACCTGTTACATCTCTAACCTTTTCCAGTTCTGACGAAGGGTCACAGACCTGAAACGTTAACTCTGTTTCTCTCTCAGGGGATGCTGCCTGGCCTGCTGAATGTTTCCAGCATTTTCTGTTATTTCTTGACAGATTTCTACCTCTTTGAGACTTGGGCCCTGGTTTTTGTGATTTTTTTTTAGTGATAGCTTCTCATAAGTGCGAGAACTTTCGTAACGTTCGACGTGTAAAGAACTACAAAAATATATTTGAAAAAATCTGTATCTCTTCCACACGGTGGCGATGGTCATCAATGTGATGGTTTGGAAGTGGAGTTTTAATTAAATGTTTTATGACTTTTAAAACCTTACAGATAGCCTTCATTCAGCGTTACCTTACTTTGGAAACATGTGAACCTTTGTTTAACTGAATCAGATTATATTAGTTACTTTGTATTATGAAGTGTTACATTTATGCTCCGTGGAATACGAATGTTCTACATCAACAGAATTGTGTGTATGGGGGAGCGGGGGATTAAACTAGAGTTTATGTCTTAATTACCTCACCCCTGTGATAAATTTTAAAGCATTTCTTCAGAGGACAACCGTTCTTGCAGCAATCAATCATTTTCGCGAGTTGCGTGCTAACTAGTGCAAGTGTAAGGAAATTTAAAAAGCTAAATACAGAGTACACGCGCACATTATATACATATGTTTATTCAATAGAGATTGCATTTAGACATTGCGGATTACAGACTGTGAGAAAGTGAAATGAGAAGATAATCATATCGGATACATGCAGCAGGCAGTGTCGTTAGATTCTCATTTGTCTGCCGTTCTGTTGTCACCAATGTTGCCTCCCTTAAGGTCACAATGTCATGCAATTAGTGCTGGCTCCCAACATCATGAGCCCTTGACTTCTGTAACGTTCGTCAACTGTGACAGCGTTCAGCGGGATCAGTTACTGCAACCTGAAAAACCGCTACATGGTAAAACTCTCTCATATGGTTGAAATTATTTTTGTCCGAGAGTGGATTTGCTTTTGTCACAAAATGGTGATCGGATCAACTAATCTTATTCGTGAAGTAATAAAAGCCCGTGGCTAACTCCAATTGCAAAGATTTGTCCTCATCGATCTCAAAATGATGTTCACCTCCTTCACTAACTAGAAAGTGTTTGAAGCGTATGCAGGCTATTACTGTGTTCTCTTTGAAATGTTTTGTGCTTGTCCTCACACATTTCATTAGCCCTGTTGAGTAATTAAAGCGAAGGTATTTGGTAAATCTAAGCAATGCCTGACCTACTTCTAAAAGCGGCAAGCAGAATTTTACTAATACAGTCACGGTGGGCCAAATGGCCTTCTTCTGTGTTGTATCATTCTATGACTATGCGTTATAGATATAAAAAAAACTTCTAAAACAACTTAACCCTGACATCACTGCAAACAGTGAGGTAAATAGTTCATTGCTTTTGATGTTTGATCTTTTTATTCCTAATTATTGAAATTGTTTGATTCGTTATATGCATACGTATGCAACAACTGAATGAGTCATTTGACCTTTTGTCTATACCCCACAGCTGTTGGTGGAATTTGCTGCGTTATGTCATGTTGATAGCGTGATGAAATTGTTTGTAAAATGTTCGGATTGCTGAAGCCTGCATGCAATGCTTCAGAGCTTTTGTCGGACATTAGTTTGTGTGTGTGTGTGTTAGATTAAACCCAACTGACTGTATTGGCAGCTGCCTTCCTGTTCTTCAAAACGTTTTAATCCTATTAATTAAAGCGTCCTCCTGATTGGGTAGACGGCATGTCCCAACAGGCGAGTCTCTGTAATAACCTGAAAGTGGGATAGAAAGTGAGTCACATCCCTCCCAGTGCCAGGACACACACTGGAGAAGGAGTCGTGGAGCTGTCACACAGAGCATCTCTGGACTTTTTTTTTTCAAAACGCCGCAGATTTAAAATTGAAGAAAGACGAAGAGGGGTAATCCTTTTGATTCAAGTGACTGATTCTAAAAAATGAACGTTGCGGAAGGAGATCTATTTCACAACACTGCAAACATCTCTGTCAAAGGGAGGGATGAGTTAAATTCCATTGTCAATGACACATATATTGATCTGCCCCAGCGCTACGGCCAATCTACGTTTAGCTACAGTGGCACTAGCCGTGGTGCTGAAAACCGGGAAAGCTGGTCTGGACAAAGCTGTACTCCATACACCATCAGTCAGGACCCAAAAGCAACAGAAAGCAGCGAAGAGCAGACAGGAGACGAAGAAGATAGCGACGGTCGATCTGCCGGGAGCACAAGGAATCCAGGCAGTGACAACGAGGGCAAACTAAAAAGTTCAATTGGCAAGAAAGGCAAAGAGCCGCGATCGCTGAGACTGAGTATTAACGCAAGGGAGAGGAGAAGGATGCACGACTTAAACGATGCACTGGATGGTCTTAGATCTGTGATCCCTTATGCCCATAGCCCATCGGTGAGAAAACTGTCCAAAATTGCCACTTTGCTTCTGGCGAAAAACTACATCTTGATGCAGGCTCAGGCTTTGGATGAGATGAGGCGGTTGGTAGCGTATTTGAACCAGGGCCAGGCACTGACAGGACCCATTCCATCTGCAGCTGCACTGACCAACACGCTGAGCTCCTTTGGACAGTCTGCTGTTTATCCATTCACAGGCACTTCCATTGCTTCTTGTCCGGACAAATGCGCTGTGTATACAGGAACACCCTCCAGTCTTTGCAAACATTGTAACGATAAGCCTTAATCAACGTGTCAATCCATTCATCCATCTGTCCATCCATTCACACATCTATTCAGTTGTGTATTTATACACCTTTTTTGCTCATTTCTGTCTGTGTTTCAAATCAAGCAGTTTGTTGCCCAACTACCTTTGTCTCCAGCTAGTAGCCATTTCCTCTCCACTTGTCAGTTTTAGCGAACCCACCTATTGTGATCCTTACCTGTTTGTAAAATGTGCTCAATTGATATGAATAGATAGATGGATAAATGGCTCATAAAAGACTTATGTTATGGAATCTTTCAAAGTTACTTTTCCCTGTCTTATGTATGACTGCACTCGTTTGGAACGTTCAACAATTGTTAACTATGCAACATCTCTACACCAAGATCTGAAGATACAAGAGACCGATTTCCCATTAAATCTGGCAACATATTATCACGAACAAGGCTATTTGAGAAGACAAGGCATTTATATTTGTGTCCCAAGTAAATAGAGAAAGGTCTTATATTTTGTCAAATTAACTTCTCACGCACATTTGATGTCGATGGAATCCATTTACGATACCGTTAAGTGATGAATGTGCGAAATCCGCCTTTTAGGGAGAATGATTGTATATTCAATTTGATTACATGTCATTGACCCATGCACTAAATAGGAGACGTTTAGGTGAAACAGTGTTTACGCTGCTGTTCTTCACTAATTAATTGAAAAGTTTGTTTTAAGAAAAATATATTTCCAAAGTCACATAAACTTGTTCTGCTCAACTATCAATTGCTTATTTCATGTATATGTATTTAACCGAATAAAGTTAACAGGAAAAATTGATGTTGTGGGTTATATTATTTTCTGGCCTGAGCTGCTTAAAAATGAGTAATATTCTTAGATCAATAATATTTAATTCGTGTTACTTATTCTAATAACATGTCGACTTTCTGCACGCTTCCCTATGTTATTAAGCGATGCTAATCCAATGGCTGGTATAAAATGTGTTGCTGTATAAAATACAAAGTGTATCACCTTAAAATAGATTTGCTCGGAAAGCGGGCTGTGTAAATCAAAGTTTCAAGTGACGATTGACTCCTCTTACCTGAATTATAATTATATATATATTAATTCATTGGAAATGTTAAATATGCAATTGTGCTATAAATGGATGTCTTTACGATAAATCTTTTACGAAATAGTTGAGCATAATTGAGCAGAATGCTTTGAGAATGTGACGTACAATTCACCATAATTACTGATAATTTGTTGCATGAATTTCCATCCAAATTGCAAGCATTTTCCTGCACTCGTCTTTTGGAAGTATTCGCCTTTCCTGCTGTATTATGAGCTGTTTTTATAGTCCGACTGTGAATTCCGGCAACGCACTTAAGTGAATTTATAATTGAAAACATGAACGATGCTGACTTATTCAAAAAGGGAAAGCACATTAAGGCAAGTCTATTTGAATAAGAACAATACCTGTACATTAAATATAGTGAGTGCTCCTCTAGTATTACTTTTATATAAATGTCCACTACTCACTTATAAATTTAAATTGTACCTAAACTGAAAAAGACAATTTGGTTAATGCTTCTGCTTTGACTCTTGTGTTCACACTACATTAGACAATACTTGTTACGCATAGGAATTCATTGCATTTATTTCAACTTTAGTTTAAGCTGAGACAAATTAAAACTAATACTAAACAGTTACTTTGAGATGTGAAATTTGTGTGTGCGGTGGTTAAAGTCATAGAAACGTAAAATGTGTATTATATAATGAAAATCTTGACTTGTCCGAATTGAAGGCCTTCCTAAAGTACTCTCGGAGCATCCTTCAGAATGTTCCACTGGAATGAAGGGCGCCTAGTGTTCCTCCATATTGGAGCGTGTATTGATGTGTTGTTTACATTGCAGCCTATAAAGATTCAAGTGGTAAGTTTAGAAATTTCAGTGTGTCCTCTGTAAATGAAAAGACCTTTGTGCACTGAAAAACAGAGGCCACAGAGTGAAATCTATAGCCAGATTTTTTTTTTGCCAGGTTCTAGGATTCTAATGTGCATTTTGCTACATGTTAGAAGCAAACGGAAATTATTACAGATTGTCCCAAAACATTTGAGATATTTACGTTGCATGCTGGCCAGTGCAAGAGTATCCCACTGTTCTGTAGTTGTATTCCAGAACTCATATGTAATGTTTCCTTTGTATACTCTCTCATCAAGCTCCAGCTTTCAATCATTGTGATGTTATTAATCATAGTGGTGAAAAAGCTTTAATAGCATTGTTGTAATGTAGTAATTCAGCTTTTTTCTCCGACTGGTTTATAAAATGTGTCTGATGTTTCTTACTGGCACTCTATATAGTTTTAGAATATTGGTGTTTGTGAAAGAGCCTGACCAGCAGCGTTACAGCTTTATTATATTGAGTCATTTGGGTTAAACTAATACTCCAAAGTTCAAACATCACAATCATGAAAAAGTTGCTTTGGCATGCATGTTAGATTCTAGAACTCCATTTTTTAAACACTAAAATAACCCTTATGAGACAAAAAAAATCCTCATAAGCAATACAAGCATATGTGATGACCAAATATCACTGTGGTGTCAAAATGTCATGTAACCAGCTGATGAAGTAGCTGCTTTTTACTGGCCAATCCTGTTTTATGGTGTGATTCACTGCAGAGTATCATCTTTTGTTTATTCATATTGAGTTGTAATGTTGCTATCCCTCTTTTTCTACTTTATAACTGTGATTTTACTCTTCCACATTATTTTGTGATGTCATAAAAAATTATATAAAGTATCATAATAACTGACTCCAGACCTTAACAAGAAAAACTTCTTGAATGACCTTCTACACATTGAAAAGTGATGAACATGTATAGCCTGCAATGAAACTTTGATTCCTATTTTGTCACATTTGTACTGTGATAATCTTACATTAAATGCATGCCTGCAAACTTCATTATGCCAGCTGAGGTGTCCAAATTTTTGCTTGGAAATATTGATCTATAAGGAGCATAAAATCACCTAAGTTACAGCATGTCTCTTTGCAAAAATGTTTGGGACCTTTGGTCTGAAGATGACCCTGGGCTTTCAGTGAGTGTAACAAATTTGTACATGAGCATTCTGTGAGTGAAAAAGTACAACTTCAAAATGTACAAAAGTAATGAACAACTTGTTTTGAAAATCAGAAAACAGAAAAGATAAAATAAGTTTAATATAAACACATGACATCTTGCAATTTTTAAATGTAACTTTATAATAAGATCTAAAAACAAAATGTGGAAAATGTGGGTAACAAAACACAAATTGCACTACTGTAACAAAATTATTTAACATATATATAACAATAAAGAACTTTTAACAATGGGTTTCCAAAATTAACAAAACTTTTGTAACTACAACACAGCACTGAAGTACTTTAATCACCAAAAGCAGTAGATATTAGATCCTTAAAAGGAATCACCTGAAATAAATAATAGTCATTACCAAAGCTGAAATCCAAGAAACAGACATCATTTCAACAAAAGAGTCCTTGCTGACAGAAGCCGAACTAATTAGGCCACTAACTAAACAGCGGGGGAGAGTTTAACTCCCTCCGCCCGTCAGAAATGGTGCGGTAGTGGCATTAAAATGGAGCTGATGGACTTATTGCCCCTGTTCCCTTTCCACTGCCATTTTTCCTGGGGCCTTCCACTTTATGGCTGAAGCACGCACCTGAATCAGGCAGGAGCCTCATTAATCTAGGAAAATTGAGTTCCTATACATGCACAGGACCCCCATGCAATTCTAACTGCCTACCAATGTTCCCTCTAAACTGCGCGCGTGTGTGGCCGCACAGTAATCTGCAAAGTCCCGCACAGGCCGCTCACATGCTTTAATATTGGAAGTACCACGCATGCGCAGAAATTTAAAGGGACTGCGCACTGAAAGAAACAGGCCACGCAGAACATAGGGCAGCCTCCAGGGAACATGGCTGCCTACTAGATGGAGTATGTGCCGTGGACGTTCAGTTCAGTAAAACCTGGCGGTACAGCCAAAAAGGTCAGAAAAGGTAAGTGTTGAAATTATTTTTGTGGGTCCACGAGGAGGCATGAATGCTGCACAAGACTCCCAACCCAACCCCCAATGATCTGCTATGTTAAATGCCCACTTTAGTGCTGATGTGCATCCAAAACCACTTTGCATTAATATGCAAGTGGCAGTATAAATTTATTTGAAATCAATAATCAATAACAAGGCATGCGCTTAATGGGATTTACCAATCTAAGTATTTTTCTGATAAAGGTGAAGCCTACTGCTGAAGCAGCTGTTTAAGTTACATTCATGATTTAAACAGGGGTTGGAGTTAATTTATACTATTAGATCCTAATTTGGTCATTTTTTTATGTTGTGCTTATCAAGGTCAGGGATGCTAGTATAGAGGAATGGTACACTTTCTATTTTGGGCAGCCAGTGTGAGCATCAAGTTTTCCCTAGTCTGGTAGAAATGCTCCGCCCCAACAATGATCCTCAGCCCTAACTTTAGAAGAGCAACTTCCACTGTACTTGCGTAACATTTTTGCATTTCCTACCCCAGCCATCCTGTGGCCTCTCTGTGTGAGATTGTCAAATTGGTGCTGAATTAGGGGCAGTTTTGTACTGCGTGCCCATGCCCACTAGGAGCTGGGTTGATGCTACCTAAACTCATTCCATATAGGACTCTGATAGTCAGAGACAGAGGAGACTCATCTCATCAGTGTGGGCTGGATTTGAGCCCAGTTCCTAGAGTTAAAAGGACATTGTGTTAACCCAGTGCATCGGCCTCCAATAATTGTTATTTCATATATGAATAAATATTAGTATTTGATTTGCATTGAAAAAATTAATGGGAAGATAAAAGTGAACAAACAGCTATAGAAAAAGATAATTGGAGGGAGCAGATGGATTTGAATTAACCCTTAACATTTTTATAACAGTGTAATACCTAATAGAAGCATTGTATTGTATCAACCTTAATCTAATGTGACATTATGGTACTTAGAGACAAGATTTAAAGTTCACTGTCGAGTGCTCTATTACTGTCTGTTTATTGCACTGTATACAAAATACAGTTTATTATAGTATACTCAGTTGACAATGTGTTTTTCCAAGGGTTGGGAGCTCTCGGTTGACTCCCAGGCTGGTCTGAAGCCCTCATTCCTATTCCAAGATGCCTCCCCATCACTGACATCTGTGGGGAAAACCAGAAACAAGGAGATCTGACATGTTGAGTTTCTACTTGGGTGAGTTATTTGAATTTATCTTAAATTAAGGAATACTCTTGTAAATGCATTTTTGAATACACAATAGTGAAGTATTTCAAACAAACTGCAATGGAGCACTGTCATCAAGCCCATCAAACCCACTCCATCCAGACATGATGCACTACGGACAACATTGACCCAGCCCTTAACCACAGAATCTTCTGGGAGAGACCAAAAAAACATTGTAGCCAATTCAGGATAATCTCTGGGAAACTCCTTACCAGTCCCTTAAGGTAATCAAGCAAGGCTCCAGAAGCAACGATAGCCCATTATTCATCATCATTCTAATTAACTAACAATTTACCTTTATAACAGGAAATATTTGCCTGGAATTTCCTGAAATGCCCTAATGGCCATGTTATATCAAAATTTACACCGAAATCTATGCCAATATCAGTCCAGTGAGTTACGCCAACATTTCCTGAGGATCCCATTAAGATGCACCAGAATGTAAAAATTGGAGTAGCATAAGTGGAAATCAGCATAAACAATCGGTGCTCGAGGAAAGCGTAAGTTTGGCACCAAACTTATTCCATAGTCTTTCTTTAAGTCCTCTTTTTTGCATGAAAATGAAAGTTTGAAGCCATCAAAGCATCATTTATGCACATTAGGCACAGAAAATGCAATTGTGGAATTTTTAACATTTTTAATGCAAATCATTCTGATGCCATGAAGTTGTAGTCAAAGATACAGAAAATACATTGTAGGCTTCAGTGAGGAAAACTTTAAAAATACTTTAAAAATTGCGGTATAAGACAGGAAATATGATTGGGTCCTGTTGAGCCTAAAATTTTAAGCGTAAATTTACAGCCCATTCAGAACTGGCGTAAATTCAGGAAATTTGCAAGAGCTGTTCTTTTGCATGTGGGTGGAGTTATGTTAATGAGCGACAGAGGGTTTCATGGAAGCGGTGTAAATGATCGAGGAAATTCGGACGTAGCGAAACAACGGATGTAAGTCACTTACGCCTGAATTCGCCTCGGGCTTTTGCACCGAAAATTGTTATTCTCAGGAAATTCAGGCTGTTATTTTCACTCAAAGTTGTAAAGTTCCCTTTTAAAGGATTGCAGTGAATCTGGTATTTAAGCTAACTCTTTGCCCAAGGACTTTATATGCATGCCCTCTAGTTCTATCATCCTTATCCATCTTGAATAATCTTTCCAACCAGACTGAATCCAATCCCCACTTCATTTTAAAAACTTTAATCATGTCCGCTCTAAGCCTGCATTTCTGCAAAGTAAATAGCCCTAATTCTTGAAGCCTAACCTGGTAACTAAGAGACTTAAGACTGGTAGCTCTCCTCTGTACCTTCGCCAGAGCCTCAATCCTTCACTACGTGCAGGAACAACAACTTGCATACATTAATCTTCCACAGCATAATCTAAGGCTTAAGAGTATTACAGATACTATCAAAACACCATAGAGACTCTCAGACAATAATCAGGATGAAAGACAAAATATAATTATCCTAACTGACTGAAAAAAAAGTGTTGTTAAAAAGGGAGGAGTTGTTTTAAAGGTAACCAAATGACCTGTGGATTTAACCTTTATCTCACATATGCGGACTGCTATTACTGTGGAAATATTTTTTATATTTGCACACTTACGAAATATGCCACAATTATGATGTAATGGAGACATTGGATATGACTAACATAAAAGGCAAAAGAAGAATAAAAAGAACAGCAAAACTATTTCTAAATTTAGACTTAATTCGTTAATATGTGATAAACAGGTTACTTATGAAGGCTGATAGAGGAAGGGTCTTTTTATAAGTGGGCAGAAACTCTCTTGTGACCTGTTAGAATCAATTACTAGGTGAATCCATTTGTTTGCTTTGTTTCTTCAACTTCCTTCAGTTTCCACTATAACCCTGATTTTAAATCGATGCCGGAGTCGTGCTGGCAGGGGCTGAAACGGATAACAAACCATCCAGCTCTCTGTAGCGTGAGGCCCAAAAGAATTGAACTCCCGAGCCTTATCAGCATAGGCCCCGTCAGACTTCCGCCCGTACCTGGTGGGAAGCAGCCGCTGGCGGACAGGCGGAAGCAGGATTTAAGATGGCAGGAGGCTGCCACCAAGGACCTGAATCAACGAAACTCGGCAATCAGGTAAGTGATTGGCAGGAGGGCATTGCGGTCGGAGGAGGGTAAAGGAAGCCCAAGGCAGGGGGCGCTGCTGCTATTCCTGGCCCACATCCTGAGCATCTTCTGACCCTGGTTATGCTTGCTGCCAGGTTGGCCAGTAGGGAAGCCAACACAGGCCTCTGGCTAAAATTGAGGGAAGCCTACACAGGCCTCTGGCTAAAATTGCAGTCAGGCCCCGATAACACCATGATCTGCATAGCTAAAGAAGGACCCCGCTGCCTTCCGGCTGGTGTCCCTTTTACCTGCTTAAAACAGCAGGTTAAAATCGCAGTAGGAAGGCAGCAGGATCAGTGCGGATACGTTGCACAGGCCATTTAACTGCCTGCCCACCTGATTTCCACTGGGCAGGCAGGGTTAAAATCAGCCCTTCTATGTTTACAAAGCAAACCAAAAGACAAAACGTTGGCTAACTTTACTGGACCAATGTGGAAAGAAAAGTTCTGAATGTTTGCATTGACCACTAAATCAAACAGAAGGCTGTTAAATTCAAGGGAAATTTAGGAAAATGTTAGATGTCCCCATATTAATTTTAAACAGAAAGCGAAGGGTTATGCTTGAGGAGTCAAATTCATTTTATGTTGAATTCAGATATAGTGTTATGTTATCAAATTAAAACATGTTAGTTGCATAAGACTGTTTAACCAAGAACAGAAGAACAGATTTCACCTGCTGCACTCAAGTAAATGAACAATGCCACACCGTAAATATAATTAATTGTACAAATGTAATCTCCACAAAGAAAGCCCAACAGGCAAAGTGAACCAAACTAGCTCAATAGGCAAGGAGCACATGGGGTGGAATTGGCTAAGATAATGTTGTAATCAGCATAGTGAGTAATTTAATATAAAGAAAATAAGAAGGTCACAAATTTTATTGTAATATTTTCATGTAATCCTTGGGCTCCTGTGGCAATCAGCAAAAAAATTAATTTATCCAAAGTTTAGTCATTTCTATTTATTATATTCATTTAAGTTAAGTATGTCTCTACATTAATTGAAGCTGTCTAACTCTCCCTGGACAGCTGGAAGAAATGAATGCATCAAAGTCATTAATACAGATCATGCAGGAGACAAATATTGGTTAATACAAAAACTTACTGGATCAGAAAAAGGATATTTTCACCTGCTGTCACCAGATCAAAAGTTCAACGACTCTCAATATAAAATAGATATAATGCAAAACTGTCACCTCCTGTATCACGGAGATTGAAAACAGGATTAGTGAAATTCAGCTCCAGAAAACCATTCCCAACTGTGTGGTGAATGGACCACTGAATGGAATGGAATTCTTAACCATCAGGAATGACAACCAGCAAATCGAGGTCAATAGGGAAAATCTACATATATTTGAGTTCTCAGAACAAGCTGAGGTAAAGAATACACTGGAGTTACTTTCATTATGAGTTCCTTTATTGTCACTTTCTGTCCTTTTTTTCTTAGTTGCAATTCTTTTCAATTGATGCCCATTCATTTTAGATTTTTCTATATTTGTCATTTTGCAGTTCCTATTGTGGTAGGACATAGTTTAGACTTTTCCAGTCTGCTGTTTTCAAGAATGCCACATTTGAAATAAAAAATAATGTGAATCCAATGTAGCACAGCAACCATGTTAATAAAAAGAGATGCTAGCAGACTCAAAATGTAACGGTTATTGTGAAACTTACCAACAGCAAACAAGTTCAAAAATGTCTGGCACTTCAATGTGTGTGAAGAATTTGGATTACCAGTAGGGCAGATCAGGTTGCCAATTTAATCACATACAGTTGTATTCAAGCGCAAGCCCTTATGACAGGTCGAAACTGTAGTAAGGATTCACTACAAATTAGGGTTCAAAAATAACACAATTTGTTACATCCATATCCTCTTTATTGCCAAAGATGGACTTTAGTTAGCATGATATGGTGACCGAGGCCAAAAAAATTGTTGCAGCAAATTCTGTGCCAATGTTAGCCTGAAGCATTTTGTGTTTTTTAATGTGTAGGTAAATTAAAGTGCTGGATAATTGACAATGAGACTGATTTGAATAACTTGTAAAATGATAAAATGCTATCTTAGATTTGCAAATATATTGCTTTACCATATCAGTCTAACTAAAGTCTATCTTTGGCAATAAAGAGGATATGGATGTAACAAATTGTGTTATTTTTGATCCTTAATTTGTAAATTCAGTGAATTCAGTAAATTCAACATCGCCACTGATTTTAATAGGGGGCAGAGCTATGATAATTAGGTGAGGGAAATAATGGAACAGCGAAAAAGTCACAGGAAATTATGGAGTGGCGTAAGTAATGGCAGAAGTTACTTACGCCATAACTTCCTGGGACTTTTGTGCCATAAATCGGGCTCTGCGATGTAGATGCACAAGTCTCCAGAAAATTTTGGGACATTGTTTCCTTCAAGCATTATCTCATTATTGACTGTTTTGAGACCTGCACCAGTTAAAAGGAAGAACTATTTTTTTAATGAAAATTAGCAGCAGACAGATCAGACAATTGAGGAATTCAACTGATTTGAAAGCACATCAGTTTTTAAATTTCCTTTGTTCATTCACACTTCTATGTAATGTGCAAGTTGGCAATGCCTTTTCATGTTCACCTCACTTGAGGCTTAGTTCATCAGATGCAGGTGTTCACAACTCCCACTAACTGGATAATGTAATCAAAGCCTGCAGGAGCATTACTGCAGAAGAATAAAGTACAGTATGGTGCTTATTTCATTGTGGACCCATCAAGAGTCTTTCTTGAAGAAAGGCTGCAGGCTGTTGGAATGGGGCCTTGCTGTTGTCACCTCCTGGGGTTTTCACTTGTTTTTTTTTTATTAAGCTGACAACTAATGAAAAATACCTGGCTTCATAATTCAGCTGCTGCAAAGCATCCTCACTGAAATCTCTGAGCTAGGCTCTGATTCTTCCCTCTAGAATGCTGAGGCTACAAACCTCGAAGGTTTAACCTTGAGGTATCGTCATTACACTTCAGTATTTCAGATAAATGTTTAAACATTTTTCATTGAAAGAAAAATTTCTGTGAATACTGTTTGTCTTTAGAGCTAAAAACAGAAGATGCTGGAAACACAAGGCAGACCAGTCAGCGTCTTAAAGGGAAAGAATTGTGTTTTAAATGGGGCCTTTCATCATCTGTAATGATTTTAACCTAGCATTTTCTGATTGATCTGAATTGCATTTCCAGTTATTTTTCTGTTTTTATTTCAGATCTCCAGCATTCACAGGGCTGGATTTTCATTGACCCGTGGAGGCGGGTTTGGAGGCGTGTGGGGGGTTAAAATTGCGAAAACTGGCGGGGGGGCACAAGTCCACCTCCATCCCGCCTCCACGCAATTTTCATGAAATCGTGTCTGCTGGTCCCGACTGCGTCCCGCCTTTTAAGAGACGGGATAGGCTGTTAAGGCCCTTAACAAGCACTAAATTGGCTCTATAATGCCATTTTGAAAGGCCTTTGTGATTTTAACCCTTGTTCTACGTGAAGCACGTCTGTTCTGAACTATGTTTGTGAAACCTGGCGGTAGCACATTTGGCTGGATCCATCCATCTCTCTCTCTCTCTCTCTCTCTCTCTCTGGTGGTGTAATATCTGGGAGCAGACCTAGGGCTGCTGCTCATTTTGCATCCAGGTCCTCTCACAGCAAAGGCCAGGCAGTCTTTGCAGACCTTTAATACAGCAGCAATGATGACATCATCAGAGGCGACTTTCAGACTGAAAACACTAATTGGTTCATGGGTTCCCACATGCTGGAACTCAATTGCCCAATTAGGTGAAAATCGCATCAATCTCCCACATCCAATTGCAGTCGGGTGGATAACACGAAAAGTGGATAACACGACCCCAACCCGCCCCAGTATCAAAATCCAGCCCACAGTTTCTATTTAATCTCCACTATTTTGTCAGGATATCTCCCTATGACTAATAAACAGTCATGAATTTGCAATAATACAGAGGAGTTTGTGGAAACTGCAGGCTTCTTGCAGTCTGAGATCTGTCCTGCTTCTGACCATCTTAAAAGGGGATGTCAGATGTCTATTCTTTCACAGAAAAATTTGTACAAAAAGAACAATTTCTGTCATAATCACTGCATTATGAAGTGATTGACCACTAACTTGTCAACCACTCATTTGTCCCAATTAACCCCACCTATCTATCTATATATAAAATGCTGTATATTTTGTTATATGTTGTGCAGCTCTATCCATCACATCTCATGTGTCACACTTTTTTTTACATCAGACATGCACCCAATTTCATATTCATGGAACAGTAACAACTGAACAGATACAGAATGTATAAGGAAAGTAGCTAGTTAATCTTTCAGCGAGGAACTCCGAAGGACTTTGGAAAATAAAGAATCAAGCATGAGCAGTCAGTAAAATCTATCAATTAAAAAAAACTGAAAATCAAATTGCTCCAAATTTTATTTTTTCACTGAGGAGAACTTACAAGTGGAAATAAGGTTTGCAGCATAGTAGAGCCATACAATATTACAAAAGTATAAGAAAATTATTAACTGTGTAATAACATTTTCTGTGTTTGAAATGGCTGTAACAATGTTTTATGTCAGAGGCCTGTGCCTATGTGAGATGCCTGAGCCTTAAGTTCATGAAGATTCGTAGATCTTTCACTGGTAGATAAGGAAACTCTAGCTCACAGACTGCATCTATGCACATAATTTCTGGAAATGTTTATGATTGACAGCATGACTGACAAATTTCTATCCGACCAGTTAAAAATAACATAAATTTAAAGAAAGAATGGCAGTCATTTTATGATTTCAGCTGACCTCTAATTGACCTGAAGATCTGCCTAGACCCACTACTCGCTAATTAATCTCAGGAAAACACAGCCTTGTGGCACTTTAGCAGCGGAATAATACATTGTGCAGTAGGTGGTATAATGTTCTCATTCTTCTAAACAAGAGAGGTTTAAATCAGAGAAGTTTAAATCAACACTTCTTATAAATAGACTTTCACCCATTATAGTATGTCAAAACAAGGACAGTGGGTCACATGAGAGCCCTGGCAATATAGCCCATGGAATTTCTATTTGTGTTTATATTTCTTAGTCAATAATTTGTCCTGTTTGAATTTCATAGGCAAGAAATCTTGCAAAGCGTTGGAAAATTGATTTAAATGTATGGCTTACAGGTTTCTAAGCATCCCAAAAGTCATAAAGCGTGGACATTTCTCTACTAAAATCATTATTAGAAACATAGGAACATAAGAACAGATGTAGGCCATTCAGCCCCTTGAGCCTGTTCTGAAATTCAATTCGATCATGGCTGATATCTTAACTCCATTTACCCGTTTTGGTTCCATATACCTTAATACCTTTGCCGAACAAAAATCTATTAATCTCAATTTTGAAATTTTCAATTGACCTAACCTCAACAGCTTTTTGAACTACCCTGAAGAACCCCTTGGAGGAAGTGGGCCTTGTAATAACCTCTGTTCCCTCCACTATGTCCTCAGTGACAGACCTGTTGAAGGCCCCAGTGTCCACCAAAGCTTTCAGTGGTCTCTGTTTCATATCTTCAAGGCACTTCTTCCCCCTTAAGATGCCTTGCTGAATCTTCTTGTGCTGCAGTACAACTAGAGCTTCCTCTTTTGCACTGGCAACAACAATGTAGTAAAATGTCCCAAGGTGCTTCACAGGAGTATTAAAAGACAAAAAATGTTGACATCGAGCCACATAAGGAGAAATTAGGGCAGGTGACCAAAAGCTTGGTCAAAGAGGTAGGTTTTAAGGAGCGTCTTAAAGGAGGAAAGAGAGGTAGCGAAGCGGAGAGATTTAGGCAGGGAATTCCAGAGCTTAGGGCCTAGGCAACAGAAGGCACGGCCACCAATAGTTGAGCGATTATAATCAGGGATGCTCAAGAGGGCAGAATTAAAGGAGCGCAGATATCTCGGGGGGTTGTGGGGCTGAAGGAAATTACAGAGATAGGGAGGGGCGAGGCCATGGAGGGATTTGAAAACAAGGATGAGAATTTTGAAATCAAGGCGTTGTTTAACCAGGAGCCAATGTAGGTCAGCGAGCACAGGGGTGATGGGTGAACGGGACTTAGTGCGAGTTAGGACACGGGCAGCCGAGTTTTGGCAGGCTCCTTTTTGATGGTGGAAATCCTGCCAAGAGCCCACCGTACAGACTTCCTGAATCCCAATCCAGGAAAACGGGTCAGGGTTGGGGCGGATATGGAGAGGTGAGCGGAAGTCCTGCCCTACTGCAACTCCACCCTGAAGAGGAGAATCCGCCCTGTAACTTCTTTACGAAATGCGTAGTATAATACAGTTTACACTAAGTGTGATGCTATACTGTAGTTACCAATTACATTATCAATTCGCAGCCAGCAGTTTCTTGTTTCTATTTCTTGGTTGTTATTCAGACTGTCACATTAAGAAGAGAGCCCCTCACATGCACAGAGCACCACTCACAGACATTCAGTTTTAAATGTATTGAGGGCATAAGCATCCTTGTTTTCAAATCCCTCCATGGCCTCGCCCCTACCTATCTCTGCACTCTCAATATATTTAAATAAGTTGATACTTTTCTAAGATGTTGCACAGGTCCATCAGCCCTCCAAGCACTCTGTAATCCTGCAGATTAATGGCAAAACCCAAGTGGCATGAGATAGCCTCCTCCGGCAGGCTCTCGCCTTGCTCCCCTTCGGACTCAGGTTCAAACCTGACTCAAGAGTTATACTGCAACTTTAACTTGTCCTAAGAGTTAGTCATAGAGTCCTTGAGTTATACAGCACAGAAAGAGGCCCTTCGGCCCATCGTGTCCGCACCGGCCATCAAGCCCTGTCTATTCTAATCCCATTTTCCAGCACTTGGTCCGTAGCCTTGTATGCTATGGCATTTCAAGTGCTCATCTAAATGCTTCTTGAATGTTGTGAGGGTTCCTGCCTTTACCATCCTCTCAGGCAGTGAGTTCTAGATTCCAACCACCCTCTGGGTGAAAAAGTTTTTCCTCAAATCCCCTCTAAACCTCCTGCCCCTTACCTTGAAACTATGCCCCCTGGTTATTGACCCCTCCACCAAGGGGAAAAGTTCCCCTCTATCTACCCTATCTATGCCCCTCATAATTTTGTACACCTCAATCAGGTCCCCCCTCAGCCTTCTCTGCTCTAAGGAAAACAACCCCAGCCTGTCCAGTCTCTCTTCATAGCTGAAGCGCTCCAGCCCAGGTAACATCCTGGTGAATCTCCTCTGCACCCTCTCCAATGCAATCACATCCCTCCTGTAGTGTGGCGACCAGAACTGCACACAGTATTCCAGCTGTGGCCTAACTAGCATTTTGTACAGCTCCATCATAACCTCCCTGCTCTTATATTCTATGCCTCGGCTAATGAAGGCAAGTATCCCATATGCCTTTTTAACCACCTTATCTACCTGTCCTGCTGCCTTCAGGGATCTATGTACATGCACACCAAGGTCCCTCTGATCCTCTGTCCTTCCTAGGGTCCTACCATTTATTGTGTATTCCCTTGCCTTGTTAGTCCTCCCAAAATGCATCACCTCACACTTTTCAGGGTGAAATTCCATTTGCCACTGTTCTGCCCATCTAACCAACCCGTCTATATCGTCCTGTAGCCTGAGGCTTCCCTCCTCGCTATTTACCACTCCACCAATTTTTGTATCATCTGCAAACTTACTGATCATACCTCCTACATTCATATCTAAATCATTAATGTACACTACAAACAGCAAAGAACCCAGCACCGATCCCTGCGGTACACCACTGGACACAGGCTTCCAGTCACAAAAACAACCTTCGACCATCACCCTCTGCCTCCTGCCACTAAGCCAATTTTGGATCCAATGTGCCAAATTGCCCTGGATCCCATGGGCTCTTACCTTCTTGACCAGTCTCCCATGCGGGACTTTGTCAAAAGCCTTACTGAAGTCCATGTAGACCACATCAACTGCACTACCCTCATCCACACACCTAGTCACCCCCTCGAAAAATTCAATCAAATTAGTTAGATATGATCTTCCCCCTGACAAAGCCATGCTGACTAACTTTGATTAATCCTTGCCTCTCCAAGTGGAGACTAATTCTGTCCCTCAGAATTTTTTCCAATAATTTCCCTACCGCTGATGTTAGGCTCACTGGCCTGTAATTCCCTGGTTTATCCCTACTACCCTTTTTGAATAATGGTCCTACGTTAGCTGTCCTCCAGTCCTCTGGCACCTCCCCTGTGGCCAGAGAGGTTCTGAAAATTTGTGTCAGAGCCCCTGCAATCTCCTCCCTTGCCTCACACAGCAGCCTGGGATACATCTCGTCTGTTCTATTTAGTAAGACAAATGTTGAACTATTGACTTTTAAAATCTGGCTGTCAACTGATGTAAGGAGAAATAAACCCAAGTGAAGCAGTTAGTTTCAGTTTACTCCTCACTTTCTTAATTACTTGCAGTCTTTCTGGGCTCTTCTTTGCTCTGGTGGTTTGAGCACTCTGTGCTCACATATTTAAGTCACTGAGGTTGTCATGACAGATTTTTTTCCTGCTAGGATTTATTTCCCTCGTGTAAAGGAGCCCCAACAATAAGGTTTTTGCAAGTAATTTGTACTAATTAATTCCTTATTCATTTATTACTGGCCAAAATACGCAAAACCATTCCCCATAAAATTCAATTGGCACAAAATAGAATTATCTGTTACTGGCACTCAATAGAAAATGTCTGTAGATTACTGAACATCATTAATTATTCCTAGACAAATTAATTGGAGGCATTGATTGTCTCCCTTGATGCTAAAAAAAAAGTATTTAACCTTGTTTGGCAGGACTTTCTGTTTATAGCACTGCTAAAGCTATGAAATAACATTTTTTCTTTTGATTTGAAACGATTTTATTTTAACCCTCTCACTACATTTGCCCATATATCATGATCTGATCTCCAGCTGTGATTCATCGATGCTCCACTCTCAAACCTCTGCCGATGCTACTTTCAAGCCAACTTCCAACAAGTGGATCAGAGTGGCCTTTTCTGGTCTCACCTTTTGATTTTTCCCTTCTTTCCTGCGGGGCAACATCTGGACTCTATTTGGCAGTTCCTTATGTTGAATGTGGAGATCAGGAGCTGATGCAGAGAACCTCAGGCATGAACCCACATTGTACCACTTTTTGGCAGTGTGCATTCAAGTACCAATTTGCCATCCACTGCAGCATTGGGTTTTAAAATCAATTTGAAATATCTCAAAACCTTAACTTCATTGCAGAGAATGGCCTCTTCTCAAAATGTTGTAACCATGCCAAGATTGCTCCTTATCATCTGTAGTATTTGCTTTAATAATAGACCCTCTGGCGGAGTTATTTAATTTGTCCCCAAAGCAAACAAAATGCAAATGTAGATGAGTAAGATCAAAACACCTCACAGCATGTCAACAGTTTATTGCTTTATTTACCACTTCTAACGAATTGCTCCTAACGTCCTTTGAATGTCAATTTCTTCCCCTGGAAATATAATGAAATAAAGTTTTATCAGATTACACTGGTGCACAAAAGAAGTGATAATCATCCCAAGAATGGTTTAGAATTTACTGTAAAACTTTCCACTTACATGCTCCTGGCACCGAGCTGCCACATCAAGACCACCCAAGTGGAAAATTTACCCATTAATTTGTACTGGAATTAGAATATGCAAATGCTTTGGAGTTGATTTGCCCTTTTAAAGGAAAGTGGGGTCTTTGATGTTTGCCTTTTTGGAGTAATATACTCACACAAAATCTATGAATATGTTTTCTGCTATAATGGAGCATTAGAATCAAATCTTTGGTGGAGAATGGCGAGTAAAACTGTTAAAGAGACAACAGGTACAGCAACCTGTTATTGAAAGAGTATTTCTGCCCCCTGTGAGCAACAACTCACTCTTACCAAATTTCCCCCTGCCTGCTTCGGAATAACTCATGCCTCTTCCAATCCCTCACCCAGAAGCCACTACCTTGAAACCTGAGCTGAAAACCTATCTGCGGTAATGTCTACCCTTCACATGAGAAAAAAAATACTACCCCCACCCCCTCATAGGAGTGGAATTAGGCCCTGACCCTCTTCCCAGTGAGAAAAAAATTGACCCTGGTCCAGTGCGACCCAAACCTTCCCTATCCACAGGTACCCCTTCCGTCCCCTGTCCCTCTTCTCTTGTTGTCCTCTTTTCCCCTCCACCAGCCCTTGTATTTCCCCTCCTACTGTGAAGAAATGGACCCTGTCCCAGGATCACACAACCCTTCATTGACTTCTGTTGCTCCTTATATTATTGAATGGTGGAGCAAGCTCATGGGGCCGTAGGGCCTACTCCTGCTCCTATTTTGTATGTTCTTATCCTCGACTTCCTCCTCTTCCCCCTCCACTTTCCCTCTCCCCATCCTATTCCCTATCCACCTGCCTACATTCCCCTCCCCTCCTCTCACTATTTCTCCCTCTACCTCTCTCCCACTCTCCCTCTCCTTTACTTCCTACCTCCCTCTTCTCCCCTCCCTGAACACACCTCCCACCTGAGTCATTATTCCAACACTTTCTAACCTGCTTGACCTGAATAGTGGACTTGGTCTTGACTATGGGCCAATTTTAACTTAGGATAGACCACTCATTAGGCTGATCTACCTCCACTACCAATGGACGGTGCATGCGCAGTGCACGCTCTGCCCTTTAGTACATCAAAATTGCTTCAGTGTCCTATGTACATCATGAGACCCCAATTTATAATGAGCCTCCCACCTGAAACAGGCAGGCGCCTGGGCCACCCTTGTGAAGACCCCAAACAAAATTGCAGCAGGCAGATTGGGTGCAGGAATGTGGTGGTAAGTTCAGCAGTGTTATTTTCAGCGATGTCTGTTCCCACCCAGCGCAGGTTGTGAAAATTGGCCCTTATGTGTCAAACTAGGGACTAGCATATTATTAAAAATCAGTATGTCCTGCCACCTGTCAACATTCCATGTGAACTTTTCAATGCTTATTGTGTCTAGATGTTGCGTTACATTTGTAATTATCTGTGACACCTGTAGGTGGAATTTTTAGGGTTTTCCCATTTCGTGCACAAAGCCCTTTGTCGCATTTTTTTGTCACAAAATCATGTGACTGCCTATTAAGAAGCCTAGTTTGAGTCTGCCTGCAGTTCCATACTCTGGCCAATGGATGACTCTGCAGCAATTCAGTGTTCGATGGGAGCAGACTGCCCTCCTCCCCATTGTAGCCCCACTGAGCAGGAGACCAGAACTCTGACCTCTGAATACTGGGTTGACATCCAGCAGGGTACTCGCGTCCAATGGGGATGGAGTATCCTAGCCAATTCTCCTGGTAGGGAGTTATGAGTCAGGCTAAAAGCCTGTCCACATGAAAAGGGACTTTTGTTATGGAAACAAGACAGAGTGTGATCTGCTGCATGTAAAGAACTAGAAGAAATGGATTGCCATCATGTGCAGTTAACCATAGAAGAGATGAAGAAAAAGAGATAACATCAACATTCCCATACACACTGATGATACATAAGCATATAATATTGGCCCATAATTTGCTGCCAAAATAACGGCGAGGCTAATGGTGCTAGCTATTATTTATGCATAAATGCTGCAGCAACTTCAGGCGAGGATTAAATGCGGAAATGCAAAAGTTGCTGTCCAAGATGTGCCACTCCATCGTTAGGTTCACAAAAATGGCATCTCGCTGTCTGCCTCACCTTTGAAATGCATTGAGTGGCATGAAGTTCCTGTACTTGCAGGGTAGATACAAACTAAACTCACCACAGAAAGTTAGGGCTTGTCCATTTCAGTCTAAGTACCCTTTTAACGATGTGATAAGTGTTAATTACTGCCAGTCAACCTCTCTAGCACTGAAAATTAACTATTACAAATGTGGAGTCTCATTCCTTCAGGTTTAATTGTTGGAGACTTTAAAAACGTCAAATTTGAAATCAAATTCTTTTTTTATTTTTCCTTTCTCTCTCTAAAGCCAAATTTTCTTTCCCTCGCTTGATTTCTCTTTCTGTATCTGATTTGATATTGAATTAACTATTCCAATTTACACTTCCTTCTCAGTCCTTGCACTGTTAATTTCTCAATCCTTCAATCTGATTGGTTAAGGAGATACACAGTTGCTTGCCCTGTTCACTCAGGTCCCAGATGCCTTGTTTCCCTCACAGCGCCGTTATCAGCTCGCACTTTCAGCAAAGTGCCACGCAAAAAACTTAAAAACCTAAATGTGCAAGGGCAAGTCTAACTAACGGCAAATGCCATTAGATGCCCTGACACAGCAAATTATGGCCCAACATAATGACAAAATGTCAGCATCCTTTCGGAGCACATGGGCTTTTTTATAGTGTTAGTGATATTTTCAGACTTAAAATCCATGACAGTGTGCATATTTACACATTATTTGTTGTTTGACAAGGAGACTATGGTGTAAAGGAAAATGTATTATTGTAATGACATTTTTTTAACAGTTGGAAATAAAAAGAGTTGTGGTTGAAAAAAGAAATTATTGCCCAAAATACAATAAATGGTAGAGAGAAATTATATGGAAATTTAATTTAAATGAATCTAATTGAAGAATGAGCTGTAATAGTATATTGAAAGAAATTATATCTTAAAATATATTTGTATATATGTGATGTACATATAGGGTGTAAATGTATCTTTTGATTCAGATTAATGGGGGGGAATTTTAACCTAAAAAAATGGGCGGGTTGGGATCGTGTAGAAAGTTAAAGTGTTAAAAATCTGAATCCTGACCAGAACCCGCCTCCAACTCACCCACTTCCGGTTTTAACGGAGGCGGGTCAGGGGCAGGCATCCAACCCGCTGCCAGTTGGCGGGTCGCATATTTAAATATTATAATGAGGCTGGAAGCCTCTGGTTTAACCACCATTTTGAATTTAACTTTAGCTGGTCGGGTTTTGCAGGCCTCGTGAAACCCGCCAGCTAATGCAAGACAAGGACTGCTGGATCCAGGAGATAAGTGTCTTTACCCAGGCCTCCGATCACCCACATGAGGCCTGTCCCTGCCCCGCTCCTTCAGCCCCCAATCCTCACCCGACGCCCCCCACCATCCCCATTCTGGTCCTGGCACCCAATCCTTCTCTGACCACCCCCCCGCCCCCGCCACCTCCCCCCCCCCACTCCATGCTGGTCCCAGCCCTCGATCCTTTTCCAACCCCAGCCCCCCCCCCCCCCACCACCCCCGACCCCTGATCTTTTGTACCTGTCCAGTAGTTTCAAGTGATTACATTGAAGTCAGCGAAATTTAAAAGAGAGCTGGGAACGGGAATAGAACTACAGGCTGACGTGAAAGAGCATTGATATTCAGAATGTACAAAATGCAGTCTCCATTGCTACACTTATCTGCATCAGACAAAAGGTGAGTCACAATACATGACCAATCCATATTGGATGCTGTACCCTGATACTATAGCTCACTGAATTAGTGGTTTATTATGGAAAGGGTTACATCTCTGTGGCGCAATGGGTTAACAGGGTCGGCTGTGAGCTCAGAAATTGGTGGTTCCATCCAGGAAGGCTCGGGTAACCTTTACCAGGTTTCAATGTGTGTTTTGGCTGCAAGGAAATGTGCTGCAAACGTTGCCAGCTGGGCATGGCTGATATTCCAACATTTACCCTGCGGTCAGATAGCAGGCACATCAAAAATATATAAAAGCCTGAGATTAGCTTCTGGGAAATCAGAATTCTTCTTAGCAGACAAGGCCCTCGAAAGGCCAGATGGGAGACTGCACTGGTTGCAGGAGAGCTGGTTCACTGTGACATTGATATTTCTGCAGCGACCACCCTCCCCCAACACTGCTCCGGCCGTCCCCCCGGCGATCCCTCCCTCCCTCCTCTCTGTGGTCTAGTGCCACAGGCCTACCCGCCCGGAGCCATTCAGCCTCTCAATCTGGCTGGCTGCAGGTGGGAAACAGAGTTTTCCCATGCAAATCAGGCCCTGCCGTTAAATTCGGCAGGATCTGCGGGAAACCCATTCTACTGGGTTTCCCAACCACTTCGGAGCCCCCCCCCTACCCCCGCTCCCAACTCACCTTCCCCATTAAAATTCAGCCCAATATGTTTATGTAAGCTTAGCAGATCTCTTGTGACATTGATCACAGGGAATGAGTGAATGTCTGAAGTGTGACAGGAAGTAAGTGTGTTGCTTACAGGAAATGTGTGCTATACATAAAAATGTCAATATATTGTATATAGATGTAATATTTATTATTAACATTATTTTATATACTGGAATATGAATAATTCACATTTCAGTCTGTTATGTAATATAGAGTCAATTTTACACATGCAAGATCCTGAGGAGCCTCGCCTGCTGGGAGAGCATATTGGGAAATCATGACAACCGTGATTTCCCAATATGCACGCTTGCTGAGAGAGACTCATCACTGGGAGTGCACATTTGTGAAACTGGCCCTCATATCTTCTGTACTAAATTTCAAAGAGGGTAGTTAATTACAGTGGAACTTTAATTATATACACTCCCATTATCCATGTTCTTGCTTATTGCAAGAATTTTCACAGATAATGGGAAAGCACTGAGAGTTGCTGAGGGATTGCTGAGCATGTTCCTCCAAATAGCAAGATCAGGTGCTGCTGCAACAGCTGCTTAAAGCTACCTCACACACCTGCCCATGGTCCCAACTACCGGACTTGTCACAGGCCGAGGAGAGATGACAAAAACATGGGCCCAAAAATTCGGCCGAATACGGGAGAGTACCCGCTGCGTACTCACCCGTATTCGGTCCCGAAGTGCTGGTTTCCTGCATGCACTGCGCATGCGCGGAAAACCGGCACTTCCGGTATGGCGAAGGGGGCGATTCCTAGGTGAACCGCGTGTGCACTACAGGCTGTGCGCACGCAGCACACTTAGGTTTTTTTTCAGGTTTCAACGCGAGGGTAAGTATGGAAGATTTTACACAAGTAAAAAGGAGGCGTAAGACCCCCTTTTAACAAGGTAAGTAGTTAATTAAGTATAATTTTAAATTTTTTTCAACAGGTTTATCTTTTTTAGAGACTTTAAAGAAAGGTAAGTTTATTTTTATAACTTTTAAAAAGAATTTAAATTTTTTCAAAAATTAAAATTTTTGTTTAAAGTGGTTAATTTATATAACTATAGTTATTTTATTAATGTGATTTATTTGAGGTTTAGCTGTTCTTTTGGGGGCGATTTGTATTCATAGATTTGACAGGTCTCCTGTCAAATCTATGAATGAAAGATGGTCTGCTGCCATTGGCTCTCCATGGCCCACGTGATCCCAGGAGTCGCATCGCACTAACTGCACCCCTGGGACACGCAAGCACTGCGTGCCGGCCACTAGGGAGAGGCCCAGGACCCGAAGTTCCTGTGGGCCCGAAACACAACGGCAGGCGCGGTAGGTAAGATCGCGCGCGATCCTTACCCCCGCGGCAAGCCTCCGAGTCAAATTTCTGGGCCATGGTCATGGTGAGTAATGAGGGAAGTGTGCATACATCTCCAGCTATCCCATCAGCAGACTCTGCAGCGTTAACCTCAGCTGAATTGATAATTTTAGCAATGCAAAGCCTGCCTGTTTAAATATGCTACTGTACCAGTGAGGGGACATTTAAACAGTAGGTCCAGCATTGAGTTTAAGGTCGGCGGCAACACTGAGGTCATTACCGCATAATCTGGTGACGGGTTCATTGGCGGTGATCTCATCAGTCTTCAGCACTCAACTTTGTAGGTGGGGGTCCATGGTTGGTAATGGGGGAATTTTTTGTTCGTTCACATAGCAGCTAATTAAGATTCCACTGTTGCATACTCTTCAATATTGCCCTTCTGAGCGCCTTGCTGCTATTTATCTGAATGTAATGTTATTACGTAACCTAATCTCTGAGTCTAGTGAAATCAACTCTGGAAAAGTACAGCAACATTCTACAAGAACGTCAATAGCAATTACAAGTATTCGGTAGTTAACAAAGCTATTCAATTGAAAGTACACAGTTATGTAACAAGCCTATCATTTAAAACTACAGAAAAGAACAAAGACACCATACAAAACACGAGGGATGTTTCCGGCTTTATTTGGCAGTGTGCTACATGTTAAAATAGAAGGAAGGAACAGAAAGAAATATTTAGCTGGCAAAAATTACCATTCTGGGAACTATTTTTGTTCTTGCTGGTCATCTTCACAATATTTATTGTAACATTTTTAAATTTGATCTCGCTGAGCCATATCCGATTGCTGTCTGAAGAGAGTTTCGGGTTGTGCTGGTATGAATGTCTTCTGCTCCACTTACTGCACCAAACTGACTCTTGAGCTAAGATTTTTCAGGGAGCCCAGCATTAACTGCCACCACGCAATATCACAGCAGCCAGCAAGAAGATTCAAATCTGGCCTCAGGACAAATGACCCGTCCATGGGCATTTATGTTACAAGGTCTCACTGCAACTACTGAGAGCTATTAAACCAATTTCCATGACAATCTCTAATGCTGTATTAATTTGGAAACAATCATACATAGATTTTATTCCTTCATGGAATAAGCTCCTCATTAGTACAATTAAATGTCAACACAATGATTGATGAATTTCACTGTATTTTAAGAGTGTGAAAAGATATCATTTCCTGTAGCTCTATTAATAGTCATGCACCTGCTGAAAATGTACATTCTATACATCCAAAAGCAGTAATGGGCGATGTTACTTATAGTACATAATGGAAAATTTTCATCCTACCTGTAATATATATAAATAAGGGTAAATTCACCAATTCCATACTTTCATTGGGAAGCAGCACATGAAAGGATCACTGGTTGGAGAATCGGGTTACATGTTATAGGTTTATCTCTGACCCACACCCCCTTCAGGGGGGCTTCCTGCAGGGTGTATATTATTATTCATTCTCGCGACGTGGGCATCGCTGGCAAGTCCAGCATTTATTGCCTATCCTTAGTTACCCCGACTGAGAAGATTGCTAGGCCAACTTGTGTCATTCCTGCTTAAAAGTAGGATTTATATTAATTTAGCATTTAAAATAATTTAATTCAGTTTTACCTTTCAATACTTCACTTTGGAAGGATGTTAAGTTACCAGAGGGTCGATTTTCACTTGCTACGCCTGGCAGAAACGGCCTCAAAATGGGGTCATTAACATCGCCATTCTGTCAAGGGCCTACCGCTGAGCGCTGAAACGCCTGCCTGTTTCAGGCGGTAGGCCCATTACAGTAGGTTAATCGGCTTTCTGGTGGGCAATGGTCGGTGGGCGCACCGTGCATTCTCCGATCATTTCCACAAGCATGAGAGTCCCACAAAAATAATCTTGGTCGCTGCCTCACTGAGACCCCTTGTCCACAATTGTGACCCCCTCCCCTGTACTTATGTTGATATTGGCAAGCCTTAATCCGGCGAACTGCATCAGGACGCCCGTTTGGTGCCTCACAGCTCACCAGCTCAAGTTAAATGAGGCCGGTGCCTCAAAATCACAGCCGTCTCTTCGCTGTGGATATGGGTGATCAGCCAACATGCTCCACCAGTTGATCATCCAAAAGTCACAATCGACCCCTAGGTAAGCGACGTCTGATAGGAGGTACAAAAATAAAGATGGAAAGAATGATGTACTTATATAGCATTATTATAAAATGTTACATATTAAATTTCTACTAAACTACAAGCACAATAACTGCATGTGTAAAGTTTTAATCTTAGTAAAGGGGGATTAACATTTCGAAGGGACATCATAATCAGAATTTTGGGCTAGATCTGTTTAGATTGAACTCTCGTGGACTGACTGAGAGAAACTTGCTCTGCTTGTGAAATGTCTGCATTTACTTTACAGTCTGAGTTTTCATTGTGTCTCACTGATGATGGTGGAACCCTTAGGTGTCGACTCGCATGGTAGAAGAGGACTGAAGTGTGGTGCACAGGTGCTGTCAGATACAAATCTGATGACAAGCAGGCCTGGTTATTTTTATCTGGGCATGTTATATATTGGAGCAACACGAAACTCCTACTGTACCTCAAAGCAGAAATCATCAATGTTGTGTATTCGTAAGTATATAAAAAATATAATAAACATTATTGCAGTGACAATTATTAATCTTTATAGAAAAAAGGCAAAGAGATTTGTGTTGAATGGTAAAGGAGTAGATCAACAATTTCACAAACTCACATTTGTAATAAGAAGTATATGGCAGAGTTAAATTGTATTAATGAGAACAAAAATAAAATATGCAGATTGAAAATATAATCTAGAGAATCAATATTATATAAGTATTTCAACAGCTTTGCAAGCAGGCAATCAGTAATTACAGAGAATATGTTTAATCCTTTTTCATTTTGTTGTGAGTCACTCTTTACAAATCAGAACCATCTTGTTGCTTACCCAGGACAATCCTCTGTTGCTTTTACAGACAGGGGAGACACTGCAGGCACTTGGTTTTCTTAAATATATAGTAACCAGTTAGCTTAAGATTTTCAAAGCATAGAAATTCCTGAACACACAAATTGGGTGTAAATGGTGCGACACTTTAGCTGGCTACACTTGTAAAGCAGTTTACTCAAGATATTCAGGATTTGAATACATTATACATTATCTGTGAGTTCTCAGCACACAATGGACTGCCTGAGGGAGAGTTTACCTGAGGAACACAGCTGACAGAAATGTAAAAAATCTCCAACAACCATTTGAACGACTGCATTATCATCAAGGGAGGGGGTTAAGTTGAAAAATTCCTTCATAATGGAGGGTCTCACCTGGAGCTGTCTTCTTTGGCAATGAAGGGCAAGCTCCACTGAAAAAGCAATCCTGCCAGGAGATAGATAACGGGATGAATGCTGTCCTATTTTGTTTAAACCAATAGAGTGGCATTGGGTTCCCCCAAAACTTAGCAAAATACTCCAACTGCAGCCAAGGTAAGGTCTTGTACAAGGTCAATATTACGTCCTTGCTTTTGTATTCAAGGTACAAAGCTAAACTTTGTTTTACTTTTGTATCGCCTTATCTATTTATGCCGCCACCTTTAATGGCTTATGTATCTGCAAATCAACAACCCACTGTTCCTCTATTCCATTTAAAATCTTATATTTAAGGTGTATGTCCTATTCCTATTCTTCCTTCCAAAATGTATTACTTGACATTTTTCTACATCAATTTGAATCTACCACCTCTCTACCCAACCTACTAGCCTATCAATACCCTCTGAGTTTTTCACAAGCCACGTCAAATTTGCCATGTCCCCAATTTGGTGTCAATAGCAAAGTTCAATATTGTTCCCTCAATTCCTAAATCTAGATTATTCATATATCTAATCTGGCTAAACATTTAACTAAGATTAGTACACCATATGCGCGGTGCGAGAAACCGGGAACATTACAGGCTCACCCATTAATGATTTATTTTGGACTGGATTTAAATGTATAATGAAGCTGTCACATATTTGGTGTGAGAGGGTTCTGCCAGTAGGGAACCAGGTCAGGAAAGTAGCATGAAGCACAGAGCAGATGGAAAGTGGGTGAGTTGATGAACTCGTAGTTTTCTGGCCTGCACTCGTGCACAACTATAAGCTGTTCACAAGAGTGACTCTGATCATTTTTTCTCTGGAATTACTCATTTTCAGAAAAAGAAACAATTTGATGTTTGAGTTGACTTCTCTACTGATATCTCCTTCTCATAAGAACTAAGATTTCAGCATGAAAATAACAGGTGACTTGTTCAGATTTCACTGCCTCATGGAATTTTTAGGCAAGATTACCATACTCAAGCAACAAATTGTGTTGCACGCAGTTATTGTAGAAGTTGATGGGGATTTGTTGCAGGATGCCATACAAGTCAATTGCCCTACAGATGACATGTTCTGCACTGTCCCCTCTCCATTATTTCAGACTTCACACTCCATGTGTGTCAGTCATGATCTTTATTTGGGAAAAAAATTCAAATTATATGGCCAAATTTGAATATCATTCCACAGACCCACATTTAATTTTACACCCCAATGCATTGAAACCAGTTTGAAAATCTCTTTGCATGTGTAAGGTCTATTTTCTGACCCTTGCACTCATGAATCATACCAGAAACCTGAGCTACAAGCAAGTAACATTTGGAAAATAAATTTGATCCTAGTTGGGCCACACAGATTAGAGTTATAGACTTAGCTTGCACTACAGTTTTTTTAAATATCTGTGCAAAGGAAGATTTCAATTTTGTGAACGAAAGAAGTTCATTTGTCACAATGCTTGCCTTTGATGAGGATGGAACACTAGGTTGGAGAGGGGGAAAGAAAATGTTTAGTAATGTTCAATCTGGCAAATCTTTCATTCACTCTTCATTGCTGATATTTTTCAGGTTGGTGATTCCAATATCTGACATACCAATTGATACTAAACTTTGGCTCAACCAGGATCAGGTTTATTTTTAGTGAACTTCCATAGCATTGCTCATGGGTAGGCTGGGTTCTGGAGCATATTTAACTGCTAAGGTGGCCTGCCCCTTTAACGCCACCACGGAGCAGTCTTTGTGAGGAGGTTGTCTAAATCGGCATATCCTGAGGTAAATTAGAGACTAATTACTGAAGGGTGTTTCTGTAGATTGGCAGCTATTTATAAATCTTAGGCTCCGCCCTTAGGGGAAAGGCCAGTTTACCAAGGGTAGAAAAACCAGCAGAAAATGACTGGCTTTTTCTTTCTCTCTTCCTTGTACTTTTTTTTTTACAGATTGTTTTGTGTCTGTAAAGAAGTGCAATGTCTGACAGGTGAGCTCTAGATGCAAGAGTTTTATATAATTTAGATATCAGTTCATCCTTTATTACAGTAATACATCAGTGACGGTTGCTTTGTAGTTTGGTGACAGAATCATATGTATGATAGAATTCCACTTCAAAAGTTAATCACTGTTTCTATAACTATAGAGGCAGCTAAATATGCCACAGCAGGCAATGACTTGGCTTCTCTGTGAGATGGGCAACACGGTGGCATAGTGGTTAGCACTGGTGCCTCACAGCGCCAGAGACCCGGGTTCGAATCTGACCTCGGGTGACTGTCTGTGTGGAGTTTGCACATTCTCCCCGTGTCTGCGTGGGTTTCCTCCGGGTGCTCCGGTTTCCTCCCACTGTCCAAAAATGTGCGGGTTAGGTTGATTTGGCTATGATAAATTGACCCTTAGTGTTAGGGGGGGATTAAATATGTGGGGTTATGGGGATAGGATGGGATATGTTAGGGGGAATTAAATACGTGGGGTTACGGCGGTCGGGTGGGATATGTGTACTGTGGGGATTAAAGCAGGGACAGGGTACTGGATTTGAATGATCAGCCATGATCGTATTGAATGGTGGTGCAGGCTCGACGGGCCGAATGGCCTACTCCTGCTCCTAGATTCTATGTTTCTATGTTTCTATGTTTCTATGAAATATGAAGAATATCCATTGATATTTGTCTACGATTTTAGAATATAAATCAGACTGTTACTCCTGGCCATCCAAGACTGACAAATTCATACACTATCAAATTTTACATTATGCAACAAACTCGCTTAATAGAAAAAACTTACGAGATGCATTCTGAATATAGCATTTTCAGGTGACTAAGGGAGGTAAGAAGATGGAAGTCTGTAAAAATTTTGAAAGTAGTACAAGCTGTACATCATATTTTTATGTGAGAAGTCGCACAACACCAGGTTATAGTCCAACAGTTTTATTTGAAATTACAAGCTTTCGGAGCGCTGCTCCTTCGTCAGGTGAAGTGAAGAGATGCATATAGGCACAGCATATATAGGGTATATATGCTGTGCCTATATGCATCTCTTCACTTCACCTGACGAAGGAGCAGTGCTCCGAAAGCTTGCGATTTCAAATAAAGCTGTTGGACTATAACCTGGTGTTGTGCGACTTCTCACATTTGTCCACCCCAGTCCAACACCGGCATCTCCACATCATCATATTTTTAAATACAATATCATCACTTCTGACATGTTTACTGTATTGATGTGGTCAGATTTATGTTATAATCTTTCAACTTCTTCCTTATGCAAATAAACCTACTTTTAGTGTAGGAAAGGATCTTGAGAATACACTGCTGTGTGAAGCCAGCAACTTCCAAGCATTTGTGTTTTGGGTATTTATCAATAATGGAACAATCATTAGGCAGATTATAATCAGAGCCTCTCACTTGTGAGCATAGTGGATTTCTTGACTAATACGTTGCACAAGCAAAAAGCAGCATAAAATGACACTTGGATATTACAGGACTGACAATACTATTACTGACATAACATTTTAACCTTAAGTGACACGCCTGTTGTTTCCAAACCAAATACAATGGAAATGCTTTGGACTTGTACTAAAAATAAATTATAATTTTATGGTTAGTATTTTAACTTGTATTCAAATTATGGATTAGGTGGCAACACGAAGCACTACTTGGCTCTGATTCTGGTATCATTTTGAGTTTAGTAGAAAAGAGGAATAAGGTGTATAAAAGAGTGATTGTGTTGGATAGTACTAGAGAAGATAGTACTAGAGGCGGAAGTAGTACCATATTAGATAGGAGCAGACTAAGAAAGACTACGAAAAATTCAAAAATGGGTTTAGAATGCATGTACGTAAACGCACAAAGTGTGGTGAATAAGGTTGGTGAGCTACAAGCACAATTAGCCGCGTGGCAATATGATGTTGTGGCAATAATGGAAACATGGCTTAAAAACAGTGAGGACTGGACACTTAATATTAAAGGGTACAAGGTGTTCAGAAAAGATAGGGAAGGAAAAAAGGGAGGTGGGGTGGCATTGCTGATTGAGGAAGACATTGTAGTGTTGGAAAGGGAGGATGTTCTTGAGGGGAAAAGGACAGAATCCATTTGTTTAGAGTTGAGGAGCACAAAGGGTATGATCACACTATTGGGGGTATTCTAGAGTGGTGATATTGGGGGACTTTGATTACCCAAATATCGATTGGGATAATGCTAGGGTAAAGAGAAAGGAGGGGGAAGAATTTCTGAAATGTGTTCAGGAGAATTTACTTGACCAATCTGTTCTTGGCCCAACTAGGAAGGAGGCATTGCTGGATCTGGTGCTGGGGAATGAGGTGGGCCAGGTCGACCAAGTGTCTGTGGGAGAACACTTGGGTACGAGTAATCATCATATCATTAGATTTAGATTAGCAATGGAGAGGAGCAAGGAACAATCTAGAGTGGAACTTCTAAACTGGAATAGGGCTAACTTCAATGGGATGCAAAAAGATCAAGCCAGGGTAAAATGGAACCAAAGACTGACGGAAAAACTGTAATGGAACAATGGGTGCTCTTTAAGGAGGAGATGTTCCAAGTACAGGCTAGGTAAATTCCAACAAGAGGGAAGGGTAAGGGAACCAAAGCAAGGGCTCCTTGGATGACAAGGGAGATGGAGAAGATGATGAAACAAAAAAAAGAGGGTGTATGAATCATGTCAGGTGAATTCTTCAAGGGAGAGCCAGACCAAGTACAATAAGTTGAGAGGGGATGTGAAGATGAAAATAAGATTGGCAAAGAGAGAATATCAGACTAGAATGGCGGTTAACATAAAAGGGAACCCAAAAATCTTCTACCGGCATGTAAACAGTAAGCGGGTAGTAAGAGGCGGGGTGGGGCCTATTAGAGTCAAAGAAGGTCATATATGCTTAGAGGCGCAGGGCAAGGCTAGAATACTCAATGAGTACTTTGTATCGGTGTTTACTAAGGTGATGGATGCTGGCAAAATATCGGTAGAAGTGTAAAAAGTAGAAGCAATGGAAGGGGTGAAAATTGATAGACAGGATATACAAGAAAGGCTGGGTATGCTTAGAGTGGACAAGTCACCTGGTCCAGATGGCTTGCATCCCAGATTGCTAAGGGAATTGGGGGAGGAGATAGCGGAAGAGCTTGCCATAATTCTCGAATCTTCCCGAGATGCGGGGGAGGTGCCTGAGGATTAGAAAGTGGCAAATGTGACACCATTGTTCAAGAAAGGGTGTCAGCATAATCCTAGTAACTACAGGCCAGTCAGTTTAACATCAGTGGTGGGTAAAGTTTTAGAAACAATAATCAAGGAAAAAATTAACAGGCACTTGGAGAGGTTTAAGCTAATTAAGGAGAGCCAACACGAATTTGTAAAAGGCAGATCGTGTTTGACTAATCTAATTGCATTTTTTGATGAAGTAACAGAAAGGATTGATGAAGGGAATGCAATGGATGTTGTCTACATGGATTTTCAGAAGGCGTTTGACGAAGTAGCACATAGAAGGCTGGTTAACAAAATTGAGGCTCATGGAATAGGTGGGTCAGTGGCAGCTTGAATAAGGAATTGGTTTAAGGACAGAAAACAGCGAGTTGTGGTAAATGGCTGTTTTTCAGACTGGAGGATGGTAGACAGTGGTGCTCCCCAAGGGGCCACTGCTTTTTTTGATATATATAAATGACCTGGATATTGGAATGCAGAGTAGAATTTCTAAATTCGCTGATGACACCAAACTTGGGGGTGTGGCAAACAGTGAGGATGATATCAATCGACTGCAACAGGACATAGAAAGGCTAGCAGAATGGGCAGACAAGTGGCAGATGGAATTTAATACAGAGAAGTGTGAGGTGATGCATTTTGGCAGAAGGAACAGGGAGAGGCAATATACACTTAATGGCACATTTTAAAGAGTGAGCAGGGACAGAGGGACCTGGGAATTAATGTGCATAGGTCCCTGAAGGTGGCAGGACATATTGAGAGAGTGGTTAGCAAAGCATATGGGATCTTGGGCTTTATAAATAGAGGTATTGAGTACAAAAATAGAGAAGTTATGCTGAACCTTTATAAAGCGCTGGTTAGGCCACAACTGGAGTATTGCGTCCAGTTCTGGTCACCACGCTTTAGGAAGGATGTGAAGGCCCTTGATAGGGTGCAGAGGAGATTTACCAGAATGGTTCCGGGGATGGGGGATCTTACCTACAAGGGCAGGTTGGAGAAGCTGGATTTGTTTTCATTAGAGCAAAGGAAGTTGAGGGGTGATTTGATAGAGGTGTACAAGATTATGACGGGTTTGGATAGGCTAGACGGGGAAAGGCTGTTCCCACTAGTTGATGGTACAAGGACTAGGGGACACAGATTTATGGTTTTGGGCAAGAGATACAGGGGGTGTGAGGAAAAAAATGTTTACGCAGTGAGTGGCGATGACCTGGAATTCGCTGCCGACGGAAGTGGTGGAAGCGGAGACACTCAGGGCTGGATTTTCATTGACCCGTGGAGGCGGGTTTGGAGGCGTGTGGGAGGTTAAAATTGCGAAAACTGGCGGACGGGCACAAGTCTTCCTCCATCCCGCCTCCACGCAATTTTCATTAAATCGTGTCTGCTGGTCCCGACTCCGTCCCGCCTTTAAGAGGCGGGATAGGCTGTTAAGGCCCTTAACAAGCACTAAATTGGCTCTATAATGCCATTTTGAAAGGCCTTTGTGATTTTAACCCTTGATCTACATGAAGCACGCCTGTTCTGAACCACGATTGTGAAACCTGGCGGGAGCACATTTGGATAGCTGACTATCAGCTGCAGGTCCACTATTACAACGGAGATGTGATGAAGGTAGTCGTAGTATTAGGTCTGAAAGTCGCCTCTGATGCTGCGGCATTGAAGGTCTTCAGAGACTGCCTGGCCTTTGCTGTGAGAGGACCTGGATGCAAAAATCTCTCTCTCTCTCTCTCTCTGGCTGCTGCTGATTTTGCATCCAGGTCCTCTCACAGCAAAGGCCAGGCAGTCTCTGAACTGCAATGCAGCAGCAATGATGACATCATCAGAGGCGACTTTCAGACTGAAACCACTAATTGGTTCATGGGTTCCCACATGCTTGAACTCAATTGCCCAATTAGGTGAAAATTGCATCAATCTCCCACATCCAATTGCAGTCGGGTGGATAACACGAAATGCGGATGACACGACCCCAACCCGCCCCAGTATCAAAATCCAGCCCTCAATGTTTTCAAGGGGAGACTGGATAGGCATTTGAGGGAAATAAACTTGCAGGGCTACAGGGATAGAGCGGGGGAATGGGACTGACTGGATTGCTCTACAGAGAGCTGGCATGGACTCGATGGGCCGAATGGCCTCCTTCTGTGCCGTTATGACTCTATGGGCCGGATTTTGCCAGCCCTGGCGAGGTGGGTTTGGAGGCAGGACTGCTGGGGAAATGGCAGAATATGGGGGCGGGTACCCATCTAGCCCCAACCCGCCTCCGTGCCATCTTCCCAGGAGGCGGGTAGCCGACCGGCGCCGGGTCCCGTCTCCTGGAGGCGGGAAGGGGATTACAGCCACTTAACTGCCTGTTAACAAGTAGTTAACAGGCAGTTAAAAGGATTATCCCCATTTTTCCACCAGAAGCACAGGCTTCCCGACGTTGGGAAACCCCGTCAGGGTCACTGAGGTGAGCAGTGGGTCTGCGGGGTGCAAAAGTGCACTGTGGAGGTGAGTGATGGGTGCAAGTGTGGAGAGGTAAGTATGTGAGGTGAGTGGAAAGTGATAGAAAATGTTTACTTACCTTTGTTTCTTCCTGCAGGCTTCAACAGTTGGGGATGTGGAGACTCTCGCATTTCACTGGCAGAGATGACAGAATGGCTGCTGCATTCTCCGATGCAACAACCATCTGATTTCTGCTCACAAAAGAGGTTTGATGAGTCTTGAATACAAGAACTCATCAAACAACAGAGAATGTCAGTGTTTGACAGCTTCACAGAGCTGTCAAACGATGGCAATTCATCTGTCAAAAATTTTTGACAGATGAAACGTCATACACTGACATTCTCTGTAACCGGCTCCCCCTTAATTGGCCTGCTAAGCCCTCTGGGCGGGCTTAACAAGGTCAATCATGGGAAAATAGCGTGGGTTGGCCACAAGTCAATGGAGGCGGGACTAAAACCTGACAAGCAGCAGTCCCGCCTCCAACGCACCCCCATTGGCAAAATCACCCCCTATGACTCAATATCATTTTAATGTTTTATGTAATGTCCATGGGAACTAAGCAGCCATCCAAAATTGGCACAATGGACTTAGGAGATCCTTTTCTAGAGTCCTGTAGCAACTCACATATTTACATTGCACCAGTGAATTTTCTTATTGTTCCTCAGCTATGTGGTAATGAATTCCTCAAAATAAGATTATAAATTCCTCAAAATAAGATTATAAATTCCTCAAAATAAGATTATAAATAAACTTAACAATTATAGCTAACCCAAACACAGGTAGAAATATCACACAACATTTTGTTTGATGTATGAATCCCAAAATATTACCTTGATCATATATTAATTCAAACCAAGGGACATGTGAGAAGCCTGCCAGGAACAAAGATATTGAGCAACAAATTGAACTGTTTTGACTGCTGAGCATTGTCTTTTCACTAGCCAGAGACACAAATTGTTTGGTCCCAAAGTGATCTCTATACCACAACAAAGCAGTAACTCTGACAATCAAAAAAAATGAGTGAATCTGTCAACTAAATACTTACCTCTCTCAGCCGCTGTGATTCTAAGTAGAAGTCTTGATGTGAAGGACTTGTAGGAATGCTTCAGTCCATAGCAGTACAGTGGGCTAACAGTGCTTGACATCACTACAATGGAACTGAAGCATGATCTCTATTTTCCAAAATAGAATGTGGAGATCGTGCCATAAAAGTACATTTAAGTGAGCTGAAAAATGTAAAGATAAAAATATAAAATTTGAATCAGAGAATTAATGAATCTAAATAGATTTGTCAATTAAAAATACAATATATATATTTTTGTGGCATGAACATTGATTGTAATGTGTGCCTTTAGCTAACTAACTGCCAACACAATCTGTTTAAAGAATATGCCTACAATTCTTATCCAGTACCTACTTGGAGTGGATCCTACAATTGCATAGTTTCACGGACCCTAAATCCAATGCTTGGTGAGAGAATAGAAAAAAACATAAAGAAAGAATAGTGCATATTCAGGACACTTCTATGGTTTCTCTTTATTAGCCATCAAATTGCACTGAAATTATCCAGTTAACATCTCATACTAGTGGGCAGCAATCAAAGTCAACAGCATCAGAAGAGCTGACATCAGCTAGTACCATCCTCAGGGATAAGATGGCAGTTCTGACTGGTCTCATACATATAAAGAGCAATATAATAGAATGAGCAGCTTCATTATAAAGGGCAATTAAAATGAAACATACTTTTTATTACCATACTTTCCATGATGCAGTACCAGTAACTGTAATAGCAATGTGGCATACAGATTTTCTATGAGTATATATAAGATGCAATTACACTAAACATGCCTTATATTCTCATGTACACATCCACTAAAATCAGAAATATGAAAGTATCAAAATCCCATGCTATCAAATGTGCATTGATTTTAATCCATGTCTCTTTAATTGTTTTTTTCTTGACAGTATGAGAAGCCTCCCTTTTAGATTTTTCTTCTTCTATCTCTCGTGCCCCCTGCCACCTATACATGTCTTGTTGGTCTTTGCATCTCCTGCAGTTGAGAATGGGGCTGGCAACCTGCCCCTAAACCTCTAGCAGTGCTATTCTCCTGGCACAGATTTTCCCTGCCTTGTGTCGCAAGGAGCCGAATAGAGGCTAGGTAGCTCCCCACTGTGACATGGCTGAGATTGTGAACTCAACAGGACTTGCCACTCCAAGGGGCTTGTAGTTCAGCTATATGTATGTGCATGCATACATATAAAGATCAAATAAAAATCTCATGGGAAATCAGGAAATGACAGTTATGTTAAATAAATTCTGCACATCAATGTTCACTATCAAACCTGTGGATCATTCCAGATTCAGTCAAACTAGTTCTGGGATCTATATCAAAATTAGAGGTCAATTATATGTGTAAAACAAAAACTGAAAGCATCAAGTGCCCATAGGTCACTTGAGCCAAATAGGATGGATCCTAGAAACTTCAAGGAAATGAATGAATGAGGAAATAGGCAAGGCTCAGTTTAATATCTCCAAGGACTCCATAAATACCTATGGATCAAAGAGTGCCTCATGTAATCCCTGCCGCGTTTCCTACCTTACAACAGTGACTACACTTCAAAAAGTACTTCATTGGCTGTAAAGCGCTTTGGGACATCCGGTGGTCGTGAAAGGCGCTATATAAGTCTTTCGTTCTTTCCATTGAGGTAACTGAAGCCCTGCATTGCCTTGCACTCCACTACACACATCTGAGCAGGAGCCAACAGCAGACCAGCCATTGCAGACTGGCAGAAAGATGTGTCAGGATCTCATTGTCTGGGTATTCCAGTGAGTTCTCCAACTGGGCGCTATTATTTTCTTTTGGACATATTTTAGGTTTTTCTGCATGCTCCACAGGACTGATTTAGCAGTTCCGTTACAGGAAAACAGGTGAAAAACGAACACAGAGGAAGCGTGAATTAGAAGAACAGATCCTGCACCAATTTCTTTCAGCCTGTAATTCATTGTTCTGCTTTTTAGGGAGCTGAAATGCTTGCATCCATTTTATCTGCTAGATTCATAAAGGTTACCAGATTTGCTGCAAATATATTTAAATAAACACTTTTTTATGGATTTATTAACCTGCGTTACTACTTTTAATGATTTGTGTATCTGTACCTCTACGCCTCTACCCCATTTAGAGTTTTATTTTCCAAGGGATAGGTGGCCTCCTTATTCCACCTACCAAAATGCACCATTTCGCCCTTATCTATATTGAAATTTATTTGCCATTTACGCACCCATTCTGCAAGTTTGTTAATGTCTTCTTGTATTTTGTCGCAGTCCTCCTCAGTATTGACTATACCCCCAATTTGGTGTCATCTGCAAATTTTGATATAGTACTTCCAATTTCCGAGTCCAAATAATTTATGTAAATGGTGAACAACAGTGGACCCAACTACGATCTCTGTGGAACACCACTTCCCACCTTCCGCCAGTCTGAGTAATTACCTTTAACCCCTGCTCGCTGCTCTCTGCTTCCTGTTTTGTAGCCAGCTTTCTATCCATTCTGCTACTTGTCCCCTGACTCCACATGTTCTGACCTTAGTCATGAGTCTACTATGTGGTACCTTATCAAAGGCCTTTTAAAGGCCCATGTGTATCACATCCACTACATTACCCTTGTCTATTCTTTCTGTTACTTCTTCAAATAATTCAATAAGGTTGGCTAAGCATGACCTTTTTTGAAATCCGTGCTGACTATTCTTTATTATATTTTCAGTTTCCATATGTTTTTCTTTTACATTGTCTCGGTCTTGAAAGTTTCAATTGACCCAGAATCCATAGCCTTTTGCTATGAGTTCCAGATATCCCCTACGCTTTGTGTGAAAAAGTGCTTCTTGATTTCACTTCTAAATAGCCTAGCTCTAGTTTTAAGATTATGCCATCTTGTTCTGGATTCACCCACCAGAGGAAATGGTTTCTCTGCAGCTATGCTATTGAATCCCTTTATCATTTTAAACACCTCAATTACTTCACCCCTCAACCTTCTAAACTCAGGAGAATACAAGCCAAGTTTATGCAACCTGTCCTCATAATTTATCCCTTTAAGCCCTGGTATAATTCTTGTGAATCTGCGCTGTACCCTTTCCAAGGCCGATATATCTTTCCTGAGGTTCAGTGCTCAAAACTGAACAAATACTCCAGATGGTGTCTGACCAGGGCTGTACAACTGAAGCATCGCTTCCTCACTTTTGAATTCCAACCCCCTTGTGATAAAAGGCAACATTCCATTAGTCTTTTTGATTACTTTTTATATCTGTGCATTAGCTTTTAGTGATTCGTGTAAATGGATACCTAAATATCCTCGCTCCTCCACAGTTTCTAGTTTTTCACCATTAAGAAAATATTCTGATTTGCTTTCACGGAAACAAAGTGGATAAGCTCACGCTTCCCTGTTTTGAACTCCATCTGCCACAGTTTTGCCCACTCAATTAAGTCTGTCTATGTCCCTTTGCAATTTCTTGATCTTATCCACTCAACTTACTGTGCTTTCTAACTTACTGTCATTTGCAAACTTGGATATACAACCCTCTATTCCTTCACCCAAGTCATTGATATATATGTTTTAAAGATGAGGCTTCAGAACAGATCCCTAGGGAACACCACTTGTCACATCCCGCCAATTAGAAAACAAACCCTTTATCTATACTCTCCGTCTCCCACCTCCCAACCAATTACTGACCCATGACACAAGGTTACCTCCAGTTCCATGCACTCTCATTTCTGCTAATAATCTCTTGCGTAGAACCTTATCAAATGCCTTCTCGAAGTCCATATGAACAACATCCATACATACCATGCTAATGAGCTACTCAAAAAATTCAACTAGATTAGTCAGACATGACCTATCTTTCAGACATCCATGCTAACTCTCCTTGATTAGCTCATACTTGTCCAAGTGCTCAGTCACTCTTGGTCTCTGATAATAGATTCCAGTAACTTCCCCACTTGAAGTTAAATTGATGGGTCTATATTTAACTGGAGACAGAGGATGTCCTGGAGGGGTCAAGGACAGAATCTATTTGGTTGGAGTTAAGAAATAATAGAGGTGCCATTACACTACTAGGTGTATTCTATAGGCCACCAACTAGTGGGAAAGATATAGAGGAGAAAATTTGCAGGGAAATTACAGAGAGATGCAAGAACTATAGAGTAGTAATAATGGGGGACTTCAATTATCTTAATATAGACTGCGATAATAATAGGGAAGAATTTCTGAAGTGTGTTCAGGGCAATTTTCTTGATCAGTACATTTCCGGCCTAACGAGGACAGAGGCATTGCTGGATCTGGTTCTGGGGAATGAGGTGGGTCAAGTGGAGCAAGTATCAGGAGGGGAACATTTAGGGAACAGTGATCATAGTATCATAAGGTTTAGGTTAGCTATGGAAAAGGACAAGGAGCAATCTAGAGTAAAGATACTTCATTGGAGGAAGGCAAATTTCAGTGGGTTGAGAACGGATCTGGCCCGGGTAAATTGGAATCAAAGATTGGAAGGCAAAACTGTAACAGAACTGCTGCCTTTAAAGAGGAGATAGTTCGGGTAGAGTCAAGGTACATTCCCACGAGGGGGAAAGGTAGGGCAACTAAAACCAGAGCTCCCTGGATGATGAAAGAGATAGAGAGTAAGATGAAGCAGAAAAATGGCGTGTATGACAGATGTCAGATTGAGAATACAAGTGAGAATCAGGCTGAATGTAGAAAGTTCAGAGGGGAAATGAAAAAGAAAATAAGAGGGGCAAAGAGAGAGTATGAGAATAGATTGGCAGCTACATAAAGGGAATTCAAAAGTCCTCTATAGGCATATAAATAATAAACGGGTAGTAAGAGAAGTGGTGGGGCCAATTAGGTACCAAAAAGGAAACCTACACATGGAGGCAGAGGGCATGGCTGAGGTACTAAATGAATACTTTGCATCGGTCTTCACCAAGGAAGAAGATGCTGCCAAAGTCATAGTGAAAGAGGAGGTAGTTGAGATAGTGGATGGGATAAAAATTGATAAAGAGGTACTAGAAAGGCTGTCTGAACTTAAAGTTGATAAGTCACCAGGACCGGATGGGATGTATCCTAGAATGCTGAGGGAGGTTAAGGAGGAAATCGTGGCGTTACTCGCCATAATCTTCCAATCCTCCTTAGATACGGGGGTGGTGCTAGAGGACTGGAGAATTGCAAATGTTACACCCTTGTCCAAAAAAGGATGTAAGGATAAACCCAGCAACTACAGGCCAGTCAGTTTAACCTCGGTAGTAGGGAAGCTTTTGGAAACGATAATCAGGGACAAAGTTAACAGTCACTTGGACAAGTGTGGATTAATTAAGTAAAGCCAGCACAGATTTGTTAAAGGCAAATCATGTTTAACTAACTTGATCGAGTTTTTTGATGAGGTAACAGAGAGGGTTGGTGAGGGCAATGCAGTTGACGTGGTGTATATGGACTTCCAAAAGGCATTTAATAAAGTGCCACATAATAGGCTTACCAGCAAAGTTGAAGCCCATGGAATAAAAGGGACAGTGGCAGCATGGATACGAAATTGACAGGAAACAGAGAGTATTGATGAATGGTTGTTTTTCAGACTGGAGCAAGGTACACAGTGGTGTTCCCCAGGGATCAGTACTAGGACCACTGCTTTTCTTGATATATATTAATGACTTGGACTTGGGAGTAAAGGGCACAATTTCAAAATTTGCAGATGACACTAAACTTGGAGGCATAGTGATAGACTTCAAGAAGTGAGGAGGATAGTGATAGACTTCAAGAAGACATGGACAGGCTGGTGAAATGGGCGGACACGTGGCAGATGAAATGTAATGCAGAAAAGTGTGAAGTGATACATTTTGGTAGGAAGAATGAGGAGAGGCAATATAAACTAAAGGGTACAATCTTAAAGGGGGTGCATGAACAGAGAGACCTGGGGGTATATGTGCACAAATCGTTGAAGGTGGCAGGGCAGGTTGAGAAAGCGGTTAAAAAGCCTTCTGGGATACTGAGCTTCATAAATAGAGGCATAGAGTACAAAAGCAAGGAATTTATGATGAACCTTTATAAAACACTGGTTCGGCCTCAACTGGAGTATTGTGTCCAATTCTGGGCACCACACTTTAGGAAGGATGTGAAGGCCTTAGAGAGGGTGCAGAAAAGATTTACGAGAATGATTCCAGGGATAAGGGACTTCAGTTACGTGGATAGACTGGAGAAGCTGGGGTTGTTCTCCTTAGAGCAGAGAAGGTTGAGAGGAGATTTGATAGAGGTGTTCAAAATCATGAGGGGGTCTAGACAAAGTAGATAGAGAGAAACTGTTCCCATTGGCGGAAGGGTCGAGAACCAGAGGACACAGATTCAAGGTGATTATAAAGAACCAAAGGCGACATGAGGAAAAACTTTTTTACGCAGCGAGTGGTTAGGATCTGGAATGCACTGCCTGAAAGGGTGGTGGAGGCAGACTCAATCACGGCTTTCAAAAGGGAATTGGATAAGTACCTGAGAGGAAAAAATTTGTAGGGCTACGGGGAAAGGGTGCGGGAGTGGGACTAGCTGAAGTGCTCTTGCAGAGAGCCGGCACGGGCTGGACGGGCTGAATGGCCTTCTTCCGTGCTGTAACCATTCTATGATTCTATGGTTTCTCCATCCCTCCCTTCTTAAATAATGGATTTGCATTTTCAATTTTCCAATCCAAAGGCACAATTCCTGAATCCAGAGAGCTTTGGATAATTATGACTAATGCATCTGTAATTTGCTCACCTAATTCTTTTAATATCTTGCAGTGGAAAGCATCGGGTCCTGGAAATTTGTTTATCTTAAGTCCCATTATTATCTCCATTGCCATTTTCTTACTTATGTTAAATTCACTGAGTTCCTCCCATGACTTATTTTTAGGTTCCTTGTTCCACTGGTATTTTATCCTCTTCCTCCACTGTGAAAATGGATACAAAGGATCAATGTTCCCGTTAATTTATTTTTTGGGTGTACGGCCCCTTTAAGGGGTTGCGCGGCCCATTCAAACTACCGCGCATGCTCGGTTTTTCTCATTGAAAAGCCGGCGAGCTGGCTGTGCGGGAGGTACAGAGAGCTGCGCGGCCGTCCAGCTTAAAGGGAACATTGCAAAAGACTCATTTAACAAGTCTGCCATTTCCTTACTATCCATTATAATTTCACCTGCGTCCATTTTTAATGGGACCAAATTCTCCTTTCCCACTCTCTATCTCTTAATGTATTTATAAATATAAAATTTTTACTATTAGCTTTGATATCTCTTGTAAGTTTTTTTGCATACTGCCCTTTACACCTCTTATTGCTTTCTTTGTGTCCCTTTGTTGCTTTTGATAGCTCTCCCAGTCTGCTGGATTTGAAATTTCCTTGCATTCAGAGAAGCTTTTTCTTTTAGCTGGAGACTGTCTCTTACCACATTTGTTGACCATGGTTGCTTAACTACACAAGTGGAGCCGTTGCCTTTTGGTGAAATGTATAGGTTTGGATCATATCAAATACTTCTTTGAATACTTCCCACTGTTTGTAGCTTTATCTTTTAACAGTTCAGGCCCAGTTTACCGTGGTCAATTTATTTCTCATCCTTACTTTAATTTAAAATCTTGGTTTGTGACTCTCCCTTTCAACCTAATATCAAATTCAATAATATTATGGTCACTGTTTGAAAAATGCTTCCTTACCGCCAGATTGTTCAATAATTCTGGTTCATCACTCATCACTAAATCCAGTTCTAAAACAAATGAATGGCACTCGCCGTACATTACACTTACACTTGCCCACAGACTTTCTGTGGGCTTTTGCACTGGAACTTGCAGTTATTAGAGAGCCGAAACAGCGCAGTGTCTTCTACAGGGAATCTGGGACCTGTGTGAACAGGGCAAGCGACTGTGTGTCTCCTTAACCAATCAGATTGAAGAATCCTTACTGAGACACGCAGGCTGCGATTTCGCCTACCTCGGCCGTTCTGGTGCGGCCGGGGTTGGTGGCGGGTGCGACCTTGCTGCTGGCTCCAGCCCGTTCTATGAAATGATTTTACGTTGATTGGGCTTGTTAAGCCCGTCCAGCGCGTTTCCCGGCCAATTGAAGGAAGCGGGTCTGATGACATCACTTGATGACCATGAGCAAATTGATTTTAACATTTGTGCTGTCAGTGTTCTCCAGCACTGAGGTGCTGCAAACACTGACGTGCTGCAAACACTGACAAGCACTGCACAGAGGTGCACGGCTGCACCCAGGCTCTCCCATGACTCGCTCCATATGCTTATGGAGGGAGTCACAGCACGCAGGGAGGTCCTCTTCCCTTCCCATGGTTGGAAGAGACCTCCCCAGTAGATCAACACAGCCTGGTTTTACATTGCACAGGAGGGCACAAGCAGGGATGTCATTAGGAGGACCAGGCTGCAGTGGCGCAAACCTTTCAATAGTCTCAGTAGATCACAAAACTTTACTGCAAAGCCACACTCAACCTCATCCTGCTGTGCCACTCATGACATCCCCATCACTCTGCCTTCCCTACCCTACTCCTGCACATCTTTACTCACACCAACTTACCTTGCACCTCCACCCATTCCTCTCTCTCTATCTACATTATCACATCCCCATCTCACGAGCCACCCCTCACACTCACCCTCATCCTAGTCCAATCATACCAAGTAACAATACACAAGGGTAGGCACTTGGGTGTTTTAGCCATTGTTCGTGTGAAGTTTCTGTTAATGTGCTGTCAAACATTGAAATCTTTATTTTTAACACTTTGCGTTCTTGGACAGATTTGTGTGCACCTTTGGAAGTGGCTTAGTGAGTTGCAGTGAAAGGTGAGACATAATGGTACCCCCCCCCCCCCCCCCGTGCAATGGTGATGAGTGTGAAAGGAATGGCTTGGGCATTGTAGGGATGCTTTATGGTGTTGGTGTGGCGTGGTGCCAACCTGGCACATCATGTGGCAGCCAGGGTGTACAGCGTCAAGTGAAGTAAATCTGGCTATGGTGAGGCCATCCCTGGTGTCCCATACAGCAATGTGGTCGGGTGCTGATACCCTGTGTCCTGTGCAGCATCGGGTGATTGCGGAGAAGGTTGGTATTGTTGTTGGTGCTGCTGGTGTGCCTGGTGCTGCTGGTGTTGGGGCTGATCATGGTGGGATTCTGAGGACCAAGATGAGATAGTTTCAAGGGCACCAATGCTGATGGAATAGATGGCAGGTGAGGTTGAGATGATAGAAGCAATCTGTCAATGGTGAGAGAGTTTGTTCCAATGAGGTGACACTGGATAGAGAGTTAGCTCCAAACAGTTGCAAGCTGCATAAAGCTCAATCTGCTTTCTAAATGCACTAAGCAACAGCTTCTAACCTTGGAAAGTGAACAGCTATGAAATGGGAGCTTTTATAGACCATTTGCAGCTGTCAAGTTAAGAAATCATCCCATGCTGACACAACACCCGACCTCCTTACCTGATGTGATCCCCGAGCAGCGGGAAAGCCATTGGCAAACTCTTAAAATCTAAAGGTGAGCTTAAAATAGCTTGAAAGTGCCTGTTAACAAGCTCCTAATCATCTAAATTGCCTCCCCCGCTGCTTGGTGTCGGGTCTGTTCAGCGACATCTGGGAGACTAGCATGGAGGCGCGTTGACAGCGGGTTCCCTACCCGCTGTCAAAAAATGTTTTCCCACCCGACCCGTCGCCAAACGCGCCCGATGACCCCCCAAAATAATTCCCCCTGCAGAGTCTAAACCAGAAAGTCTAAGTTAGACTAGTTAATTCAGTGACAAATCATGTACAGAAGGTGAAATAAAGAGGAGAAAGAAAGGTGGGATATACAGCGAGAGATAAAAGAGACAGAAAGACATTTATTTGAAAAATGTAATTGTTTTTGTAATCTCCAACAACAACAACAACAACAACTTGTATTTATATGGCGCCTTTAACATAGTAAAACGTCCCAAGGCGCTGCACAGGAGTATTTTAAAACAAAAAATTTGACACCGATCAACATAAGCATAAATTAGGGCAGGTGACCAAAAGCTTGGTCAAAGAGGTAGGTTTTAAGGAGCGTCTTAAAGGAGGAAAGAGAGGTAGCGAGGCGGACAAGTTTAGGCAGGGAATTCCAGAGCTTAGAGCCTAGGCAACAGAAGGCACGGCCACCAAAGGTTGAGCGATTATAATCAGGGATCCTCAAGACGGCAGAATTAGAGGAGCGCAGATATCTCGGAGGGTTTTGGGGCTGAAGGAGATTACAGAGATAGGATGGGGCGAGGCCATGGAGGGATTTGAAAACAAGGATGAGAATTTCGAAATCGAGGCGCTGCTTAACTGGGAGCCAATGTAGGTCAGTGAGTACAGGGGTGATGGGTGAACGGGACTTGGTGCAAGTTAGGACACAGGCAGCCGAGTTTTGGATGACCTCAAGTTTCCGTAGGGTGGAATGTGGGCGGCCAGCCAGGAGTGTGTTGGAATAGTCAAGTCTAGAGGTAACAAAGGCATGGATGAGGGTTTCAGCAGCGGATGAGCTGAGGCAAGGGCGGAGACGGGCGATGTTACAGAGGTAGAAATAGGCGGTCTTTGTTATGCTGTGGATATGTGGTCGGAAGCTCATTTCAGGGTCAAATATGACACCAAGGTTGCGAACCGTGTGGTTCAGCCTCAGACAGATGTTAGGGAGAGGGATGGAGTCAGTGACTAGGAACGGAGTTTGTGGCGGGGACCAAAAACAATGGCTTTGGTCTTCCCAATATTAAATTGGAGATAATTTTTGCTCATCCAGAACTGTATGTCAGACAAGCAGTCTGACAATTTAGAGACTGTGGAGGGGTCAACAATAATTAACAATGAAGGAATGAGACTCCATATTTGTAAAAGTTAATTTTCGGTGCCAGATAGTTTGTTTGGCAGTAAGTAAAACTTATCACACCGTTAAAAAGTAATTTACACTTGAATAGACAAGCCCATACTTTTTCTGGTTAGTTTAGTGGGTATCTAATGGCTAAGTACCGCAACTTCATGCCCTTCCATGTATTTGAATGTCGAGTCTCTCGGCAAGATACTGTTATAGCGCAGCTTCTGGAGGAGCAGGGCAACTCGGACAGCAACTTTCAGATTTTCTCGTTTAATTGCGCATGTGCGGATGCCGGAAGTTGCTGTCTGATTTACTCTTTAATATCGGTGAGCACTGATAGCCTCACCATTACTACCACAGCAAAATCGGGGCCATTCTTCCAGAAAACTATCTCGAACACGTTCTAGAAATTCATTGATTTTACTACTTGAGCTGTTCTGCTTCTCTCGGTCTATGTGAAAGTTACAATCTCCCATTAGAGCGACATTGTTTTTTCTGCATGTTTCTTCAGGTGACGGTCCTCTTCCAAGGCATTTTCCGCAGAGGCCACTTGCTGCCTAGAAGGATCTAGAAGAAAGAGAAAAGGGGAGAGATGGCAGCTATAGGCTTCACATTTGCAAGTGGCGGTCTTAAGAAGGCAGATGAAGTAGTAAAGCTTGCTGAATATTTTCTGCGTTGAATGAAGGGATATCCTGTCTTTTCCCAATATTGATGACTGTACCTGGGCCAGTGATCTTGTATGTCAGCCGTGGCTAAGTGGGTCGCACTCTCACCTCTGAGTCAGAAGGTTGTGGGTTCGAGTCCCACTCCAGAGACTTAAGCATAAAAATCTAGGCTGACACTACAGTGCAGTGCTGAGGTGCTGCACTGTCGGAGGTGCCATGTTTCAGATGAGACGTTAAACCGAGGCCCCTTCTGCTCTATCAGGTGGGCGTAAAAGATCCCATGGCACTATTACAAAGAAGAGCAGGTGTCCTGGCCAATATTTATCCCTCAATCAACATAACAAAAACAGATTATTTGGTCATTATCACATTGCTGTTTGTGGGAGCTTGCTGTGCGTAAATTGACTGCCGTGTTTCCTACATTACAACAGTGACTCCACTTCAAAAGTACCTCATTGACTGTAAAGCGCTTTGGGAGGTCCTGAGATTGTGAAAGGTGCTATATAAATGCAAGTCTTTCTTTCTTTCTCTATGAATTATTGCTCTGCTTGGGTGAGGGTAATAATGTTGGTGACATCTTGGTCATCTCCCTGGCATTATGCATGGTTTTCTCCTTCAGAAAGGGAGACAGTTAGCCTCTGTTGAGAAAGCCTGCTTCATTCTGGCCTTGGGGAAGCACTTGCAGATTCTGATGACCAGCCCCTTACTCCTTGCCCTCACTTCCTCCACTAGGTCCTCCACGGACGCATTTGAAAAGTGGGCGACAGTTGTGCAGCTAATATTGCCGGCAGGGGCTGAGACCTTGCTTTAAGAGGTGCATCCCCATTTTATTAGGCCTCCAGAGTTGCAACGGAAATTGTGCACGTCGTGTGGGCTGCTCGATTCCCAAGGTGATCAAGACAGCAACCTGTCAGCCTTATTAAAATGAGGCCTGGGAGTTAAAATGACCCTGGTCTCATGCCGAAAAATGTCATGGTGTGGTGCGTAGCGGGGGGTGGGGGCGGGCGGGGACGTGCAGGGGTGTAGTGAGCTGATGCTGCTCCAACCCACCACCACCAATTCCCAACGCTAAAGTATCTACAATTGTAACACAAATGGGCAACAATTTGGTGCGTTTGTGCTTGTTTTATGGTTTTCACGTTCTGGAGTAGGAAAATGAGCTCCGCTGGAAATTTCTGCACAAAATCTGGAGTAAATTCTGGTGTAGTTTCTGCATAAGTACGATCCAGGATATTCAGGGACAATGTTTTCAAACAGAGAGTAATTAGAGCATTTACTGAAGCAGAGATTATTATAGCATTTCAAGGGAAATGGGATATTTATTTGAAAAGGAAGACTATAAATGGTTGGGTGCCAATGTTCCTGGGATCAGCTGCCTCTGTACCTTCAGACCTTTGTGCCCACTCCTTTCACTTGTCTAGATTTCTGTTCTCCTTGACCTGTCTCCTCACCTTTCTCCTGTGTTTCTACCTTTGCCCCTTTCAGCCTCAACCTCCACACTTTATTCTGTCTCTCGCTTTGCTGATTTTGATGTTTTGTCTTTTTGCCTTTCAATTTCCGTCTCCTTGCCCCTGGTCCTATGAAATCTGACACTTCAACAAAATTAAATTCCAGCTAATTAATTTGGATAAAATTAAATGTAACCAGAAGCTTTTTGTAAACTATCTTTAGCAAAACTTTTGCTGCTAAAGTGTCATAGAATCATAGAAGCATAGAAAATACAGCACATAAGGAGGCCATTCGGCCCATCGAGTCTGTGCCAGCTCTTTTGAAGAGCCATCCAGTTAGTCCCACTCTCCCGCTCTTTCCCCATATCCCTGCAATTTTTTTCTCCTTCGAGTATTTATCCAATTCTCTTTTGAAAGCTACTATTGAATCTGTTTCCACCACCCTATCAGGCAGTGCATTCCAAATCCTAACCACTCGTTGCGTAAAAACATTTTTCCTCATGTCGCCTCTGGCTCTTCTGCCAATCACCTTAAATCTGTGCCCTCTGGGTATCGACCCTTCAGCCATTGGAAACAGTTTCTCTTTATTTACTCTATCTAAACCCTTCATGATTTTAAACACTCTGTTAAATCTCCTCTTAGCCTTCTCTTCTCTAAGGAGAACAACCCCAGCTTCTCCAGTCTATCCACGTAACTGTAATCCCTCATTCTAGTAAATCTTTTCTGTACCCTCTCCAAAGTCTTCATATCCTTCCTACAGTGTGGTGCCCAGAATTGGTCACAATGCTCCAGCTGGGACCAAACTAGTGTTTTATACAGGTTTAGCATAACTCTCTGTTCTTGCAACCCCTTAAAAATTGTACCATTTAGCTTGTATTGTCTTACCTCATTCTTCTTACCAAAATATATCCCCTCATACTTTTCTGCGTTGAATTTCATCTGCCATGTGTCCACCAGCCTGTCTATGTCCTCTTGAAGTCTATATTATCTTCCTCACTGTCGACTACACTTCCAAGTTTTGTGTCATCTGCAAATTTTGAAATTGTGCCCTGTATCCCCAAGTCCAAGTCATTAATATGTTACTATTTATTGTGTACAAACATGTGTAACATCCAATAGATAATATGATGAGGTCTTTAAAAGTTTAAATATACAAATTTGAATTTAATTTTTTTTTAATGGAATAACTTGTTTAATATTGATTTTAAAAGTTTGCTAAGCTTTATGCTTTAAAATTTGAATCATATGAATATCCAATTGAAGTTACACAAACAGAATCAATTCATGGTAATCCCACACATTAGCAGAGAAAGCCTTGGCAATGCTAATGGCATTATACTTGAAGCCACCTTCTATGATTGTGAATATGCAGCATTAGGGACTGACACATTTCCCACCACTAAACTAGCAACTATTCAGACATATGCTCACTCATTGGTATTGCTATTTTCACTAAAATGGAGAGTATTATTAATGCAAAAGGTGCTTTGGTAGTTCCTTGTCACAAACATGCACCTCCAACCCAGTATAATGGTGCCATATTTGGGGCAAATGGGTTGTGCAGGGGATTGGGGTGGTGGTGGTTGGGTGGGGGGGGCGGGGGGGGGGGTGGAGGTGGGTAGGGCCCGTTTCCACCCACCTCATTTGGCAGCATTTCCATTGGGAGTGGGGATGGATGATTCTGGTGTGGATGTCACTGAAAGAGGCGGGACTGGCGAGATGGCATCATCTTCTGGAATTCCCAACACAATGTTGTAGCCCTATCTCTGACCTGCGCTCCCTTTGAGCAAGCTTTCCATTGAGAGCGGTGGAGCACAGAATTACCCATATTAAGATTTATTTGCTTGGTTGTGGTTGCACTGAAAGCTGGCATAGAAGTAGCACAAAATTAAACACACTCTCCATCCATACCTCTGTAGCATAGAAAATATTCAGTTCCAAGCTGATGAATATGGAATTCATCCCATGAGTTAAGGGATTTAAAGAAATCTAATTTTGTGTGATATTAGCATTCATATGATGTTCCTTTGCCTACTATTTAAAACAAATGGGCTAATGTCTCTATTGAAATAACAGACTAAGGAATATAATACAAACACATTAAGCATTTGTACATTGATATTGCCAACAATCAGTTCTAACCTTTATTGCTTTTGGAACTTTGTTCAAACATTTCTTGGAAGGGATCAGAGCAAAGTCATGAATAAAAGGTGAAAGTAAGAGATTAAGTAGTAACAAGGGTGTATTCTGTAGTTAAGAGAGGAATAAATACAATTGGCTCTGCTAAGTAATGAAATCTTGGCTCGTGGTTGTGTAAGCAATTAAAAATAGTTCATATTCTTCATTGACATTTATGAAGTGTTGCTACAATTTTCACTTTAAAATTTAAGGCAGAATAGTGAGGATGAAAGGCCAACCAATGCTAACCTTTGTTTGCATCTATTTTCACTTCTTATGGAGAATGTTATTGCTCCATTAATTTTTAACATACTATTGCCTCAAAAATATTATAAATCATTTTATATTGTGTGTGTAAAACACTGGGATATGATTTTATTGTTAAATATATGGTATCATTTACATATTACACCAACCTTCAACCTTCGCTACCTCACCCCACAGTAGCTTCACAGTCATAAACTTGATAGTCCTCTTATTGGGGATGAAGAATTCAATTGGGAAGAGATTCATTGTTGGGGTAGGGGCCAGCAGTCCCTGGACCTGGAACCATAAGAACATAAGAAATAGGAGCAGGAGTAGGCCATTTGGCTCTTCGAGCCTGCTCCACCATTCAATGAGATCATGGCTGATCTTCTACCTCATCTCCACTTTCCTGCACTATCCCCATATACCTTGATTCCCTTAATATTCAAAGATCTATTGATCTTTGTCTTGAATATACTCAACGACTGAGCCTCCACAGCCCTCTGGGGTAGAGAATTCCAAAGATTCACCACCCTCTGAGTGAAGACATTTCTCCTCATCTCAGTCCTAAATGGCCCACCCCTTATTCTGAGACTGTGACCCCTGGTTCTAGACTCCCCAGCCAGGGGAAACATCCTCCCTGCATCTACCCTGTCAAGCCCTGTAAGAATTTTGTATGTTTCAATGAGATCACCTCTCATTCTTCTAAACGCTAGAGAATATAGGCCTAGTCTACTCAATCTCTCCTCATAGGACAATCCTGCCATCCCAGGAACCAGTCTGGTGAACCTTCTTTGCACTCCCTCTATGGCAAGTATATCCTTCCTTAGGTAAGGAGACCAAAACTGTACACAATACTCCAGGTGTGGTCTCACCAGGGCCCTATATAATTGCAGTAAGACGTCTTTACTCTTATACTCAAATCCTCTTGTAATAAAGGCCAACATACCATTTGCTTTCCTAATTGCTTGCTGTACCTGCATATTAACTTTCAGTGATTCTTGTACAAGGACACCCAGGTCCCTCTGAACAACAATATTTCCCAATCTCTCACCATTTAAAAAATACTTTGCTTTTCTATTTTTCCTACCAAAGTAGAAAACTTCACAGTTCTCCACATTATATTCCATTTGCCATGTTCTTGCCCACTCACTTAGCCTGTCTGTATCCCCTTGAAGCCTCCTTGCATCCTCTCACAACTTATATTCCCACCCAGCCTTGTATCATCAGCAAATTTGGATATATTACATTGTAGAGATTAGGCCAATTGGTAGCTATTCTCGTCTTTCAAATAATCAGGATCGACTGCAAACCAATATGGTGGGTATATTGTGTTTAATCAGTGTTTATGACGGAATATAACATGCTAGTTATACAGCAAAAACATATGACCGTGACAAGCAGCTGGTACCGGTTCCGATCGGACAGATAGCTGGTGTGCGTGAACAGTTCTCTTGCTTCCAGCCTCTCTCTCTCTCTCTCTCTCGCTCTAGGGCCTTCAGGGTGTCATTTTTATTCTCTTTTTAGGGGTGGGCCTGAGCCCAAGTAATTGACAAGACCATTTAACCGATAGAGGTTCCTCTAAAACGTCATCAACCAACGACAGCTCAAGTTCTTTGTCTTGGTTCTTGGATGAAAGCCCTCCCCAAAAGGGGGTCTCATTACCTCATTCAATTTGTCTTATTGTTTAATCTTCCCCTCATCCAAATCATTGATGTAGATTATGAATAGCTGAGGCCGAAGCGGTACCCCAATAGTTACAGCCTGCCAACCCGAAAATGACCCTGTTTTCTGTCCGTTAACCAATCCTCAATCCAAGCTAGTATATTACCCCCAATCCCATGAGCCCTAATTTGGTTTAATAACCGCTTGTGTGGCACCTTATCGAATGCCTTCTGAAAATCCAAATACACCACATCCACTGGTTCCCCCTTATCTATTCTGCGAGTTACAACTTCAAAAAACTCTAACAGATTTGTCAAACACGATTTCCCTTTCATAAAGGCAGGCACAAAGTATTTGTTTAATTTCTCAGCCATTTCCTTATTCCCCATTATATTTTCTCCTGTCTCAGCCTGTAAGGGACCCACATTTACTTTTGCTAATCTTTCCTTTTTACATAGCTATATTAGCTTTTACAGTCAGTTTTTATGTCTCTCGCTAGTTTACTCTCATATTCTATTTTCCCTTTCTTTATCAATTTCTTGGTCCTCCTTTGATGAATTCTAAAATCCTCCCAATCCTCAGGCTTACTACTCTTTTTGGCACCATTATAAGCCTCTTCCTTTGATCTAATACTATCTTTAACTTCTCTTGTTAGCCACGGTTGGACCACTTTTCCTGTGGGGTTTTTGTGCCTTAAAGGAATGTATATTTGTTGTAAATTATGCATTAATTCTTTAAATGCTAGCCATTGCTTGTCTACCGTCATACCTTTTAATGTAGTTTCCCAATCTATCGTAGCCAACTCGCCCCTCATACCTCCATAGTTTGCTTTGTTTAGATTAAAGACCCTAGTTTTGGATTTAGCTAAATCACTTTCAAACTCAATATAAAATTCTATCACATTATGGTCACTCTTCCCTAAAGGCCCCTTTACTACAAGGTTGTTAATTAACCCTTTCTCGTTGCACAATACTAGATCTAAAATAGCCAGTTCCCTAGTTGGTTCCTCAACATCTAGAAAACTATCTTGCATACATTACATGAATATACCCTCGGCATGTGGGCCCCCAAGATGTACCCCTAAGTTGTACAGACATTTGCTGTCCTTATTTATGTTAGGTTGCCTCCTCTGGCCTAGTAATTTTGGGCAAGGTCACTTGCAGGCCCAGATTTCAGGCCCGGGGTATTTTAACACTGAGGTCTCATCCTCATGATGCCAGTCAACTGCCTGCCTGAAATTGGGGGAAAACAGCAGTTGGCTGGTGGGCAAGAGCGGAGGTTCACGCAGTTGGAGACCACTGCTCGCCAGCCAGCAATAAAGTCACAGGTAGGGGGCTTCAGGACGGTCTCGTGGGAGGGAAGGGAGGAGTCCAGGCAGGGGAGGCCTTGACTCTCCTTGTGGAACCCAGAACATAAGAACATAAGAAATAGGGGCAGGAATAGGCCACTTGGCCCCTCGAGCCTGCTCCGCCATTCAATAAGATCATGGCTGATCTAGGGCTCAAAGCCACTTCCCAGCCCGTTCCCCATAACCCTTCACTCCCTTATCTTGCAAAAATTTGTCTGTCTCCACTTTAAATGTATTTAATGACCCAGCCTCCACAGCTCTCTGAGGCAGAGAATTCCACAAATTTAGCACTCCTACTACTCCTGGCTCCACAAAAGAAAGATTTTGACTTACCTTGAAGGGCCTCATCATATTCCTGACAGCTGTTTCCCAACTCAGGCTTGAGATAAAATCCAATTGGGGTCCCATTGATTCAATTTGTATCACAAGAGACAGGTGCCTTGTAATATAAGTCTGGGTCAATGTGGTCTCCTGGACAAGTTCTAATCACCTAAAGGGGTTGGAGAGGAACTTTTCTGATTTTTTTTCCCCCAAATTGGCCCAGGCTTTTATGTTTTGTTTGCCTCTTCCAGAAGATTACATGGTAGGATGTGTCTATATATTGATGCATAAGGTATCATGATCAATGTTCCCGTTAAGCTGCATGGCCGCGTAACCGCACAGCGGTCTGGAGCTCCCGCGCAGGCCGTTCAGTGGCTTTTAAATGGAAAAATCGCGCATGTGCGGAAATTTGAATGGGCCCGCATCCCGTTAAAGGGGCCTTTGCGGGGACATTGATCCCAACTATGGAACAGGTTGGATGGACCAGCTGGTCCATGTTGACATGTTGATATGCATAAATTTATGAAGCTTCCAGCTGCTTCTGGTGAATTACCACTGAGCTAGAATGAGCAGTTAAAATGGTGGCCAGCGGGATTCTATCGGGAATGGGATGTTAAGGCTAAACGCTCCCTTTCCATTTCTAATGGAAAGGCTGGGTCAAAATTCCCCCCTTTGTTACAGACACAAGCAATCTTCAAACAAAAAAAGAAAGCCAGTCAGTGACCTGGAACCTGAAATTTACAAGAAGTTACAAATGGCTCCTGATTGACCCCAATATCTATAATTACATGGATTTGCCTATTTTAGAGCAATGGCTTTGAAGGCACAGGGCAGATTAGGAACAAAACATTAGAACCACACCTAAGAACCAAGACTATCCATGAGCAATGCCATGGCAAATCCCATAATAGATTAAAAAAGTTATGTTAATTTCCTTTATAGAATTTATTTTGTCACTCATGAGCCATCAGGACTTTCTCACTCATGAAATAAATTCTGGATTTCGCAGCTCACCACTTTTGTAGACACCTTTTATAATTTCTCTTTGTAACATGTAACGTGTGTATTGCAAAAGGGGAAGTCATAGAAATTCTGCATTGAATTACACGTATTGGTGTATCAGAAGCTATTATATTCTATAAGGTATATGCTTTGTATGGAATTTTTCTGTAATTTACAAATTATTTTCTGATAAACCTGTAGTAATGAGGTCACAAAGGATTATAGTACCCCTTGTGAATGGAAAGGTCGAGCACTGTAACTGTTCTGCATTTGATTCCATGACAGCATTCTATGTGAATTAGAGACTCATTGTAAAATACAATTGGAAAACTATGGTTTAATTCTATGTAATTTAATTCTATCCCAATAGTCTTTGTATTGTGCAGAGAATGTTAATTTTCTACCACAGGACAGCTGTAAATCTTACAATTCCTTCAATGACTGACTCTAAACATTATTCTGCCAGTTTAGATATAAGAAAGAAGGTAGAAAAGCACCTTCTATTACATAATTTACATATAAAATGCAGTTATGGATAATATGCTGTTATTCAATACTGTTTATTGTGTGTTTGTATTATTAATAGAACACTTTTATGAATTAGTCCTTGTGACTAAATAGAATTTTTTTTAAAGGAAAATGGAATTCTTGGGGTTTCACATTCCTGCAAGAACTCAGCTGTGGGTGACTTGGCAGCACAGTGAATTAAAACCAGTCCTTTCACCTATGGGGCCTGTGCTTGAATGAAGCCCAGATGAATCGGATGAAAGAATCTTTTCTCATATGTGGCCATTAAGTGACTTAAGTAAAATGAGTTCATGAAGTCTCAAAGTGGCTCCCAGTGGACAGAGGAATATGACACAAACCTACTTGTAATTCAGCATTAATAGGGCAAGCCATGAAAATAGATAGCGTGGGCAGTGGAAATATCATACTGCTGAAGTAGGAGATGCTCTTCTTCAGTAGGTAGAATCGAGGTAGATTATTGGGCCAGTATACTGGGAGTTCCACAAAGTCTCTGCCTGTGTTATACCTAGTCTGGGAGTACTTCATACTGTCATTGAATGCACAGATTTGTATTTGCATACTTGCAGTATTATACATCACATCTGTAAAACTGATCAGAACACCATTGCTGTAAAAATTATGGGAGACCCCATTATTACTGCCATTTTAGATTACCCCTCCCCCTTCATAAATAAATCTAAAACTTCCCTCTACATTTAAATTCAGGAACTTCTATTCCACATCATTTTTTTTTTAAATACACATTCAAGGCAGAAATTTGTTTTCATTTTTGGTAGCTGAGTGTAGTGGGTTCTTTATTTTACAAATAAAAGAAGAGAAAAAAAATACATGCTTTCCTTTGCATCTACATTTAAAGATGCAAACCATGGTTTAATGTGTGACATCACTGCAGTTCTTCTTCTAAGCCTGCCATTGTCTAAAGAAATGAAGCTTTAGTCTGTTGGGTCCAAATAGTGTTGTGATTTACTGTGACGTACGGTGAATATGTGCAAATCCATTTGGACTGCATTCGTTATTTTAATGAGACAGAGGCAAATCTAGGTTTTGGCCGCAAACCCTACAAGTATCTGCAAAGCAGCCTGTTTGTCGATTGCCACAAGGCACCTGACACCACAGATTTTAATCGCGAATGCTGTGTGGCGAAACTTTGCCATGCCCGAAAATGGCTGAGCACAGACTTCTCGCTGTAAGCAACGATGTTGACAATGTAAAATGAGCCGAAGCTCTTCAAACTTCCACCCAAAATGCTTCAATACCATTCCAAATGTCAAAGGGTTATCAAATCTAACAGCATTCATAAACATGCGGCAAACAAAACAAGAAGCAAGCGCAGTTGCCTTGCAAAAAGGTCACGTTCTATTGGGCGACAGCACCTCTGGAAGCTCACCAGCCACCCTTTTGATGTAGTATCAGAAATGACAATAAGGCAGACATATCTTACACAAATAATAATCATAGTAATGGTGTTCTCAGGAATGTGCTGGTAGTTGACTTTTGCAGGTGCTCGCATTAAGAATCCCTGCAGTACCAGCTGAAAGCAGAAGGTGATCTCGTCTTCCAGCAACCAGGATGTTAATCAGCAAATGACAGAAATAATGACTCTGTTCATTAATAACCTAAGAACTAAAAAAAAATAGACTAGTAGGGTGAGGTGAAGTGCAAATTGAACTTCTTCAGATGGAGAGAATTAAAAACAAAATGGAACTAGCATGAAGAACAAAGATTTTCTCTGACAGAAAATCTATTTATAGGAGAGGGAACTCAGTGAGGAGCCTGTACAATTAAGCGCAATATTAGATTTGCACGTATTTTGCAGATCACCACTGAAATCCATGTGATAGCTTTATTATTACTGGCAGTAGCAGACAATGAAACAACCAGCAGTGTTATTTATCAGATAAAAAAAACAATTTCACTATTAGGAATCAGAATGTAATCTTCTGGAATCAGAATGCTCCATTAAGCATCTTATAAATATGTAGGAATCCAGTCAGTTGAGGATTATTCAATTAATGAATGAAATCAAAAATCTTCAATGCATAATTTCTTGCTTTTAATTGTAAAGGAATATTTCCCCCAATTGTAAACCATTCTCTTTTGTTTCCACTTGTGAATTGCTGTGGTTTGGTAGCTTATGTTGTATTATATTATAAAGAAAGTGGACAGCATGTAATTTGGATTTTAAACCGGGTCAAAAGTACAATTGAAGCAAAAAACATTTTTTATTTAAGAATTCGCTGCCACGATCATCCAGTGACACAAATGAATTTAATCAATGCAGATAAATAATCATTTTGAAATTGAATTATTGTTCACTTATCAGGTACTCGCTTAAGTAGAGCTGAGTGTAGTCAATCTTCACCAACTGTAATTGGAACTCTATTCACATCACAATGAAAAAAATAATTTGGAAGAATCGTTTCAGCACTTACCCCCACCAGCTCCCCCCATTAACCACCAATAACACTAACATTAGACATTTTCTTAATAAAGAAAATCTGGGTCACATATCCTGTTACATCCAACAGCAGTATGATTTATTACTGCTCCTCCTTACCTTCTCAAGTGAACATTCTAAAACACCTGTTAACTACCCAGAGCATGGTATCAATGCTATTTCCAAAATCCTCGAAAATACAGACTTTTACAAATACACCTGGTAAATGTACTAATGTGTATATTTGTATATGTACATATTAGTGGCTCTCCCATGCCACTGCTCGCAGTAGGCCAGATGTCATGCTGTTATTTAATGACAGGAACGTTATACCTTGTAACAGGCAAAGCATTGGCCCAAAAATTACTGTGGCAAGCCAACAAATGGCGCCCAGCATAAGTCTGACTTGCCTATGCCCGTTTAATCTCCATGATATTTTGCCTTGCAAGTTGCTGCAACTGGGAGATGGAAATAGCGTGGCGCCCTCTACAGGGCATCTGGGATTTGAGTGAACAGGGCAAGTAACTGTGTATCTCCTTAACCAATCAGATTGAAGGATTGTGAAATTAACAGTGTAAGGTCTGATCAAGGAAGTGTAAGTTAGAATAGTGAATTCAACGTCAAATTAGGTACAGAAAGAGAAATAAAGAGAGGGAAAGAAAGATTGGATTAAGAGAGAGAAAGAGACAGAAAGAAAAAGTTTTAAAAAAATCATTTATTTTAAATCTCCAACAATTAAAACCTGAAGGAATGAGACTCCACACTTATAATAGTTAATTTTCATTTCCAGAGAGTTTTGACTGGCAGTAATTAACACTTCACACTGTTAATAGGGTGCTTAGACTGAAATGGACAAGCCCAAACTTTCTGTGGTTAGTCTACTTCGTATCTACCGTGCAAGTACAGGAATTTTATGCCACTCAATGCATTTGAATGGGGAGCCAGAGGGTGAGATTTTTTTTTTGCAAAGCTAATGGCAGAGCGGTGCATCTCCAACAGCAACTTCTCGATTTCTGTGTTTAATTGCGCATCTATCTTCACCTGAAATGATGGTGGCATTTGCATTTAAATAACGGCGAGTGCTCTCCATGGTTTTGACTGCAGCTTTTGGGCTATTATTTTGCAGCTAACTTACAGCTGTCTTTAACCAGGATTCTTAAGGGTACAAAATCTAATGGTCATAAATAGGAGATCCCAAGGCCTATTGGAGGTTAATTGCTGTTGGTAAGAGAAGTTTGCAGATCGGCAGATGTTTGTGAATTTCCAAATCAAGGACAGAAGAAATCTACATGTAATTGCTGCCTTTCCTTTTTTATACTTTTGACACTTTGAAGTGTGAGGAACTCAAAAGAAAACAAAAATATATTTATTGTTGCAAAGCAGTGCTTTCCTGAGTAATGAAATATATTCTACTATCTCCGTACTATATTTAAGACCTTGGTTTGGTTACAAACACACAGCTCCATGGGGTAGATGTTAGAAATGAGCATTACCAGTGCAGAGTTTCACATAATGGAGGCACATTTTAAGTAACGTGTTAATTTATAAAATCTACACATATATATAAATAGTTATTCCAGAAATCATTACAAAGTTATAGTGGCAGGCGGTGACTAGTGGGGTACCACAGGGATCAGTGCTTGGGCCCCAACTATTCACAATATATATCAATGATTTGGATGAGGGAACCAAATGTAATGTTTCCAAGTTTGCTGACGACACGAAACTAGGTAGGATTGTGAGTTGTGAGGAGGATGCAAAGAGGCTTCAAGGCGATTTAGACAAGTTGAGTGAGTGGGCAAATACATGGCAGATGCAGTATAACGTGGATAAATGTGAAGTTATCCACTTCGGTAGGAAAAACAGAAAGGTAGAGTATTATTTAAATGGTGATAGATTGGGAAATGCTAATGTACAAAGGGACCTGGGTGTCCTTGTACACCAGTCACTGAAAGCAAACATGCAGGTGCAGCAAGCAGTTAGGAAGGCAAATGGTATGTTGGCTTTCATTGCAAGAATGAGAAGTCGCACAACACCAGGTTATAGTCCAACAGTTTTATTTGAAATCACAAGCTTTCGGAAATCACAAGAAATCATTGCAAGAGGATTTGAGTACAGGAGCAAGTTGTACAGTTGTACAGGGCCTTGGTGAGACCACACCTAGAGTACTGTGTGCAGTTTTGGTCTCCTTGCCTAAGAAAGGATATACTTGCCATAGAGGGAGTGCAGCGAAGGTTCACTAGACTGATTTCTGGGATGGCAGGACTGTCGAATGAGGAGATTGGGTCGACTAGGCCTGTATTCACTAGAGTTTAGAAGAATGAGAGGGGATCTCATTGAAACGTATAAAATTCCGACAGGGCGAGACAGACTGGATGCAGGGAGTATGTTTCCCCTGGCTGGGGGGGTCTAGAACGAGGGGTCACAGTCTCAGGATACGGGGTAGGACATTTAGGACTGAGATGAGGAGAAATTTCTTCACTCAGAGGATGGTGAACCTGTGGAATTCTCTACCACAGAAGGCTGTGGAGGCCAAGTCACTGAATATATTTAAGAAGGAGATAGATAGATTTCTAGACACAAAAGGCATCAAGGGGGATGGGGAGAGAGCGGGAATATGGTATTGAGATCGAGGATCAGCCATGATCATATTGAATGGAGGAGCAGGCTCGAAGGGCCAAATGGCCTACTCCCCTGCTCCTATTTTTCTATGTTTCTTAAGGTCCTAATTTTGTTTTGGACAGATGGTGTAGTCACCTAGACATAGACAAGATGAGATCTATGAAGGAAACAGCAAATCTTTGCTTTTTATTCTAGTTAATTTGTTACGTTAATTCTCCTTGTAAACCTATGCAGCATATCACAATGGATATTGGATACTTTGTTAGTAAAGACAGTGGTCATGTGATATTGAAGGCACACAGGGTGTTTTGTTTTGGACACAAAATGATAGTAGACAGTGGAGAAATTCTGCTCCATTAAGTGTCTTGTTAGAAGTGTCTCAATAGATATATAAGTGTCTCAATTTAAAATATAGTAGATTCTCACTATTTCAAATGCTAATCTATTAAGTATTTATCTATCAATTAGGTTGCAGCCACAGTGCAAATCACACTCATCAAGCATTCCTAAACAGCTCTTTGACCATAAGTAAGAAATTGAATATGTCTAAGTGTATTTGTTTTGATGGTATATCAACATTGCATTTATTCTTGTCAGGTGCACTTGTCTAATCAGTGTATGAGATATTTTGGAAAATTAATTCCTCACTAAGCAGAACTTACTTAAAGGAGAATGATATTTATTTAGATCTCCATATAATTCAAAAGGTTATAAAAGAAGATGCCTAGTGGTTCCCTGTCCGCCTCATTCCTATTGCTTGCTGTTTTCTGCTTTGAAGCTGCTGGTCAGAGAAAGCGTCACAATTCACCATTCAGTAACATCATGCAGTTCCACTCTGATGACATTGTGAATGAGATTTGCTGCCCACAATTAACTGTCTTCAGTCATGATGTTACTGAAGCAAAACTTCACAATGTCACTGAAGGGGAGGGATTCTACACATAATGTCTGCCCCCAGGCAATCTTCAGTCATGAATCAGAGATTCCTATTTTCTGCTCCTAGTTCAATACAGTCCAGGGCAGCTGACTTGATGAAGATGGCTCATTTCATGGCAAAGTTCCTCCTCTTTACATCATCAAAGAGGTGTGCCCAGGCTGTCAATCTTGTTCAAGATTAAGTAACACCTTGTTACAGTTGCCTTTGTGTAAATCCTGCAATTATGCAACCTAATCTATAGATAAAATAAAAGCTTCTGGGCGCGAAATTCGGTTACGCTCCGTTTGGGGGCGGTAACCGAGTTAAGGCCGGACATTTAGCAGCCGGCGCGGAATAACCGCCCTGGTCACTAAATTCGGCTTACCGCCCCGCACAGGATGTGTAGCGCAATCTCGGGCGCTCCACTTCCTGGTGGGGCGGTAATTGAGGCGATGTCGGGGCGCGATCGGCAGCGCTCCGCGGAACCCCTCCCCTTCAGTTAAAGGGGAGGGCTGCTGGGCACTCTGCAGGGCCTCCGATGGCCCCAACTAGGCCACCAGGGCGGCGTGGTGCTGCGGCCGCAGCCCGACACCAAGACGCGGTGCCAGGCTGCGCGATGGTGGTCAGGACCATGCCACGGCCCACCACAGAAGGCCGACCTGAAGGTCAACCAAAAAAAAATGGCAGCGCGGGTCGCGGCCACACCTCCCGTTTAAATACCGCCCTGGGAGCGGAGGTCGGCCCGGTTCGCGACCTGCGAGGTTGACGCTGACATTGCCCACGGGGTGCAGCCGAATTTCTGCCGCGGGGCAGTAAGGGGCCGCGGCGTCGTGATGATGTCATCGCCGCCAGCGAGGCAGCCCAGGGTGCTACCGGTGGGGGCGCGGGGCTATCGGGTAGCGCCTCAGCAACACCCCACTGAATTTCTTGGGAGGCGCTTTTTTCGCCCCTCCCGGGTGATAAGCCCCCAGAGGCACTAACAGCAGGTGCAAAGGAGCCTAATTTCTAGCCCTCTGAGTCTAGCTCTGTCATGTCTCAAAGTGTAGCACTTTCACTTGAAAGTATCATGCATGCAAAATATATTTCATACTTCCACCTGATTGTTTATTTGTGATTGTTGCTGTTTTAAAGTCAATTGTTAAAAGACAGTATTATTAAAATAAGAGGAAGAAAACTGGTCACTTCCTGCTGATAGCATGGTTTCCCCCAAAGGAAAGGAGGTGGGGATTTACTGCAGTTAATCTCCAATTGGCCTCAGGGTGTGCTTATTTAGAGCATTTTCTCACAGGCAGCAGTTAGCAGTGGCCTTAAAGTGATAGCTCCACCTTACCAGCTAAACACCACGACTATGGTCTAAATCCCAGACTACCCATGAGTAATGTATAGGAGATTAAATTGTAGACAAAAATAGGACATCCTATAGACTACCAGGGAGGTTCTTAAAACTTGTTTCAATCTGGTTACAGTTAATTCCACAAAATAAAATAAGCATGTTGCCACAATATTTAAAACCAAACTATAAAATTAGTCTAAATTTGACAAAACTGAATCCAGTCATGAATTCTCTGTTACAAATAGGAGATACTAGAGGCTGGATTTTCTCAATGGAGACGTGCTGGAGGCGGGACTTCTGGTTTCTGGATTTCAGTCCCGCCCCCAGCTACATCTGACCAACCCATGCTATTTTCCCTTGATTGGCCTTGTTAAGCCCGCCCAGCCAATTAAGGGCAAGCTGGTGACAGATGGCGTCAGCGTTTGACACTTCATCTGTCGAAAATGTTTTGACAGATGAATTGTCAGCGTTTGACAGCTTTGAGAAGCTGTCAAACACTGACAATCTCTGTTCTAAGGTGAACCCTTGCACACAGGCTCCCCAAGACCTCTCTCAGCAGAAAGCAGATAGCTGCTGCATCTGAGAATGCAGCAGCCATTTTGTCATCTCTGCCGTTGAGATGAGGCACCTCCGGATCCTCAAAGGTTGAAGCCTGCAGAAAGAAACAAAGGTAAGGAAATTTTTTCCAACACTTTACACTCACCTCTCATACTTACCTGTCCACACTTGCACCCATCACTCACCTCTACAGCTGACATTTCGACTCCTCTCACCCCTGCTCACCTCACTGACCCTGGCGGGGTTTCCCGACATCGGGAAGCCCACATCAGCAGGCATAAAATGGTGAAAAGCCTCTTAACTGCCTGTTAACTACCTGTTTACAGGCAGTTAATTGTCTGTAATCTCCTTCCCGCCTCGAGGAGACGGGTCCCTGTGCGAGTCGGGGACCCACCTCCCAGGAAGATGGTTCGGAGGTGGGTTGGGATCGGGGTTGGGACCCGCTCCCAATTTTTCCCATTTTCCCAGCAGTCCCGCCTCCAAACCCGCCTCCTCAGGGCTGGTAAAATCCAGCCCTAGCATCTGAAGTTTCTGCTGCATTTGCACCCAGATACATCCGTAATCTGGAGACAAGCAAATTATGTAGTTTAAAAGAGTACAGAAATTTGGGCGTAAGTGAGTTATGCGCGTAACTACAATACGCCCAAGTCTCCTCGATCTTTTATGTCTGTCCATCAAACCCTCCATTGGAACAAATCTCCACCCACAAAACTGGTCACACAACCGATTCTCAAATGTGTGTATCCTCCCATTGTGCTTGTTCAGAGGGTCTCTCAACATTGCAACCAGATTTTCTGGCTGAACAGGAAAGTATGGGCCAACATTTGCAATCGGAGGCTTCCCGTGGGCCCGGGAGGAATGGCGGCTTGCGATCTGGGGCCTCTCCGGGTCCACGCGGGCAGAGCCCCACGTATCCCAGGGGCACAGGCGGTTCGTAGGTGCTCCTGGGATCACGTGGGCTGGCCCAACCAATAAAAGAAGGTAATCCCCATTCATACTTTTGACAGTTCTGTACGTACGGAACTGTCATAAGTATGAATGGGAATCACCCAAAAAATACACCAACACATTAAATACATTTAAAAAAAACATTTAATTAAATATTTTAAACAAAAATCTAATTTTTTGAAAAAAAATTCAATGTTTTTACGGGGCTAAAAATAAACTTACCTTTTTGAAGAGTATTTTTAATTTATAAATGAGTGATCAAATTCTATTTTTCTATTTTTTTAAACTCTTATGCTGGTAAAAGCAGGTCTTATGTCTGCTTTTACCAGGCATAAGAATTTGACAGGCATTCAGCGGGCGGAAGTTGTGCAAAAAGCGCAACTCTCCACCCGCAGAGGCACTTTTCTTGGGCATGCGGATGATCTGTGAGGGTCGCAAAATACAGCCCTATGTCATTTTTTCTGGTCCTTTAATTGCAATTTTTTGAGCGTTTTTTAAAAATTTATCCTGCGACCTGCTCTGTATTTGCTGTTTCTTTCAATGCATTTTTATGGCTTAAGTATAAGTCACATTAAAAATTGGAAAGCTTCCCCGATTGCAGGTTCTTAAACATGCTGTGCCTGATGTGCATGAATAATGGTTAATTGAGTTGAAACTTGAATTTTAAGATTCAAAGAAATGATGTGGGTTCAGCATTTCCTTGGGCCACGATTGTTTATGGTGATTTATGCCCATTTATGCCAATTTTAAGTTTGGGCATATTCTAATGAGATTGGTAGGATACGTAGCCATTTTTTGACATCGGCAAAATGAGTACGGCATTGGGCACATTTTTCAGGACTAAATTTGGGGTTGAGCCCATGAAGGAAGCTCCAGGCAAGGCATTTATACCAATTTTTTGTTAAAACAGAATGATATTTTTGGAATGCATTTACTTGATATTGAAAAAAAAAGTCTCTGTAGTAATTCTTAACCACAAAAGGTCCATGGGGAAGATTTGCCCTAATTGCTACATATAGCAACATAATAAACAAATGCACAAAGAATTCCCTTGGTTGACATTATGACGAGAAATCATAAATGTGTTCAAGTCCAGAGGACAGCTTAACGATGTCACTATATGGAGCAACCAGAAGAAACCATTGCCTCTGATGACTTTGGTCATGCTGTCAGAGTTGGAGCCTTCCCAGAAGTCACCTCAGCTGCATGGAGTCAACATCAGAAAGGGAAGTGCTGCTATGTGCTCAGGACCTGACTGTATAATTTGGACCAGAATGGAAGGTTTTGTCACTGGAAGGAGCCTAGGGTGTATTTTATTTAAGGTAACATAGTTCTATTTTTTTTAAAATGTTGTATGTTGTGATAATGTTTTAATATTTAATTTTGAGCATGTTTAAAGTTTTTAGTAACAGGATAATTTCAATTTTTTTTACATTAAAATTGATTGTTGATTGCAGCCTCTAGATAAGAAGTAATGGTTTTGGAGGGAAAGCTTTCAAAAGGGAATCTATTAACTTCAGGAAGGGAAAGGGCAACTTCAAAAAGGGAAGCGGATGTGTAACAAAAATAGAATTTCTGTCTGGTTAGTCTCCTATACCTTATATGCATATATATCTTTTAAAAGTTGTAAAAATCCAGATGAATTCCACTCATTTTGTTGAGAATTAAAATAGCTGATTGGGGACAATTTTTCTGACTCACAGCCACCATATTCTGTTATGAACAATTGGTCTAGATTGAGGTTCTCTTTACTGGGATATTGGGGGTGAATTTCCTCTGGGCTTTTCCCGCTTTAGTTCAGTGTGAATCCCACTTACGCATGTAAATGGAGTGTCTGCAGAAGTTATAGAGGCAGAGCGGGAGAAATCTTGAGGAAATTCACCCATAGGTGTTTAAAATGCTAATGAAAATTCGCAAGATGTCGACTGCTTAGCAGGCACTTTAATGCCAGTGAAAGTTAGACCATTGTTTTTAAAATGGGAGCTATTTCAGTAACTTACAGCAAATAGTTCCTATGACATTGTATTCAATCTCGAAAACATGAGAGTTTGCATTATTGCTGTGACTCACGTATTGCACATGTAATGCCTACACCTGAAAGACCGATCTCAAGATTATATCCTATTTCCCAAAGACAAGAGATTGATCTGCTTCAGCCTAAGAAAATCTGACCGACATTAAATATGGAAAGCTTAGTGCTTGAAAATGGTCGATTAACCCTTTGTGTTTCTAGTCTTTTGCATACTTATTTTGTTTGTGTTTTCTCTTCTGTAAGTCATCTAACTGTAACTAAATTCAATAAGTAATTTTAACCTTTAAAAAGTGGGACTAGTGTTTGATATTTTCCACTTTCCAGATTGGCACAAAACATAGTGGAATCCTACATAAGTTGCAGTGTACAGTTTTGCTGCTGAATAGGGTAATTGTTAGTCCTGGGCTATTCTAACTCATTGCTTACATTACAACAGTGACTACACTTCAAAAATACTTCATTGGTTGTAAAGCGCTTTGAGACATCCCGAGGTCATGAAAGGTGCTATATAAATACAAGATCTTTCTTCTTTCTTTATGGCAGATAGCGAAAGATACAAGTCATGAAGGATGCATTGCATTTATGGAACTTGTCAGGACATTTACACAAGGAAACGGTGTTGGAAAACTCTAAACTGTAACAATTGCAGTCTTTCGATAAGAAGTGTTGCATCCAAGAGAGAAAGTTATCCATACTTTGGCACAATTTGACCCAAATTAGCAATCTCATTCACAAAGTACACCAGCACGACTGTTGGACAAAATGGAAAAAAATCCCATTCGTGCTTTAGGAGGTTTTCTTCTTAGAATTGGAGCTAGGCTACCTTGTTAGGGCAGAGTAGAAACACCGTTATTCTGCATCTGACCTATGCTATACATGACCTAGGAGTGCTTGTTCTCAATGCTCCATGTCAAATGGAAAGCTGTCCTATCTCCTAGTACTTGCATCCCACATGTTAATAAGCACAAAAATTCAGAAAAAAATATGAAGGAGTGTATCCTGGCTAGACTCTACAATGCTTTATCATGGAGTAATTAAAAAATACTTCCCAAACCGCAGTTAGGAAACGAATTGTTGTTATACAAATCCATCCCAGACTGATGTGATAAGAGTCTATTAGAATCATACAGCACAGAAGGATGCCATTCGGCCCATCGTGCCTGTACCAGTTCTTTGAAAAAACTATCCAATTAGTCTCACTCCTCTGCTCTTTCCCCAAAGCATTGCAATTTTTTCCATTTAATTTATATATACAATTCCCTTTTGAAAGTTAATATTGAATCTGCTTCCACCACCCTTTCAGGCAGTGCATTCCAGATCATCACAACTTGCTGCATAAAAAACAATTCTCCACATCTCCCTTCTGGTTCCTTTGCCAATTATCTTGAATCTGTGACCTCTGGTTACCACCCCTCCTGCCTGCCAGTGGAAACAGTTTCTCCCCATTTACTCAATCAAAACCTTTTCTATCTGTAAGGGTCCAACATGAAATGTTTTTGGGTAGTCTTACTTTAATTCCCATTGGTTGTAGTCGCACAGTACAAAGGTATCCAAATTTGCCACTAAACTGCAAATTCACTCAGAGACCGCAAGAATGGTTGATGTGAATTGTCTAAGTGTAGTCATTGTTTAGGCAGAGTAGAGAAAGTTTTATCCTGTAGTTGGCTGTGTTGGCCTGGGAGTGATTGTTGATGACCTAGGCTGTCTGAAATAATTGTTTCAGATGGAACTCCTTTTCAGTTCTGAGGAAGGATTCCACCGAAACATTAATCTCCCTTTTCTCTTTCAGATGCTCACTGGGCTGCTGTGTAATTGCAGCATTTTATGTTTTCATTTCAGATTTCCAGCGTTCAGGTGTTTTTTTAAATTTCTGCTATCATTCTTCACCTTGATCATAATAAAATTCGCTAAATCAAAATCATTTATAAGTTAGATTTTTTTTAAAAAGCTCTTGGTAAGAATGCAGCTATATTTGCATCTACACTATATCTTGAATCATTTATGAAATATTGCTTTCCATTTCAGGTTTGAACTGCCTTATTTTTGAAATCATTGAAATATGTTGGATGCAATAAAATACATTGGCCCAGATATTCCGATCGCAGGCCTCCCGCGGGCGGAGGACTGCGATCTGGAAAAATCTGCGCCCTTACCTGAGGGCTCCTGGGATGCACACAATTCCGATGCTGGGCCTCTCCAAACTGCCGGTGCGCAGGGCCCACGTATCCCAGAGGCGCAGGTAGTTCGCAGCATCCCTGGGATCACGTGGGCCATGGGGAGCCAATCAAAGAAGGGAATCTCCCTTCATGCACTTGACAGGAAGACCTGTGAAATATATGAATGGAGATCACCCCCAAAACATAGTAAAACTTCAAATACATTTTTTTAAAAACATCACATTTTAAAAATGACTTGAAATTACAATAAATTAACTATTTTAAACAAAAATTTAAATTTTTGAAAAAAATAATTAAAGTTTTTAACGGGGCTAAAAATAAACTTATCTTTTTTTAAAAGTATTTTTAAATGATAAATCAGTGAAAAAAAAAAATTTTCTCCACTTTTTTCAAATCTTATCCTGGTAAAAGCAGGCCTTACGCCTGCCTTTACCAGGCGCAAGAATTGTAAGTGTTTTCTGCGGGCGGAGGGTCTCCAAAAAGCAGAACTCTCCCCCCGCAGAGGCCCTTCTCCAGGGCAGCTGGAGGATCTGTCAAGAGCTTTCTTGACAGATCAGAAATGCCAGTTTCAGCGCATGCGCAGTGCATGCCTGAAATCGGCATTTCCGATGTCCCTACGGGTGGGTACACAGCGCGTACCCACCCGTAGGGATCGGAATATCCAGCCCAATATATAATATAAGCGCTTCCAGCTAAGCGCAGTATAAACAGACTTATTTTTAAAGATAAAAACAGAAAATACTGGAAATACTCAGCAGGTCAGACCTGAAACGACGGGGGCGATTTTGCCAGCCCTGGGGAGGTGGGTATGGAGGCGGGACTGCCGGAAAAATGTCAGAATCTGGGCTGGGTACACATCTCGCCCGCAACCCACCTCCGTGCCATCTTCCCAGGAGGCGGGTACCCGACCCGCGCCGGGTCCCGCCTCCTCGAGGCGGGAAGGGGATTAGTGCCAATTAACTGCTTTTAGGGATGGGCATTAAATGCTGGCCTTGCCAGCGACGCCCAGATCCCATAAAACAAATATTTTTTTTAAAAAACAGGCAGCTTTTTGGCTAATCCCTATTTTGAGCCCTAAAGTGTGGGCTTCCCAACGGCTCCAAACCTCGCCAGGGTCAGCGAGGCGAGCCGTGGGTCAGCGGGGGTCGGAGGGGCCAAAATGTCCGGTGTGCAGGTGAGTGATGAGTGGAAGTGTGGAAAGGTAAGTGTGTGAGGTGAGTCTAAAGTGTTTTAATAAGATAACTTACCTTTGCTTCTTCCTCCAGGCTTCATATCTTTAGGCTGCGGAGCTGCCTCATCTCACCGGCAGAGAAAGCAGAATGGCTGTTGCATTCTTAAATGCAGTAGCCTTCTGCTTTCTGCTCAGGAAAGCTTTCTAAGTGAGTCTTGAGTACAAGGACTCAACTTAGAAGAGAGATTGTCAGTGTTTGACAGCTTCACAGAGCTGTCAAACGATGACAATTCATCTGTCAAGAAATGTCATCTGTCACCGGCTTTCCCTTAATTGGCCAGCTAAGCCCGCTGGGCGGGCTTAACAAGGCCAATCAAGGGAAAATAGCGTGGGTTGGCCAGACGTCAATGGAGGCGGGACTAAAACCTGACAAGCAGCTTTCCCGCCTCCATCACGTCCCCATTGATAAAATCACCCGTTAACTCTGTTTCCCTCTCTACAGATGCTGCCTGACCTGCAGAGTATTTCCAGCATTTTCTGTTTTTATTTCAGATTTCCAGCATCCGCAGTATTTTGCTTTTATTTTCAAAGATGCTATGATAGCCAAACCATTGCAGTAGAGGTAAAGCATTAGACTGTCATTCAGAGGGAGGGAGAAAGAGAGAGCCTAAATCAAATTCTACTCTTTGACCTTGGCTGCCCCCTATGTGTGAATTTCACCAGATCTCAGCCTAGCTTCTTGAAGGAATTACTTTTCGTAACTCATAGTGGCAGAATGCTGAGTCTCAGAGGAGACAAATTAACAGGGAAACCAAACGTATCCTGTGAAGCAAATTGCCTATGTAGTGATACTGACTGCCGCTGATGGACACAGTGAAGGCCAGCATGGTCGTGGCTGAAGAAACACAAAAGTAGTTAAAATAAGTTTCTTTAAAATACAATAAATGTTATAATTCATATCTCTGAAAAAGTATTTTCTTTAAATCCATATTTTATTGATCAATAAGAATATTATATGGTTTTATATTATAACCCACATTATTAAAGTATGATTTAAGGAAGTGGCAGTAACATTTTGAGGGGAAATTACAGTAATTACCAAAAATAGGAAGAAGGGCAAAAATACCATGGATTAACATTAACAATGAGAATTTTTAATCTCCACAAAAGACCTTTAAATGATTTATTTCCTCTTTAAAGACTTCACAGTAATCCAGTCAACCTGGAACTGAACTACTGGTCACCTCTGTCATTCAGGTTGCAACACAAAAGCATTCATATTTTACATCCAGGACAACATTAATTTGGATATTTAATAGCATTCAATATCTCTGATTTACATTAACTTTTAGGACAAAGGACCCCTCGTCAGGTAGAAACGGAAACAATAAACTTGTTATAGTTTAAAGGTCATTAATAGTTCTTTGAAAATTCTGTAATGTTGTCCTGATGTTCATTTACCAGTGTTTAATAACCAAGAGATACGCAATGATGTTATTGCCATAGGTTCCTTTAAAAAGTTAAGACAGTCCCATGATAACCATAATGCAATAATTGCCAGCATGCGAGTTGTCACATTGTTGCAGCACAATCTTTACTGGGGTCAATATAGTGACTGGTAAGAGAGAGGTTTTGGAGCAGTCAGTTCTTGAAACTGAGCCTGTCTAAAAACTATCTGAAAGGGTGATTGTTTATTTTTCTGTCTAATTCTGTAGCTTTTGTTAAAACTATTTTCATTTAAGCAACGAATGCGAGTACTATCACTGAAGGAAACTGGAGTTACTGGGCTGGATTTTACCAGCCCTGAGGAGGTGGTTTGGAGGCGGGACTGCTGGGAAAATGGGAAAAATTGGGAGAATGTAGTGAGAAATATTTTTATTATATTTATATGTATCTGCAGGTGACAAGATTTGATGTTTCTGTGAAGCCTCATCTGATCGGCAGAATTGACAGATGGCTTCTGCAATCTCACATGCAGCTGCCATCTGTTTTCTCCTAAGGAGAGAGTCATTGGTGAGTCTGGGTGCAAGGGCTCACCTTTGGACAGTGATTGTCAGTGTTTGACAGCACCTCAATGCTGTCAAACACTGACAATTCATCTGTCAAAAAATGATGGTGTCTGTCACTTTAACAAAACCGGCAGATGAAGCGTCATGCACTGACATCATCTGACACCGGCTTTCCCTTAATTGGTCAGCAAGCCCGCAGAGCGGGCTTAACAAGGCCAATCAAGGGAAAATAGCGTCAGGTCGTCAGACATCACTGGGGGCGGGACTAGAACTCGGAAACCAGCAGTCCCGCCCCCAACGCGCCTCCTCAGGTAAGATCCCAGCCACCGAGTCTGGCAATGTGAGGGTGATTAATTTAATTATCATTAAGCAGTAGCTCTTGTCTGTAACCCAAGGTGTTTCAGAACTTATCGTCATTTCAACTATGTGTGTTAATTCTGCTCTCTTGCACTGTCAGTTTAAGTAGTTCCGTTTAGACAGTTCACCCAATGGTGTCATCAGCCTCCACTGTCAAACCAAAGAAAAAATATCTAAAACTGTTTAATGGGAATAGACCAAACATTAAAGCTCACAATATTTGCTAATGTCTTAAATGGTACTGATGGTGAGACTGTTGTTAAATATTAACAAACAGCAGGCCTTCTCTCAATAGAGACCCAGTCATCCATTTAGTTTTACATTTTTGCTTGTTGTGAATGATAATCTAAACCAAACATGAGCAGATTTCATTCTCCCACCTATTCAGATCAGGTACTACATGCAAGTCCTATTTGGCTTGAATTATTATTAAGTACAGTGATTGGCACATAGAACCAGATGCATGCAGGTGTGAAGCTTTGTACTTTTGTTATAATAAGGATTCTTGCTACTACAATGCAAAAGTAACATATTTTTCTCGAGAACTTATCATAACTCCTTGAGCTTAATTATAGTAAGTGAGGTTCCTGTATTCTGAGACAGTATAATAAATGCTACATGTTTGTAATGAGTTCAGCAATGAATTGGTTAATGTAGTCATTATTCACTTGTTGTAAATACAGTGCTCAACATCCATCTTTTATCTTGGCTTTAATCTGTATTCACTTTAGATTAGTTCCACACAAGCTGTGGCTGAATACATCCTGAAGAAAATTAAATGTCCGAGCTCAAATCTGCTATGACCAAAAAATGATAAGTGCAACCACCCTGTCATCTGTTCCATGAGGCATTGGATCATTTGACTGGAGGAAAGCTGACACTTGTATTGAGAGGCGTCTTGAACTTGTTTTTTAGCAGTTTGACCCTATGGGGGTGAGTATTATTCTGTAAATTATGTACAGTCTTCTTTCTTGTAATTCATATCTTTCTAATCTTCTTTAGTTGAGGTCACCTTCAGTCCAATTTTCAGATCAATTGTTCTTATAAGTAAAATTCAGCCTGAGAACTGAAATAACAATGGGGTAGATGGTCAACTTGCTGGCAGTGTGGAGTGGCTGCCCATTATAGGAACCGTCTGATTTTCATCCTCACTGAAATCATCCACAACGCCAGTTTTACACCCAGGCAGCAAGTTAAAAATCTACCCCAGTATTATGGGCTGGGGTGGGTCTGGGAGTCCAATTCTTAACCATACCCAAAAGTTACCAGCCAGTGAAAAACACACTAAAATAAACAAAAAAACTCAGGTCACAATTTTAATAAAAAAGCAAAAAGTTCATTCACAACACAAAATTTGCTAATTTACCAGATGCATGTAAAAAAGAATTCTATTCAGTAAATTAGCACAAAAGTATTTTAATAGCCTATTCAGCAGTTATTAAATGTTCTATTTAATGTGTAGAGTAGTAATTTAATAGGTACCTGGTAGTACATAGTCATTGTGGAGAAGGGAGCACTGACCAAGCGGCACTGAAATGCAGACTTCATTGTGCATTGCACACATTAGACATAGAAACAGCAAGGCTGTGCTCCTGGTCTGGTGCCTCACAAAAATTCTGTGCCTTATGCTGGCAGCAGTGCTTCACAATTTCTGACCTGTAGGCTATTTCTATTTGTATGTACTGTGCGCAAGCTACAGATGTGTTGACAGAGCTTATTTTGGTGGTATTACCAGACATGAGATGCTCATTCAATTGTGCCATTAGTACTTTAAACAACATTTTTATAAAGAAAAGCTTCGGTGGCAATAAAAATATTGGAGGTGAACAGAAGATAGTCCAACAGTTTCATTCAGTAATTTCAAAGTTATTTTGTATCAGAAGTGTTGTGGCAACTAAAAGGTAGCTACATTTATTCTTAAAAAAATCAAACTGCTACACTTGGTTACATTAATGGGGGCTGTACTGGCAGTCAACCTCGCCCTCCAGGATCTACGGCGGAGGGAGTGTAGGCAGCGAGAAAGACTGGAACATGTGCCCAGAGGGAGGAGGAGGGCCATCATGGCTCTCCCTCTGAGGGTATTCCGAGAGCACTTCTCCTACCTCCAATTAAGCGAGGAGCAGTGTATTAGAAGGCTCCGCTTCACCAAGGAGGTGGTCACAGAACTCTGCCACCTCCTGCAACCAGACCTCCAGCCTCAGGCCAGGGTGACCACGGCTCTCACAGTGGCAGTCAAGGTCACCGTTGCCCTCAATTTCTTCGCCAGCAGATCCTTCCAGTCTGCAACAGGAGACATAGCTAGCATCTCGCAGTTCGCTGTCCATTGCTGCATCCGGGAGGTCACAGAGGCTCTCTACAGTAGGAGAAGGGACTACATTTCCTTCCCCATCACCAGAGAGAAGCAGAACGAGCGTGCATGTGGCTTTGCCAAGTTAGCGGGTTTCCCCATGGTGCAGGGCAACATTGACTGCACCCACGTGGCTTTGCGGGCACCGCATAACAATCCTGTGGTCTTCCGTAACTGCAAAGTCTACCATTCACTTAATGTGCAGTTGGTGTGCAACCACACACAGTGAATCCTCAATGTGAATGTCCGCTATCCTGGCAGCAGCCACGACGCCTTCATCCTGCACCAGACTGGTGTGCCAGCACTCTTCGTCAAGCTCGCGGCCATGATGGCTTGCATGGCATCAAGCTGAGACTGCATGAGAGCAGTCTGAGATTGGATGCCACCAAGCATAGACTGCATTACAGCACTAAGACGTTGTGTCGCTTCCGCCTGTGCTGCAATGGATGCTGCCAGATCGTCCATCACATGCGGCATCAGGTCTGGGTCACCACGGTCTCTCTGGGAGCCTACCATCCTTTGCAGAATGGAAAAGATGGGCTCAATGGTGTGCGCAGAGCCTTGTGCAATGTTGGAGGCTGACTCCTCCACACTCCTTATCATTACCGAAAGGCTCTCGGGCTCCCTTGCCATTGCACCTATCACCTCCGTGTGCATACCCATCTTCTAAATGTCTCCCCATCGAGGTCCTCATCTGAGTCCCATGCAGCAGAAGTCGCGCGCGAACTCACCCTCCGGGGAGCTGGACACCGAGCTACCCTTTCCCCCTGGCCTTGCTGCAGCCCACTCGTCCCCGGTGCCTCACCCTGTGCAGATCCCGGTACTATACTAGCCTCTAAAGAACGCGTAGTGCCAGTATCTGAGCTGGTGTCTGCGGGTGAGAGATGTAGTGACGTGGTGTGTTCTTCCTCCTCCTCTTCTCCCACCTCGCTCTCTACAGTGCCCTCAGCGACAGGATGCTCAGGTGCTTGCTCATTATCTAAAAGCATAAAGGCACAAGAGTCGGGTTAAGGTGAGGGGAGGTGGACAGGAAGGGAGAAATGCATGCATACAGCATGATTAGCTGGAAACTGCGAAACGCTTGTGGGGTGAGGGGGAAGTGGGATGTGAGAAGAAGGAGTAGGGATGAACATACCATTGTTGTTCCCAAGGGGGTCAACGTCGCCGGTGGCCACATCGCCCATCACCTGCCGCCCAATAAGCTGGAGCACTCGATTCTCCAATGCACATAGTGGTTGGGTGTCGGCTTGTCCCCTGCCTGTGCGCTCCTGCTCCCTCCTGTTATGAGCCACCTTGGTTTGCAAGAGAAAGGAAAGTGTGTGAGTGAGTGTGGAGCAATGTGTTTGGTTGATGTGCCTGCCATCGATGAATAGCTGTCATTGTATGCAAGGTGTGAGATGTGGGTGTGAGTGTTGGTAGGTAGAGATTGTTGGTGGGTGAGTGATGAGGGTGTGGTATTTGGGCAGTGTGTGAAGATTGTGGTACAGATAGTGGTATGTAGTATTTGGTGAAGCATTCATTCATCCTGACCACCCGAGTGAGGTCATTAAATTTCTTCCTGCACTGTGTGTGGGTCCTGGGGACCACAGTGCTGCCTGCGACATGCTGTGCTACCTCCCTCCACATGGTTCAGAAGACTTGTGGCAAGGGCCTCCTGGCACTTGCTGGATAGAGCACCGCCCTCCGTCTCCCCACAGCGAACACCAATGCCTCCAATGCTTGATCGCAGAATCTGCGGGCTCTCTCCCTGGGGCATGGATCTGCCATGAGTACAGCTGCTTCAGTCCTCTGGCTCCTTCTCCTTGTCCTGCTTCTGCTTGCTGAGGCAGCGGCACAGCCAACAATGCTGAGAATGAGGTTCTGCAGCATCAATGAACCTCCCTTTTAAGTACTGAGAAAAGCCTGTGGCAATCCTGATTTGCACCCAATATTGGTCCACCCTTTGAGTGTAATTCCAATGAGCTTGGGCTTTAAGACTTGAATTAGGACTCCAATCATTTTTTGAGCAGTGAGCACAAATTTTGCGTGCAGTCTAAAGCATTAGCCCCAAGCGCTAATTCTCCAACTTTTCTACTCATACCGCCCATTCCTGGGCTATAATGAATTTCTAGCCCTCTGTGTGATAAATAATTCAACTATATCACAACTGGACTCCTGTGGCTACAGATTCAACATCAACACAGCTGTGAGCAGACCGTTGTCAGAATTAGTTCAAGCTGGATAGATTTCAGAGATCTTCAGCACAAAGTACTATATTAATAATTTTTTTAAATAGCCATAACGCATTTAAAGCAGGAACATAAATAAATGCATTAGAATCACAAACAATTCTTTACAGTTGTTTGACCTTTCAGATGTCCTAAAGGAACAATTTTGGCTATTACAGTAGCCCTAGACAGTGAGTTGCAATCAGAATATTGAGCATAAAGATACCACCGGTAAAAGAGATTTCAATTACAAATCTGTACGGACAGGAGGTTGGGTGTTAATATCTCTGATAGTTTTTAATATAATCATTCACGTGTATAGAACTGCAAGTTTACTTTCTGCGATACTTTTGCAAGGGCATATAACAACACAATGAGAACATTGGCGGAAGAATGTGTCTCCCTTAAGAAGGCAAATTATATGCAATGAGAAAGTAAATGAAAGGTAAGATTAATAGCATTTATCACGCCAGTTAGACTTGCAGTTTGCTAATTAAAGATGTTAAGACGTGTAGCCAGCCAAGGATCAGTGGATTTTAATGAGGACTTGTAGGCTGATTTAGGTCTAATTTTCTGCTTAATAAGGACGGTTTAAAACTAATTTTGGGGGGATGTGACTATACTAAATCTATTAATTATTACTGGTGCAACTTCACTTTACTACTTCAGGAAATGTTATGTTTAATTAGTATAGCTTTAGCAGAGGGATAAGATGACAGTTATAAAAAGATGAAGAACTTTCAAGGACATTCACTTCATTAAATAGCATTACTACAAACTAAATAACTAGCAAAATTGTCTAGATTAAAAGTTAGCTTTTTCCTCCTCAATTTTCTCCTCTTCTCTTGTTCCTCCTAAAGGCACTACTGCTTGATGGGGTAAGGGCCCGTGGGTGCAAGATGTCTTTCAGTACCTCGCCCAAATATCTGTTCTTCACGTGCGACTGTGGCGAGTGACATCTGGCCGCACAGCTATGGAGACATCAAAGCTAAGCTTGTTCCAGTTTTCATGTGACATGTACAACACAGGGACTTTTCATTGGAGTTCATTGCAAAGCAATCAGGAGGGGGACACCTAACTGATTTTCCCCTCCCTAGTGCAGAGATGGTGTGGTCAATTATACCATACCAACTGAGATCAGCCAACACAGTACAGATTGCCGACTTTCTTGATTGGTATCACTCAGTGCCACACCATTAGCAAAGTTCTTTTTTTCTTTTTTTCTTGGGAAGTAGGCGACACTGGGAATGCAGTATTTATTGCTTGTCCCTTGTTTCTCTGAGGACATTAAAAGTCTACCACATAGCGTAGGACTGGAAGCACATGTAGGGCAAGTAGGGTAGTGGTGCCAAGTCTATTTCTTGAAGGACATTAGTGAACCAGTTGGGTTTTTAAAACAATCCAATTTAAAACAATTGGTGGATGTGACCATACTAAATCTGTTCATTATTACAGATGCAACTTCACTTTACTACTTCAGGAAATGTTGCGTTTAATTAGTATAGCTTTCGCAAAGGGATAAGATGACAGTTATAAAAAGATGAAGAACTTTCAAGGACAAGCACTTCATTAAATAGCATTACTACAAACTAAATGTCTTCCCCCTCAGATGGACATAAAAGATTCCAAGGCAATATTCAAAGCAGAGTAGGGGAGTTCTATTGGTGTCCTCAATCAACATCACAAAAAACAGTGTAATTAGTCATTTACCTCAAGGGAAATCATGTTTGACGAATCTGTTAGAGTTTTTTGAGGTTGTAACTAGCAGAATAGATAAGGGGGAACCAGTGGATGTGGCGTATTTGGGTTTTCAAAAGGCATTCGATAAGGTGCCACACAAGAGGTTATTAAACAAAATTAGGGCTCATGTGATTGGGGGTAATATACTAGCATGGATTGAGGATTGGTTAACGGACAGAAAACAGAGAGTAGGAATAAATGGGTCATTTTTGGGTTGGCAGGCTGTAACTAGTGGGGTACCGCAAGGATCAGTGCTTGGGGCTCAGCTATTCACAATCTATATCAATGATTTGGATGAGGGAACCAAATGTAATATATCCAAGTTTGCTGATGATGCAAAGCTAGGTGGGAATGTAAGTTGTGAGCGGGATGCAAAGAGGCTTCAAGGGGATATAGACAGGCTAAGTGAGTGGACAAGAACATGGCAAATGGAATATAATGAATGTGAAGGAACAATAGAAAAGCAGAGTATTTTTTAAATGGTGAGAGATTGGGAAATGTTGGTGTTCAGAGGGATCTGGGTGTCCTTGTACACGAATCACAGAAAGTTAATATGCAGGTACAGCAAGCAATTAGGAAAGCAAATGGTATGTTGGCCTTTATTACAAGAGAATTTGAGTATAAGATTAAAGACGTCTTACTGCAATTATATAGGGCCCTGGTGAGACCACACCTGGAGTATTGTGTACAGTTTTGGTCTCCTTACCTAAGGAAGGATATACTTGCCATAGAGGGAGTGCAACAAAGGTTCACCAGACTGATTCCTGGAATGGGGGGATTGTCCTATGAGGAGAGATTGAGTAGACTAGCCCTATATTCTCTAGAGTTTAGAAGAATGAGAGGTGATCTCATTGAAACATACAAAATTCTTACAGGGCTTGACAGGGTAGATGCAGGGAGGGTGTTTCCCCTGGCTGGGGAGTCTAGAACCAGGGATCACAGTCTTAGAATAAGGGGTGGGCCATTTAGAACAGAGCTGAGGAGAAACAGAGGGTGGTGAATCTATGGAATTTTCTACCCCAGAGGGCTGTGGAGGCTCAGTCGTTGAGTATATTCAAGACAGAGATCGATAGATTTTTGGATATTAAGGGAATCAAGGGATATGGGGATAGTGCAGGAAAGTGGAGTTGAGGTAGAAGATCAGCCATGATCTTATTGAATGGTGGAGCAGGCTCGAGGGGCCAAATGGCCGACTCCTGCTCCTATTTCTTATGTTCTTATGTTTATTGCTGCTTGTGAAACCTTGCTGTGCACAAATTGGCTGCTACATTTACTTACATTACAACGGTATTTTGTTGGCTGTGAAATGCTTTGGGATGTCCTGAGGTCATGAAAGTGCGATGTAAACGCAAGTCCTTTCTTTCAGCCCACAAATTACCAGATTTATTGAATTCAATTCACAACATACCATGGTAGGATTTGAACTCACAAACTCTGGGTTGATAGTCCAGTACTCTAACAACTAGGCTACTGTACTCTGATGGCACTGGTTGAATAGCCTACTCTTTCAGAACTCTGGACAACTAGATAAGGAAGGAAGTCAGGGAAGAGATACAAAGGGTTGGATTTTGTCAGCCACGAGGAGGCGGGTATGGAGGCGGGACTGCCGGTAAGGTTGCAGAATGTGGGGGCGGCTGGCAAACCCGTCTCCATCCCTGCTCCGTGCCCTTTTGCCAGGAGGCGGGAAGCCGTCCTGCCCCAGGTCCCGTCTCCTCAAGGCGGGAAAGGGATTAACTCCTATTAACAGGTAGTTAACAGGCAGAAAAAAGGATTAGTCCCATTTTACCTTTCCAAGTGCAGACTTCCCGACCTCGGAGAACCCCGCCGGGGTGTAGGAGATCTGCGGGGGTCGGAGGGATCTGAAAGTGAGATGTAGAGGTGAGTGATGGGTGCAAGTGTGAAGTGGTAAGTATGTAAGGTGAGTGTTAAGTGTTATAAAATGTTCACTTACCTTTGTTTCTGCCTACAGCCTTCAGCCGCTGTGGATCCGGAGTCCCGACATCTTCATTGTAGATTTCACAGACAGGCTGTTGGATCCTCCGAACCAACAGCCAGGTGATTTCTGCAAAGTTGAAAGGTTTGATGAGTCCTGAACACAAGGTCTCATCAAACTACACAGAATGTCAGTGTTTGACAGCTTCACAGAGCTGTCAAACACTGACATTTCTTCTTTCAAGAAATCTTGACAGATGGCACGTCAGACGTTAACGTGCTCTGTCAGTGACTTCCCCCTAATTGGCCTGCTGAGCCCGCTGGGCGGGCTTAACAAGGTCAATCAGGGGAAAATCCCTCATAAAATCTAGCCCAAAGGCTCTGGACCACAATATTTCAATCCTCCTTAGATATGCAAACTGTATTGGGGACTGGAGGACAGCCAATTGTTCAAGAATGGAGAGAAGGATTAAACTAGGTAGCTGTAGACCAGTTAGTCTAATGTCAGTTAAACACCTAAAATTTGTAAATCAAGATCAAGTTAGTGAGCATTTGGAGATGCATAGGATAATCAAGGACAGCCAGTACGGATTTGTTAAAGACAAGTCATGTTTGACAAATTTAATCGAGTTTTTTTAAGAAGTGACTGATTGGATAGATAAAGGTAATGCAATAAATATAGAGTATATGGATTTTCAGAAGATGTTTAGTAAGATGTCCACAGAAGGCATGTTACAAAAATTCAGGCATGTTGTATAAGAAAAATGTAGCAGCAATAGAAAGTTGGATAAGAAACAAAGACTTAGGCCGGAATTTTCTGTACCTGGGCAGGTCGGGTGCAGGTGGTCGCCGTGGCGGGTCGCGACCCTGTTCTTCATTCCATCCCGCTCCTGAGATCGACTTTCCATTAATGGCACCTATTAAGGCAGCCCTGCACGTTACCCGGCCCTATTAAATGCTGCGGGTCTGATGACGTCATCAATGACACATCTTCAGCCGGGATATTTAAAGGGGCCATGGCCACATTGCATTTGAAGGTTCATCTAGGATAGTGCAGGCAGCACACTGCACAGTTGGAGTGTTGTAAAGCGTGGCAAACATGACTGCACAGAGGCAGAGGGCTGCACCCAGGTTCTCAGATGACTCCCTCCATATGCTTGTAGAGGGAGTGAGAGCACGCAGGGAGGTCCTCTTCCCTTCCGATGGGCAGAAGAGACCTCCCCAACAGACCAAAGGAGCCTGGCACCAAATAGCAGTGGAGTTCAACAGCAGGGATGTTGTGAGGAGGACCTGGGTGCAGTGCCGCAAACATTTCAATGATCTCATTAGATCAAGAAAGGTGAGTACAAAGCCACACTCAACTTCATCCTGCTGTGCCTCTCATCACATCCCCATCACTCTGCCTCCCCAACCCTATTCCTGCACATCCTTACTCACACCAACATACCTTGCACGTCCACCCATCCCTCTCTCTCTGTCTACATTATCACATCCCCATCTGACTAACCACCCCTCACACTCACCCTCATCCTAATGCAATCATACCAACTAACAACACACAAAGAGGCCACTAGGCATTGCCACCCCACTCCATCATAGTAACCCTCTAAAGATGTCACCCATCCATTCCTTACACTCATTCCATCACTCTCACTCAACCTTCTCTTCTTTCCCTCCTTGCAGGAAAAGAGAGCCCACAATAAGAAGGAGAGGGAGAGAACTGGAGGTGGCCCTTCATCATTGGCCACCTTAAAAGCAGCAGAGGAGGTTGCCTTGGAAGTGTCTGGAGTCGCAGAGCAAATGAAGGTGGGAGACGAAGAGAGGGGGACATCTCAGCAACCTGGTGACAGAATTACATCACATACAGCCACATGGCATACAGCAGTCACTCATATGGGGACTGATGTCAGCAGCCAGTGAACGTTTATCATGTGCATAATGGTATCTGTACCCATTCTGGATCGTGGAGTTGCAGCAAGAAATGCAGAAGGCTTTGACAGGTTTTGCGACCGCGATTTCTGCAAATGCGCAGAGAATGGAGGAGTCCATCTCCAACATGAGCACCACCGAGTCGCAGGAGATGGCGACTGTAGGCTCTTCCATGGAAAGGATGGCTACCTGCATGGAGCAGCTAATGCGCTACTCACAGGAGCACATGGTCTCTATGGAGAATAGATGGCTATCTATGGAGAATAAATTGCAGATGCTCATAGACCTCCTCTCTAGGAGGGATGTCAATGTAGACGTGGGTCCTCATGGCCCCACTGCTGTGCAGCAATTTGCTCTCCAGCTCCTTGCTAGCAGGGAAGTGCAGGTGGCCCATGAGAGGGATGACTGTGAGAGGGGACATGGAAGTGGGGGCTCCTCTCAAAGCATTCACATTTCTCCCCCATTGCCCCCCGCCCCCTGTCCCCCCCCCCCCCCACTTCAGTCAGAGCCCCAGATAGCTCCTCGGATTGCGATGGCCGAGTCTGCCCCTGAACAGTCGCAGGAGGAGCAGACTTTGGTGGGGCCATCACAGGCTCCAAAACCCACAAGACATCTGCCAAAAGTGTCTATGCAGTCGCAGCAGAGAAGTGAGCAGTCGGCCTCTACCTCTGCTGAAGCCATAGGGGTAGCACCTCGTAGAAGCACATGTAAGAGAAAGATGAAACACAAGTAGATGCACAAGGGTAGCCACTTGGGTGTTTTAATAAATGTTTCTGTAAAGTTTCCGTTACTTTGATGTCACGCATAAAACTTTTTATTTTCACCACTTTCCGGTCATGGACAAATTTGTGTGCAACTTTGGAAGTGGCTTAGTGAGTTGGAGTGAATGGTGAGACATAACGTTACCTCCAGCAATGGTGGTCAGTGTGAAAAGAAGGGCCTGGTCATTGTAGGGATGCTTTATGGTGTGGGGTGGTGTGAATGTGGCACAGCATGTAGCAGCCATATGGGTGTAATGCTCGGGTGCTGGTGGGATCTGGACCGTAGGTTCCTCCTGCTCCTCCTCCTCTCGTCCAGCTGATGCTCTTCCTTTTCCTCCTGGTCCACCTCTTCTGAAGAGGCTGTGTGCTCAGAGCCTTGCTCCTCATGCAGGCTAATCCTCACTGCTGTGCTATGTTGTGCTGAATGTCTGCTCCAGATCTGTCAAGGCATCTGAAGCGCATTTTCAGCATGCCTATTGTCTGCTCAATGACACATCTGGTGGAAATGTGGCTTTCAATCTATCTCTCCTCGGCCTCAGTACTTGGCCTCCTCAAGGGTATCATGAGTCACGTCTTCAGTGGATAGCCCTTGTCTACAAGCAGCCAGCCGGAAAGTCTGTTTGGAGGAGCAAAGAGCTGAGGGAGGGTGGACTGGCGCAGCATGAAAGAGTCATGGCAGCTGCCAGGGAATTTGGCGCACACATGCATGATGATCTTCCTATGGTTGCAGACGAGCTGCACATTGAGGGAATGAAAGCACTTGCGGTTGACAAAGACTCCTGGGTGATGATGAGGTGCCCTGATGGCCACATGTGTGCAGTCGATGACGCCCTGCACCCGTGGGAAGCCAGCCAGAGTGACAACGCTCAGTAACACTGGCTTCATCAGTGGCAAAGTTGATATAATTGGCTGACTTGTCAAAGAGGGCATCGGTGACCTGTATGATGCATCTGTGGGTGGCCGACTTCAAGATGCTGCAAATGTCTGCTGCAGATCCCTGGAAGGAGCCTGAGGCAAAGAAATTGAGGGTGCTGGTGACTTTGACAGCCACTGATAAGGCATGTCCACCCGCTCCTCTGGCCTGTAGGTCTTGCTCCAGCAATCTGCAAATGTCTGTGACAACCTGGCGTGATAGCCTGAGCCTTCTTTGGCACTGCTGCTCATCCTCTGCCTCTATACCCTGTGTTGGGGGTATCGCCTCCGGCGCGGTGCAGCCCTGCGCTGATGCCTTCTGTTTTGTGCAGCATCAGGTGGTTGAGGAGAATGTTGGTGGTGTTGTTGTTGGTGCTGCTAGTGTTGGGGCTCATCGTGCTCCAATTCTGAGGACCAAGGTGAGACAGTATAAATGTAATCGATGGGAGGTCAAGTAGAGATGACAGAAGCAATCTGTCAATGGTGTGTAGGTTCTACCAATGAGCTGACAGTGGATGCCGACTTTGCTGGAAACACTTGCAACCTCTAGAAAGCTAAATCTGGTCTAACAATGTACTCAGCAACAGCATCTGCTTTAGGAAAGCGACCAGCTGTCAGGTGGGAGATGTTATTGTATTTTTCATGCTGTGCACTAATGAGGTGGATCAATGGCCACTCAACTTCTGCCTCTGGTTGACAGACATAGTTCCTAAGCTGCGTGATTTCCGTGCTCATCCAGGAAAATTTGTTAGGTAGGGTTAAAAAGACGCTTAAGGGTCTGACAAGTACCTCATAATGATTTCAATTTCCTCGGCCACCTCTGCCATTCGGGTCTCTGTCGCGCTGGCAAATATGAGGGAAAGTGCGTGGGGGTGGGATGACGGTGGGTTCCCAACACGCTCCAAGGTTTTTCAAATTTCCCTCCCGACCTGCCTCCAATCGCGCTGGCACGGACCCCAGAAAATTCCGGCCTTAGGGTTAATGCCCTCTGACCTCTCCGCAACCACCTTGGGAGGACCTTAGGAGTGGACGAGAGTGGTGGATGGTTAAGGGTAAAGTGAGTGACAGTGAAGCAAGAGGAAATGGAGGATAAAGAGATTGAGTGGATCACTGAAAGAGGAAGAGGTGGAGTATGCATGTGAGTGGATGGTAAAAGGGGAATGGACAGTAGATAGGTGAAGGGGTAGGTGATGTGAGGAGAGCAAGTATGTGAAGGGAAGGAAAAGTGATTGGCAGAAGGGAAAGGAAAGGAAATGCTGAGAGTCACACTTTTCTCACAACAACCAACCCAAATGCAGTCTACAGTAATTGATGGCTCCTTTCTCCACCATATCATGCCATACTATCCACTACCTCACACCCGAATGGAAAGAAGAAAAAGACAGAAGGATAAACAGAAGACGATAGAGAGAGAAGCACAAAGAAGAATCACGGGGACAGAAGCAGAAGAGAAGTTAAAGAGTGAGACACAGTCAGAAGAAGAGAAATAGAGAGAATCAGCAACATGAAGACATCAGAGACAGGTAAGGGAGTAACTATATTCTCCAACATTGTTTTTCCTTTTGTTCATTACTTTTTGTTGTCACTACCCTCTTAATAGTAGGCTGTTTCCTTAGTGCGTCATACTGTTTTGCTCTGCACTTATTTCAGAACCCTCCTTCGTCTCCTAGGCCTGTTCCAGACACTGTGGTCATCTGTTGCTTCTCACCGCCTGTAAAGTTTTGAGATGCTGACCTTGCTTTTTTTGTCATGGTTGTGTGGGCTCCCCTTGTGAGGAACATGGTGGTGGTACTGAGTATACATGTGCCTAGATCTACCAATAGATGAATATATAGCATGGCACTGAGACTTGCCAGGCTATATACAGTTTTTGTCAAATTGTAGGTGTACAGTACTATGAGCCAATTGGAAACAGGTACAACATTAATTGCTTATTTGCAAAGTACTCAAATTTGGTCATCCACAGGCAATGGAGGAGAGGAATGTTAAGCCTATCTGCAAGAAAGCAGACAATCATATGATTTGATCATCTGTTTTACCTGATTTCCTTCCCCAATAAAACCATGATTTGTTTATTTCCTCTCTTATCAATTATCTTGGACTGCCTTTACACGATAGGGTTGCTGGGAATCTCACTCTGCCTTGCCCTGGAGTCATATTCTGACCTGACTCCATATTTAGGTGCATTTACATTATAGTCCCATAGGTAAGTCTCCTTGCCCAGCATATAATCTCACTCGACAGGGGTGAATATTGAAGGATAAATGGCCTGGCAATCGGGAGCACCACAAATCTGGTCTGCTGTCTTCTATGCCTGATTCTCTGATCTGAGCTTCCATGGAATGAGATTTGTGTTGGACATATAGGCCGCGATTTTGCCGGTGCTCAGAGTGCGGGTTTGGAGGTGGGTCCGCTGCCAAAATCGAAATGATTGACAGTGGGTTGGGAACCCGCTGCGAACCCGCCTCCATGTAAGTTTCCAAAGTGCCGGGTCTGCGAATTCAGAACAGCGGCGGGGGAGGCATTTAAGATAGTTAAATGCTTCTTAAGTGCTTGTTAACTGCTATTTTGCCAGCCTTTTTCTATTTTTCCACATTTTTAACGGGGTTCACGTCGTTTGGAGATCACGTCAGGTAAGTAGGTCGGGTTCTCTATGTCTCACCATTGCTGTGAATAGGTGACAGCTGCAAAAGTGGTATGAAAGCTACCATTTGACAGCTGTTCACTTTCCAATGCCAGAAGCTTGAGCCTTCAGGACTTGGAAGACACTTTTGAGCTGTATGCAGTTTGGAAGTGTTTAGAGTAAACTCTCTATCCACTGTCACCTCCTTGGAGCAAGCTCTCTCACCATTGACAGATCGCTTCTGTCATCTCAACTTCAGCTGCCATCTATTCCAGTAACATCGGTGCCCTTGAAAAAATCTCACCTTGCTCCTCTGAATCCCTCCACGATCAGCCCCAGCACCAGCATCACCAGGCACACCAACATCACCAACAACAGCACCAACCTTCTCCGCAATCACCTGATGCTGCACAGGACACAGGGCATCAGCACCCCACCTCATTGCTGCCCGGGAGGCCAGCGATGGCATCACCATGGCCAGATTTAGTTCACTTGACGCCCTGGTTGCCACATGATGCGCCAGGTTAACACCACCCCACACCAACACCATAAAGCATTCCTACAATGACCAAGCCGTTCCTTTCACACTCATCACCATTGCAGGGGATACCATTATGTCTCACCATTCACTGCAACTCACTAAGACACTTCCAAAGGTGAGCACAGATCTGTAAAATAAGGTAAAGTGTTGAAAATAAAGATTTCAATGTTTGACAACACATTAACAGAAACTTTACATGAACATTGCATAAGACACCCAAGTGCCTACCCTTGTTTGTTGTTAGTTGGTATGATTGCACTAGGATGAAGGTGAGTGTGAGGGGTGGCTAGTGAGATGGGGAAGTGGTAAGGTAGATAGAGAGGGATAGGTGGAGGTGCAAGGTAAGTTGGTGTGAGTAAGGATGTGCAGGAGTAGGGTAGGGAAGGCAGAGTGATGGGGATGTGATGAGTGGCACAGCAGGATGAGGTTGAGTGTGGCTTTGCAGTAACGTTTTGTGATCTAGTGAGATCATTGAAAGGTTTGCGCCACTGCAGACTGGTCGTCCTGACGACATCCCTGCTTTTGTCCTCCTGTGCAATGTGCAACCAGGCTGCATTGGCATCCTGGGGAGGTCTCTTCCACCCATGGGAAGGGAAGAGAATCTCCCTGTGTGCTATGACTCCCTCCATAAGCATATGGAGGGAGTCATGCGAGAGCCTGGGTGTAGCCATGCACCTTTGTGCAGTGCTTGTCAATGTTTGCAGCACCTCAATGCTGCAGAACACTGACCGCACAACTGTCAAAATCAATTTGGCCATGGTCCCTTTAAGGAAACCGGCTGATGACGTGTCATCAAATGGCGTCATCAGACCCGCTTCCTATTAATTGGCCGGGAACCCCACAGGATGGGTTTAACAAGGCCTATTACGGAAAATTCCTTTGAGAGAGCAGCTGCAGCCGGGAGCAGGACCGGAACCCGCCAACTACCTCTCCCGCTGCGATCCTGCCTCTGCTGGGAAAATCCAGCCCATAGCTTCACAATGGTAACCCTTATTAATCTAGTAATAAAAACAGAAACTGCTTGAAATGCACAGCCGTTAAGTTAGCATCTATAGACAAAACAAACAGTTTATTGATGTTTTGAGTGTACAACCCTAATGTCAATGATAAATTAAATGTATCTTTATTAATGAGTACCTGAAGTTAAATATATTTTTTATTATATCTTTGGGGAAAATGCTAAAAAGAATTAGCGTAAAAGCCATCAGGGTGAATAATGCCATGGTGGGCAATGCCCCAACATCATTGGGCTATAGGCCTGAGGCCCACAATACACCTGAGTCACCCAGTGTGGCCCATGCAAGTACTAAGGGGGCTTGGAGCCTGTGCACAAAGCTGTGCAAGGCTCATTAGACCCACCACCTTTCATTCAAATTAGATGGCTGCCCCACAGTGCAGTTGGACACCCAAGTGGCGAAGAGGAAGCTACATAATAAAGAGAAACATTCCCTGCCACCCTTGCCTGGTGCGTCCCCATGCTGGAAACATGCAGAATGACACCCAGCAGCCCATCACTGGCTCCTGGAGCCCAACATTCTGGTCCTGGCATTATGAGCGGCATGCCTGGAGCGTCATAAAATTAATCAAGTGAGTTGACCTTGCTGTATCTGGCTGTATTATCAGCCCTGCAGTGTGTTAGAAAATAACTCTCACAGTTGCCCATTAATTGACATTAACAGGCAATAGAAGGGAGACTGCTGCCAATTGTTGTTACAAAGCACAGCTTGTGCCAAAAAGATGAAAGCATTTCCCATTCTTCAAAATAATGTAGTTTAAGGGCTTAATAAAAACAAACACTGAATGCAGCTTTCAGCTTCAGGCTTAACACAAGCTTGGTCACTTCTGTAACCCTTTACTACTCCATCCCTCATCCACAGTCAGTATCTGTATAGCATGTCTCCAGGCACTGATTTTTTCTTTGCAGGGTAGATTTGTTTATCTTCATTACTAGCACACTGTAAAATGGTATTTTGTCCTCTTCCTCCACTGTGCAAACAGATACAAAGTACTCATTTACTAAGTCCTCTATTTCCTTATTGTCCACTGTAGTCTTGCCTGCATCTGTCTTTAATGGGCTCACATTCCTTGTTCCTCATTAAAGAGGTTTCCATAATCAGCAGTGAGTAACTTGACTCATATATATTTATTTACTTTTGGTGAACGTATTATCCTCCTATGAGGTCACACACATACTTTTACCCTCCTCCTAATTTGCGCCTTTTAGTCATTTCTTAAAAGTATATTCTAATGTTACGGTCCTATCATTGCGCATTCTTTAACTAATCACTATGAACTATTTAATTTAAAACAAGTGTTTTTAAGTTTAAAAAAATTCTAACATCTTATCACCGTTCCCGCAGTAGCTCAGCGAGTTTAGTCAGTAAGTAGCAGAGTTCTGCAGACTAGGAACATCTTAGATTTGATCCCCAGTCAGTGCTGCGTTGGCTAATCTTAGCTGAGGTCGCGGTTGGGTTCTACAATTAATGTCGGTATCCTTGGATTAGGACAGGGGAATTACTCAGGGTTCCTGCTCCTTACAATTTTTCCACCTGCTGGAAGTGCACATATGTGCAAATCTGGTAAGGACAGGATTGGCCATGGCTGTGAAGGCTTCTGTCGTGGAATATGCTGAGGACACACACTGTCAAGGCTCACTGGCCATTTGGGTGAATTACGGAGTGGCACCTGACACCGATGGATCTATAACCCAGCAAGGATTCTGTGCGCAGCTTCTGAGGCTGGGAGTGACGGCAAAGAACTCACAATATCCCATTTTTTGTAAATTAAGTCTTCAGCTCAGACATTCACCCCGTCCCAAATGACTGGGGATGGGGCCATTTTAATATTCAGGGTGGGTGGCCTGTAGATTCACAGTGGAGATGCCTACCCTGAGGCACCAATGGGAAATCGGAGAGGGGAGGCCAATGTCCTTAACAAGGCCGAAGTCCCACTGCACTTCTGCCTCCTTACAATGGTCTGAGGTATTTACAGCCCATCATGCTTGAGCACCGATCTTTGCAAAAGCATGGAGATGGCTGACCTAATCAGACACCTCGTACTACATAGCAGATTTTAAATCATTTTGTTTTTTGTGCTATTAATTTTTTTGTCATTTAATTTAGAAAAAGGATCTTTTTTTTTTGCATTAATACTGAAGCATAAAGATCGGTGTGGAGCTTTGTTCTGGAATGTTCCTGTAAAGGTGTGGGTAGCTTTCGGCTGCTAAGTGGTAATTCACTCAAGGTGCACGGCTGTTTAGACCCCTTTCACCTTACACTGTTACTGTCAAAATTACAGCAGTAACAGCTGTGAATAATCACTTGTTTATGGTTAATAATTATTACTGTTTCCAAGTAATTATTCCGGGGTTCATTTGAAGGTCACCTGCACAGGAAACTTCTGAATTTATTGGCCTGTAATGAAACACTGGTGAAAGGGATGTGCCATTATGATTGGGGAGTAGGAATATTGATGATGATGTTTTTAACTCCAATGAAGAATGCACAGTTGAGTTAGATTAAACACTCCTCCTACTCCCACAACCCAGCTACAATACAATGCCACATGTTTTTGCATTCTGGTGAGTGATCATTTTTTTGTGCAGTTAAAATAAAGTTGACTCCCACAGCAGATAAATCATCAAGAGATTATATCCATCTCCTTAAATCAAAGTAAGCTTTGTACTTCAACGGCAAAATTATACATTTGCTATGGTAATGAATGACCAGAGATAAATTAACTATTTCCATTCAGGCAGATCAACACCATCTATGAATTGTAAACACCACCAGCTTAAAAGTGTTGGACTAAAATGGAGAACATTCAGAATATGTTAGGTAAATGCACGTATTTGCATGGAATTGAAAATATACTTAAAAAGGACAAAAAAATTGCAGGGCTTTGGAGAAAGAGCAGGGAAGTGGGACTAATTGGATAGCTCTTTCAAAGAGCCGACACAGGCATGAGGGGCTGAATGACCTCCTTCTGTGCTGTATGATTTCTATGTAGGTTAGACTGTAGTGTTGGCTCAATATGGCCTTAGTGCCTTATCATGTCTTCAGGATTTCCCAAAGCACTTCACAGCCAATGAATTACTTTTCGAGTTACTGTTGTTATGTAGGCAAACATTACCCACTGACCACCAAAAAAAAATTAATTGCTCATTCGTTTTGCTTTGAGAAAAAAGGTTACCACCTTTACTCACATACCAACAATGACTGCACTTCAAAGTAATTCATTGTATGTGAAGCACTTTGGGAGAGATATAATAAAGCCAAATTCTTTGTTTAAGCCCTCTCTTCTGAACTACCTTAAATAGGGGCATGTTACGAGTAGCTAAATTATACTCTAAATCATATTTATGTTTTAAATGTAACCAACATAAATATGATTTACAGTACCTGGATCTGAGGGTATATCTGGATAAAATGTCACTTTGCTGAACATAATTTATTTAATCAGTTATATTTTAGAAATATGTTGAGATGCAATGTAGAACCTTTTTTTTTAATAAAGAAAACTGGATAGGGTAGGTTACCTCAATATAAATCTTCTACCTGCAATACAGGTCATATTTAATCAAAACAAAATCTGTTCTTTAATCTGAAAGGGCAAGAGAGATTCAACATTCATTGTTACGGCACAATTCTCATTTTGTTCTTGTAACATCAATGAACAAAGGGATTTAAGAAATGAAATGAATGTCCTAATATGATGTGACAAGACAAACAAAGTGAATAGTGATTAGAACATTTAACATTCTCGTCTGCTGTTGGCAGTGGTGTTGTCTTTGTGGTTGTGCATCTTTTAGAGATATTTTAATAAAGAATCTGTACAGTTGTTGTAAGTTGTGGCGATCAGAGGGTGGATTTTCCTGGGCTTATTGCCCAGTTAACAATCATTTTTAGGGTGCATCATAACAGAAAATTGGGTGCTATCCCACAGTGCTCATTTAGCACCCCATTAGCACAGTCCACATTTTACTCATTCCCAAATTAGCCCTGAGTGTTTTGTGTCTCGGCGGGGAGTGGGAGGGTGGTGGGTCACATTTCCATATAGATCCAATTTTAATGAGGTCCAGATGAAATCTTAGTCGCCTGGTCTCTATTTTCCTTTATTTGCTGTAGGTGCAGGACAGATGCCGCTTGCCCCATATAAATTGAGTACAGTGAATTACTGTTTTGAATGCTATCAATAAGTGAAGCCAGTTAATACAAAAGTAATGAAGAGCTACTGCCGAGCAGCAATCAATAAAGCAAATACAATGTTGGACTATATAGCCAAAACAGTACAAGTTGAAAGAAGTTATACTTAAGCTGTGCAGTGGTCTGGTCAGACCACATCTGGAGTATTCTGTCCAGTTCTGGTTACTGCGATATCCAGGCCCTGGAGACATTACAGACAAAAACCATGGGACCAGCATCAGAAGACTGAGTAATGAGGAAAGACGAGGGGCGAGAAATTCGCCTCCTTTGCGCCTCCCGTTAGCGCCTCCAGGGGGCGATAATTTTTTTCTTAATGCCTTACGTCCATTTTTCAGCATTTGCTTTGGCCGTGATCAATCAGCCTTGCACTCTGCTAGAGTGCTTGGGGCTGATCGCGTCAGATTGCGGCTGCCATCAGCGACGAGGGACCTCGTTTCAATGCAGAGCCTGCAGCGATGGTCCTTCCCTTTAAGGGAGGGTAGGAGCCTCCGTTCCTGGCAGCACTGCCCTCAACATTGGGCAGCGCTGCTCCTCTACCGCCCTTCATACCAGCTTTAGCACTCCAAGGGAAGTGGTAGCGCTTGATTTAGCACTCCACTTCCTTCCTGGAGCGCTAACAGCCAATTTACTGGAAGCTCACAATCATCAGCGCCTGCCGCTAATTTTTCAAGATTTCAAAAGTTAGCGCGGGGCGCTACCGAATCTCTCCCCCTAGGCTTTTAGCATCTGAGCGGGGATTGCATAAACGAGTGTAAGATAGTACATGTTATAGAAAAAGTAAATCTGGAAGAATGCTTCAAAATAAACTGTTATGGTAGGTCAATTGGGCAGAGGCTCAAAGAAGCAAAAGTCAAATTTAGGATTGATGTAATGAAGCTCTTCACACAATGCATGATCAATACATGAAATAGACTTCCACGTAAGGTAATAGAGGGGGAAAAACTGGATACATTTTAAAAAGTGCTGGATGCTGAGATGGGAAGACTGTCAGTTATTTCTAAATGGGTGAGATAGGATGGATGACAGGGCAGTAAATCACAGGACAATAGTCTGATTTAGGGGTTCCAAAACATCATAAAGCACCAGAGAGAAGCTCAAGAAGTTTATTTGCTGAACTCCAAGACTAGAATACTATCGCAGATTGACAGGTATATTTTATGAAACTATGTTTCTCATTTTTATATTTTATGCCTCTCTATATTTTTGAGAGAACAGTTAATGACAAATAATGAAACCTTTTAGTGTCTCAATTCTTATCAAGGCTAAGTTACATCTCAATAAAATAATGATGCTGAATTATACAATTATGCCTTATTCAGATGCACTGAACACTGGGATCAAGGGGAAATCAAAAATGACCCAGGCTGAACCGATCTTATTTACCTCCTAGCAACCAATGCAAGAGGTCTGGGAGCAGGCTGCCTATCCACTTTCTCAACTGGAGATTAATATATTATGTAGATGAAGGTGATGGGGAAATGAAAAAAATAATAAAAAATTGGAGGAGAGGAATATAGACAATGTGAGAACAATCACAACGGGATCTTTAAATGTATTTTTCTCCCCTTTCATTTTCCTATCCATTTAACTGCAATTATTAACTAATCTATTCTGTAACGATATTCAGTGCATCAGTCTTAGAATATTACTGCAAAACAAACAAGGGTGAAGTCACAGAAAAACTCTGGTTCCCACATTTACATTGCAGAAGTTTGTTCACTGAAGACTAGGAAATTTTACATGCATTACCTTCATCCCATGGGCAACACAATAACGGGTGCATAACATTGCCTCTGGGATAAATGTAATGCATGGTGGAATTTCTATCAGTGAAGTGGCAAGTTAAATGAGAATGGACCATCACCAAATCAGTCTGGGCTTTTTTTTAATAAAGAGTTCTGTTTTAAAATGAAACCAGTAGTTTAGTCGAATAAAAGGTGGCAACATATAAAAGGAACATCATAATTTACCAGCATCGGGGAAACTTGACACAACAAACACATTTAAAATCTGAGGCCTGATTTGAGTGAAGATGCTGCAAATGTATCTGTTTCTATGCACCAAGGTGAACATTTTTTTCCTGTAGTTGCATGAAATGTGCATTGAATTGCACTGAGAATAGCATTAGAACCATTTGCTAAGCACAGCAAAACCATGGTGTGCCAAGTTTAATGAGATATGTCTCCTTTAGGCAGCTGAATACTGATTAGAATCAGTCTCAGAACTGTTAATACAAATTTAATAGTGAACATAACTGGCATAATAGGAAATTAAACATCATCATCTGGCAACAGTAATTATGCTACAGGGACAAGTGCTTTACACCAGAGTGTATTTCATATCATCGTTAAAGTGCGCAGGGCAAGAAGTAAACTAGTGTTGCTTTTTGTGTATGCTAAGTGCTGTAGTAGTTTGATTTACTAACCGTACATTTTAAAGCTAGTTGGAATTTAGTGGAGTATCATTATCATGGGGAAAAATCCTAGCAAGGTTCAGTTTAGAAGCAGCCAGCAACAGACCACACTAAAAGTCATTTCTAATGGCACCCTGATTTCTCGCAACATGCTGTACCTGCTGCAGAAGGAACTTGCTGCATTTTCTTTTTGTTACCTTTTAAATGAAAATCAAGCGTTACTACTGGGAAATGGAATTGTTTTCATTTAAGCACTCCCAGGTCATGTATGGCATGGTTAGATGCTGAGTACAGCTTCCTGTACTCTGTTACTACCTCTGAAGAACATGCCCTACTGCACCATTTCCCTTCCCCGCCATCCATTTGGCTCTCTGAATGGTACTGCCAAATTAGTGCCAAATTAGAGGCAGTGCTGGGCTTTGGGTCTGTTTGTCTGGCCAAATTCATTTTGGTCAAGATCCTCACAGCCGAAGGATCCCATCAGTCTGGCCTGGATGTGAACCTAGGTTTCAGAGCGAAGGGCTGTGTCTAATCCACTGCACCAGCCAGAGCCTCAGGTGTAATTGGTGACACATGTTGTGATGGCATACATTTGTTTGCAGAACTGCAGATGTGTCTTTAATACTCAACAATATTCTCAGCATATCAATGGTTTCTTACACTTTCCACAGATAAACACGCTGTGATAATTAACATTCTGCTACCTGTTGTAATCCAGCTGTACTAGCTCACCTACACTTCACCTAAAACTGTTTGTAAAGATGATGAAAATGTGCATTCTAGTGCGCAGTTAAATAAGTTACTCATTAAGTCCAGCTCATATATGTAAAGTGAATAAATCTGAATTTAACACCACGCCCATATTAGAATCAGGCTCCTGGGGCACCAGTTTTAAGGGTAATGAAATACAGTCACTGTAATGTTATGGCTCCTGGTCTATTTTAACTGATGTAGAAATAAGTTAAGTGAGGCAAGGTGCTAAACATAGATCTTGTTCTGTAACCCGGCTTCCAAGATAAATGTAAAGGCCAAGAAGCAAAACTGTCACAATAATAGGGAAGGAACTTTCCAAAGACAAAGAAAGCTAACTGAGGTAGATTAAGAACATTTGTGCTGGAGGGGAAGCTAAAGGATGAACAGGGATGAAACTTGGAACTGTTAAATTATTTTGCTCACAAACCATTACATGCCTGTGGAAGTACAACATAGTGAAGACGAAACTGTGATCCCTGAGATGCCTGTGACAGCTCAATAGAATGACATTAGAACAGTGTAAGAAAGAGGAAAGCAATAAGCACATTATACAGAGACAACCCAGAACTTTATTACTATTATATCTTGAGGATGACCCATTTTAATTCTGTGATTGATCAATCAGATTTTGAAGAATTCAAGAGATTTCTGTGGATTGTTGAAAAATATAGCTCTGGGTAAGCTATTTTGTGTACTTAAGCTTGCCTTCAATTTAAAGTCTAGTATTCAGGGTAGCAAGAGCTACAAGAGACCAATGGAGTGCAGGGGGCCAGTATAGTTTAGAGGTTAGCCTCAGAAGGAGCGAATGGGACAAGTACTGAATTTTTAAATATTTATTGTATTGCATTTTTACTTTAATTCACTTCACTTTAGCTGTTCAAACATTAGGAATTATTTAACTTGTTTATTTAGTGCCTGTGGGCTGGTTTGAGCTGGTAATAAATTAAGTAATTTATAAGTAGGTGGTATGATTAGCTATTCACTGATTGTTATTTTCTGTTGCAGTTGAGCCCTTGTAAAAGTTGAGAGAATGTAGATTTGAATTTATCAGCAAGAGAAGAGTCTTGCTACTTTAGACATTAGCATGTAGTGTAGGCTGACATTGCTAGCACTGTACTGAAGGAGTGCTATATTGTCAGAGATGACAGGGGAGAAATTCCCCTGCTTGGCGCCGGCAGTTAAGGCCGGTTTCGGCAAAATAATGGCGGCTGCCTCGCTTCCGTCCACTTTCGGCGCGAGCCGCGGCGGACGCCATTTTGGTAAAGGCCAAACAAGAGGCGCCGTTTACCCACGTCTGAAGCAGGCGTTAGGCCATTAACATATTCAAATAAGGGGCCTAACGCTTGCTTCTGCTCCCTCTTGCAAATTTGGATTGCGTCTGAGGCAGCCCGTGCCAGCGATGTTTACCCCTGGGAAAACCAACACTAAACAGCACTGAATTAAGAAACGGTAACTACTTACCATTATCACAACCGCTCCCGGTCCCGAGATCTCCAACCTCACATTAACACCACCTCTTGCCTTTAATATCTCTTAATGTCTCTTAATGTCTCTTAATCTCTCCTTTTGTTCTTTTATCCCCTCCCCCTTTTCCCAGCTTTATCCTTGCTTTAAATCTATTTGATTTCCTGCTGTCTCCAGTTCTGATGAAAGGTCTTGGACCTGAAACGTTAACTCTGTTTCTCTCTCCACGGATGCTGCCTCGCCTGCTGAGTTTTTCCAGCGTTTTCTGTTGTTATCTCCAACCTGACTCCGACCTCCAGACCCCCCATGATCTTCCTCTGACCCCGGCCTCGACCTCCAGCCCCCCCCCAGATCTTCCTCTGACCCCGGCCCCGACCTCCTAGCCACCCCGACATCACTACCGATCCCCCAACAATACTGCAGGCCCCTGATCTTCCTTCGAACCCCGACAGTCCTCCGATCACCACCCACCCCGACAGCAATGCCGACTCCATAACAATACTGCAGGCCCCCACCACCCCCCCCGATCTTTTTACCTGACCCCCTACAGCCCTCCGATCACGGACTCCAAGGCCCACCCATTCCTCCTCCAGATGCTATGTAACCCAATCACTTACTTGGAAATTGGAGTTTCAACCTGCGCGGGCTCCTACCGCAGCACCATCTACATGATAACGAGGTCCGAGGCCCAAAATCCCGGGCTCTTCGGACCTCCCTATTTGAGTGCGAGCTGTTAGGACTCTGTGGGTAAGGCACCCAAAAATGGACACTACCAAATTTCTAGGCCGCCATCTTTTTGATGAGATATTAAACTGATGCTCTTGACATTTTCAGGTGGTCACAAAAGATCCCATAGTACTATTCCAAAAAGAACAGAGTTCTCTCAAAGTCCTGGCCAATATTAATCACTCCACCAACTGTGCCAAAAACAGGTTGTGGTCATGCAGTGGTTTACTTTTTGCGGGATCTTGCTGTGTGTAAATTGGCTGCTGCATTTTTTTTTGTTCTTGAGCAGTAAGAGACCATTGGAGTGTAAGGGCCAATTGGAGTGTGGCGTTTAGCCTAAGAGGGAATTCAGTTTTGAGCTGCAATTGGAGTAAAACCATATGTGAAGAGATAAATCAGTAAATTGTTGTATTTGATCTTATTAAACTTTTAAGAGAAAAGCATTTAGTTAAGAATGGTGGTGGGGTGAGGGAATAGCTAAGACCTATGATGCACAGTGCCTGTTTGATGTGAAAAGTCGTGGATGCTTTCTGTGTCCAGGCTGACCACACTGCTTGTACTCAAGGAAGGCTTCCTGGATCACATGCTCCAGGGGGTGGTTACCCAACAGGCAGAGTGAGTTAGCAAGGAAGGGAAGTGGAAGATCCTATCCATCAGGGTAGGAAGAGAAGACAGGAGGCAATGCAGGGATCCCCCAAGAGTGTTGAATTGACATACAGATATTCGGTACTGAATATCTGTGACAATGATAACTTGAAGGAGAGCAAAGACAACCAATACCACGGCATCATAGAGGAGGCAGGTGCCAGCAGCTCACCCAATTAATAATAATGAGGCCCAAGGCCCAATTAAGGGATGTGTTGTAGCCACAGCATCACCTTCACGCCCGAACTAGGCGACGATGAATTAAAACTCCATAACCGTCACACTCATAGAATAGGAAGCCTTGGAGATTAGTAGCCCAGCCAGAGTCATGGGCATTAGGGAAGGTGAGGCTGGCGGATTATTTAAGCAGGGTGTCTGCTATGGGAGCAGGAAATCACACATTTAGCCAGCTTGACTACTTCAAGCTGCATTCTTAGGATTGTCACCTGCTAATGTCAAGCCTGTCAGTGTCAAACTAACTCTTGTCCCTTTTATCTTTCCGCTAGGTCCTTCTCAGCACTTAGACCCTGCAGAAGTAGACACCTTTGAGAAGGACATTTCTCCTGAGGATGCTCCATCACGCGCTTCAGCCCTCCAAAGCACCAGCACAGAGAATGACACTCCACGTGGGTTTGAATGAGTTAGAGGGGGGTCTGCATCTGTTGTAGTATCCAGGAACAGCTTCGAAGGAGGTGTATTTGGGATAGCAATCTGTGCTCATCATCTTCCAGACGATCTGACTCAGAATGGGATCTCAACCGCGTGAGTGAACTGCAGGCCCCCATTGTATTATTTCTGGTACAGTGCACTGGAACATGGATGAATTTTACTACCAGCCTACTCTATATAATATTAATAAAAATTATGGTCTTCTCTATGCTGCTGAGGCTCTCTCAGCAAATCATATCCATGAAGGTTTCACAAGGTTTGATGTAACTAATAATCTAGGAACAAAAAGGCTTAGAGGGGGGATAAGTGATATATAGGGACAATGTATTTTGTGGTTTCTAGTACTCAGGTGTGCCATCAGCAAGAGGTACAACCAAGAGCTAGAGCTTGCTTAGTAAATGACTAGACAGTGTACAAATTGAATTTATTAATGCCAATAAAATGTATGTGTAGTTCTCATTTTTAAATATTTTACTTTTATTTTCTGTTAGCGCCCTGACTTTACTTGACATCATTAGCCCTGAAGCAGAAACAAGAGGGTTTTCTGAATCAAAGTGAAAGTGTGTGTTCAACATGGGCTTTGCAATGGCTCTTAGCCAGTCAGACTCATGCTTTATCCCTACCCATCATCTAATAAATAGTAATTCCTATAAAACACTCACTGTGTGGATTTCATAAATAGTCAGGTTTTTCTATGTTGAGTAGTGGATGTAGCCATCCAGTGTACGATGTACCAAATGCAATGGAATATATACTAGTGCAATTCTCATGGGCGCTTTTAATCTGCGAGCTTTCATATCAACATCAACATCCATTTTTCCAATTTTATATTCAATATAGATAGTGGATTTAATATTCATATTATGATGTAAAATCAGGTTAAAGTCACAGATTAACATCAATAACTGTAATGAGAACAGATGTTTATATCCATTTGTGAAGTAGCTTTAATATGTTCAGTTTATAGATTATCCTGTGCATCTTAATCATCAGATGTTTAGCAGTACCAATCTATTGAAAATTTTGGGATTAAGCAGAGCTTGCAGAGAGGGTATGATCTATATTAAATCTCACTAAAATGAAAATTGCAAAGATTTATTTGGGATTATTAGAAAGGGAATTTAATCATGACCTCTAGCATCCTGCCCTACAGTCTTCAATTTGATAATTTAAATGTCATGTATGGGATTATAAATGGCTTCCTATTAAGCATTATGCCTTTCTCATGAGCTTTGACAATCTCTCCTCCAAAGAAAACACTGCCTGAAACTGTGTGCAAACCTGAAAAAATATGTTCATAGCACTGGACCAAAAAGTTTACAAATCAGAATCAATTAAGGCAGTCTCCTTTGTATTTATTTTCTCCAGTCTCGCAATTCATGCCCACCCCTCTTCAGTTAGAAAGTATTGCAGATACCTCATCCCACACAATGAGGTCAATTTTGAAGTGCCCTAGCCTGGTGTTAACGGGACTGTAACAGTCTCAAAATGGGGTCTTTGGCCCTACCACCCTTTAACACCGGTGATGCGGCTGGCTCCATTTTAAAAGGGCCATGCCACCGTGTGTCCAAAGCGCCTGACTGTTTGAGCTCTAGGCCCCTTTTAATAAGGAAATCGGGGTCCTATGGCTTAAATTTTTTAGGTAGGGAACTAGTAGAGCCTGTGCAGTGCTGATCAGTTCCATGGGCAATGAAAGAGAAGAGGCCCTTTAAAGGTAAGTGTTCAATTCTTTTTAGGCATTTATATCTGGGACAGTGTCGCCCAAGGACCACCACCCTTTGCGATCACAACCTCCTCCCACCTACCCCCCCACCCCCCACCTTACCTTGCAGGTGGCAGCTCAGGCCTGATATTTAGACTTCAATCTGATGAGCGTCTGTTTGGTGCCCAGCAACTCGCCTGCAGAATTGAAATGAGTCTGGCGTCTGAAAATGACAGGGGCCTCTTTGCTGCCGGAACAGGCGGTCAACCAGCGTGCTCCGCCGCTTGGCCGCCCAAATGTCAAAAAAAAGAGAGGCCTGCATTTGGAGGAGGCAGAGCAGCAGCTGCAATCCTCATCAAATGGGGAAGACCAGGGGAAGCAGCAGAAGAAGAAGGGCTACCTCAGTAACTTGCAGCAAGAGATGTGAGGCACCAGCTAATTGCTCAGTGATTCTGCTGACCTGCACTTTTCCTGCCCTGAAAACGTACACAGAGCCCCTCTGCCTAATGGCCCTTGATACCACCTTCACCAGTCCCTTCATCCTGCATTAAAGAATGTTCAAACCATTCAGACAACTTCTATGTCAATGACATACTGACGATGCAGACTCAGAAGCGGCTATTAAACCACACTGCAGACCAAAGTGCAAAATTTGATAAAGGTGATTAATTTAATGGTAAACATAGTAATTGCCTTCCATTCATTTCTCACCCAAGGACTGGATTTTGCCAATGGGGAGCTTTTGGAGGCGGGACTCCCACTTGTCATGTTTTAGTCCCGCCTCCATCAACTTCTAGCCAACCCACGCTATTTTCCCTTGATTGACCTTGTTAAGCCTGCCCAGCGGGCTTAGCAGGCCAATTACGGGGAAGCCGGTTACAGAGAACGTCAGCGTATGACATTTCATCTGTCAAAAATTTTTGACAGATGAATTGTCATCGTTTGACAGCTCTGTGAAACTGTCAAACACTGACATTCTCTGTAGTTTGATAAGTTCTTGAATTCAAAACTCATCAAACCTCTTTCTTTAGCAGAAATTAGATGGTTGCTGCATTGGAGAATGCAGCGGCCATCTGTCATCTCTACCGCGGAGATGCGAGTCTCTCCACATACCCAACTCTTGAAGCCTGCAGGAAGAAACAAAGGTAAGTAAACTTTTACTAACACTTTCCACTCACCTCACATACTTACCTCTCCACACTTGCACCCATCACTTACCTTCACAGCGCACTTTTGCACCCCGCAGACCCACTGCTCGCCTCGGTGACCCTGGCAGGGTTCACAGCCTTCAGGAAGCCTGCACTTCTGTGGGTAAAATGGGAATAATCCTCTTATCTGCCTGTTAACTACCTGTTAACAGGCAGATAAGTGGCACTATTCACCTTCCCGCCTCCAAGGAGACGGGACCCGGCGCGGGTCGGCTACCCACCTCCTGACAAGATGGCACGGAGGTGGGTTGGGGGCGGGTTGAGCACCCGCCCCCAGATTCTGCCATTTTCCTGGCAGTTCCGCCTCCATACCCGCCTCCCCAGGGCTGGCAAGATCACGCCCCAAGTGATCAACTCATAGTGCTTTTCTTTAAAGCAGGTTTTTTCACTCTACAACATCGATGAGGTGCTCCCCTAGTGGCCTCAGCACAGCTGATGGAAGGCTACTGTTCCTCATGTTGCATTGTTTGTGACCGGTGACTTCTGTGTGCTCGAGCCTGTGAGGGGCCAGCTACAGACTGCTGCACCTCAGCTGCTGCCAGGGCAGTCGAGCCCAGATGACTTGAGGGTGTGGTGAAGGAGCAGACGTTCTGACATCCTGAGAGTAGTCAACATGTACTGCTACCATAGCGCCACTGCCACTGCCATGGGGCTGGGGCTCATCACTTCCACTAATCTGCGGGAGAGCAGGTTTGCAGAAGGTGAGTGACTCTTTGAAAGCCCCTGTCCATTTGCTCCACTTGGGTGAGGGTGATGATGGTGACAGCTCCTGCCCCAGCACTGACCCTCTACCCTGACATTATGCACTGATTTGTGCTACAGAAAGTGAGGGTGAGAGTTAGTGAATGTCTGCTTAAAAGGTCAGTGAAGAAGTGTCAGGTTTGTGCATATAATGCATGTGTTGAGAGGTAGAAAAGAGCCAAGATGGAATGAGCATGGGGAGATGATGCATATATAGACAAGTGTGTGTAACATGAAGTGAGGAAGGAGTGCTGGGAGGAGTTGGTGGTTGTGCAAGTACTAGGATGTGAGAGAGAATACGGTTAGTGTGTGGTGTGAAGAGACCAAAGGAAGGAGTGAGTGTGTTCGGAATAAGAAAGAGGTGTACATCCATACAAAAATTGATGGCCAGGAAAGGACCTGTTGATCCATGAAGCCTGCCCCTACACTGTGTGACCTTGTGATTGTATGCTGAAGGATGTGGTGGAGGGGATGGAATTGTTGAGAGAGGTAGGGTAGAGAGTGCATGTTGTGAATTGCTGTTGAGAAAGGTGGAGAAGTGAAGAGATGTGCTCATCCTTCCAGTTCTTGTGACGTCATTGAAACTCTTCCTGCACTGAAGCCAAGTCCTGGGGGAGATACTTGTGACTCTAATCCTGTCAGCCACCTCTGTCCAGGCCTGCTTTGTGGTGGCGTTGTAGATGCTCCTGCATCTGCTGGGAAAGGGGACCTCCCTCCTTGCCCTGACTTTGTCCAATGGGAGCCCAGGGAAGCATCAGAAAAGCAGGGGAAGCAGCCCTTCAACTCATTCCTGGAGCAAAAATGTGTTCCATCAATGGTGAAGCAAAAGTGAAAGCGGTGAATGCAATCTCGCTTTAAGAGGAGCATCCCCACTTTAAATAGGCCTCTGGAATCGCTCTGGAAATTACGCGTGGCCTGATTCCTGACATGATCGGGAGGGCAGCCATCAGTCAAATGTTAAAATTGCCCTGGGCTTCACACCAACAACATCACGGGGGCTTCCCGCACACCCCATTCCCATCTGATTCACACCCTGAGTTAAAATCAGGGCTTATGCTTTCGTTTTGATATAGTTTTACCTTTTTCAATTGTTTTCTTTATTTATAATCTTGCCCTTACAGTCAACAAGCAGCCAGCTTAAACTCTAACCTTTTACACAATGACAAGGCTACGGATTTGCAGAGCAAAGATTACATTAATCAGTTAACAAAGATCTCCACCATTCTGCCTAATAATATTGATAAACTGCTTAACCAAAATATATCAACTTTGAAATGTAAAGAGAAAATTAATTAGAAATATAAATACAACTTAACCTTTTACCTAAGAATTTGTGTAAGAAATTGCAAAATCATATTTGATAATTTCAGGAATTGCTTTGATTTGAAGAGTTTCTATAACAGCCCAAATTATCTCATGCCTTGTTTCTTTGAATTATAAGCTGGCAGATTTTCTCTCTACAGACCTTCACCTACCATATCTACCCTGCACCTCATAATCCTTGTGACACTATCACTCTTCCGATTGTGTTGGATTAATCTTTTTTGCAATTAGAAAAGGAAGTTATATCAATTATTTCCTATCAGGCAAAGTGCATAAATTAGATAAATCCCCTAATACAGCAATTTGAGGACCCTATGGAATATACATTTTGTTGATTTCAAAGTGATGCTTATTATTTCTTACAAAAAAAAATGAAACACCATAGGACAATCCCAAAGCAAATGAATTAACAAACTCATTTCCTTTTGAATCTCCAACATTCATGAGATGATCTAATATCTGTGCCGACCATTCTTCAGGGGCTAGAGTACATTCTATTAATTATTTTAAAATGTGTCAGCTGAAGTTTAGTATTCTGAGTTGCCTTTTTAGTGCTTTTCCAGACACTACTCCCTCTCTTGAATAATACCGCATTTTATATTATTTTCCCTGAGTATAACCCCTTTTTTTTAAGATTCTCTTAATGCTGCAGATAATTTATGCTACATTTTAAACTGCAGCATTAAGCCCTAAATCTAGGACCAGTAGCTGCATTTTGGTGTTCGACCAGTTAGTACCCCATTTACACAGTCTGGCTGGAGCTCAATTCTTCTGAATATGTGTAGTTACAGGCATAGACGCAGTTGCTCAACCAGTAGTTAAATTGAAAATGTTTAGGCGGGAGTGTTGGCATGGTGTAAATATTTGAATGAATTGCAGATTGGTGTAAAAATTGTCCGGGGGATCTAAGGATCGCAACACATCACTTCTCTCCACAGCCAGATCAGCCCCTGACTCTGGATTTACTTGGTGCAAGGAATTTCCTCAGAGGTTCAGCCAAACTCCTGCCGCAACTCTGGCTGGAGTCTGGCAGAACCCATTGAAAAATGGCAGAGATCCACTTGTCCTGGGTCCCGCCGATTCTGGCACTTCCTGGTCGGCCTCTTACAAGGCCAATGATGTCAGGGATGGTCCCGGGATATAGCTGGGGCAGGGACTTTCTGCACAGGAGGCTCCCGCTTGCTCAGCTCAGTCAGGACCTGGCATATTACTGGAGGTTAGTACACTAAGTTAGATGAGGTATACCGGCTGCCAAACGAGCACAAGTGGGTGCACTGTGGCTTCATGGAGGGAGGAACCTGGGGTCAAGGCTGGCAATAGAAGCTGAGTTAGGGATTAATTTTGAGCCATTTTTATTAAGCTTCATCCATTCTATAGCTGCATTGAATAAATATTAGTCAGTGTCGCTAGTTACATAACCAAAATAGGTGCTTCAGAAATATAAAAGTCCTGATTGGCTGGTTTGCATTCTTTAACATTAACAAATTTGGATTGCACAAAAACCTTGGAAATAAAATCAGTCCCACGCTCCATCTTGGTTTTGATTTGTTAATTTCTACAGTATATGAATAATTAACACTTTATAGAATTTAATGAATTAAAGGATCATAAATTACCTTCAGCAAACATATATTTAACTTTCCATACATATATCACTTTGTCAATTCAGCAGCATTTCTAGCCAATGCATTGGAAAGATGTCGCTTGAGTGCCGTAATCCAGGATTTAAACCATTTTCCAGTAACTTGTTGTTGGAGGTGTCTTCCTTTGGATAAGACATTAGACCAAGACCCTGAATGTCTTTTGCTGTAATATATGTTAGCATTAAAGCTCCCATGGCACTATTCAAAGAAGAGCAGGTGTGTTCTAGTCGACATTCTTCCCTTAACCAATACTACCAAAAACAGATTAAGTTGTCATTCATCACATTGCTGTTTATGAGATCTTGCCAAGTGCAAAATGGCTGCTGTATTTACCTACATAATAATAGTCACAGTATTTCCAACCAGTTCAATATATGTGAACCACTTTGAGAGGTTTCTGAAAAATTAGATAAGTGCTATATAAATGCAAATCTTTTTTCTTTACTTTTTTTTCCCCTCTCCTGTTCTTTAAAATGTAATCATTTGCCTTCTGTTCTTGAAGAGGAAGGAAAGTCAATGGGGAGTACTTTTTGTTGAAAATATTCCCAAATGTATAGATAAAAGTTACATATTTATAAATATATTCACTGACAGTCATTCAAAAAAACATCCAATTTCCCATCCGATTTCTTACTTTTCAAGTTGCACTGATGATATTGACCATAGAGGGAGTCGCTTGTGTCCCAAGAGCAGCTCCATTCCTTTTGGCGGGGCTGCAGCTTCAAACTGCCCTGGAAAAAAGCACTACTGACAAAGAATGCATGGCATCTAGCCACTAGTCTGTTTAACTTTATTACCAGGTGATTATTCCATGGCTTCAGCATAATTCTCCCAGCATGTAGAAATAAACAAATGTAAATCTCAACCCCAGGTACGAATGAACTACTGAGGTTGACTTTTACATTGCAAAGCAACTTCAGGTTGTTTTTGAAGGAGCTGAACCACAGGCCATTTTAGCTACTGTATGGCCAACACTTTAAAGTCATCAGTTAAATGTCACAACTAATTAACTGAAAGCAGTGTTAAGTTCCACCGATTGAGTCAAGTTCTATTATTTACACTGAATGATGTGGATGGTTGCAGTTGATATTAAAGTGACCATGTTCAGTTAACTTATCATGTAAGGGCCCATTTGTTATACAATTGTGTTTGCTGTTTAATGATTATTTTAAATAGAAGATGTTAAATGTTTTCATAGGAAAATGCATTTTTAATTTGTCCAAGGGAGGCATTCAGTATTCCAGTCTAATACTCACACTGTGGATTATTAAGTTATTAATTTTTAAAGTATATTCTTCCTGTTGATAATTTAAGTCCACAGTCCTTCATTCAGTAGATAATCATAAATAAGGAAGGTCATTCAGCCCACCTCAGTGCATCCATCGAGAAAGTCTCTACACTCACCCCATCACAGCATCTATTGTTTTCTTAAATTGTTTCCAGCATTGGTGCCTCCCCATCCCTACCCTGTTGTGTATTCCACATATTGTTCCCTCTCTGTGTGAAGAAATTCCCGACATCAGTTCTAAATTTGCATTTTAGTAGTTTGAACCTGTGCCTTCTTGTCCTACTTTCACAATTTAATTTGAATATTCTAAATGTACTTTTTCCATACCAGTTACTACCTTACACACCTTTCAATCTCCTTTCAAAACTGAAAAGTCTAAATTTCTCCACTCAAATCAGACCTCTGGCCCTACAAATCTACCTCTTCGCTCTTCTCTGAACTGTCTCCAGCATTTGAATGTCTACTTTGTATCTCAGTGGCCAGAGTTGCACAGTACTCAAGGAAGGTGTGGTCTGACTAGTTCACTATACAGTTTGAGAATTAATTTTGTTGACTTTGTGCTCTACTGTTTCGGTTAAATGGTTCAGCAATCCATTTCTTTGCTGATTACTATCCTGCAAAGGTTGGACATGTTAGGCATCAATATTTCTCCCATATTTGATCCTTAGCTATTTTAACATTATTCAGGGAATCATTATTATGCCTTTTTTTCTTCCACTGTGCAGTTTACAATTGGCCATATTAAATTCCATCTGTCATTGTTCTGCCCACTTATATATTTTGTTGAATGTTTTTTGTACTTCCTGAGATACCTCCAAGTGTTCCTCCTAGTCTGGTATCACCTGCAAATCTGACCTATTTGCATTGAGTTTCTGAATTCAGATTATTGATGTACATTAGAAATAGTAGCAGTCGCTAAACTGATTCCTCAGACACCTCACTCAGTCGTTCCCCCATCCCCAGAAAACTCCTCTAAAAAGTACCAGTTGTTTTCTTCATTTTAGTAAATTTCTAATCCTTTCTCAAGGTTTACCCTGAATATCCAGAACTTTGAACCTATGTGGAACTATGGCCAGTGTTTTTTGGAAGTCTAGGTACACTGGACTGATTTTTCCTCTGTGATCCTACCCAAAATGAGGTGGGATAGTGGTGGAGAATGAGGTAAAATCAGGCACTGAGGCCCACCATTGCCTCACTGCCCCCACTCCAAGTTTCTCTCTCCCCACCGAGATGCCCCTTCATGCAGATGCAGAGCGGGCCCAGGTCCCCAGGCCATTTCCTTCCTCTTTGCCCTAGTTACAACCATTTCCCGGGACCACTGTGTGCAAGGTGATGGTATGCCTGGGGTAGTGATGATAGTGGCCCTGAGATCAGGGAATGGAGGGAGAGAGAACCTACTAGAGACCTCCTCTTCCTCCATATAGGCCCCCACTCACTTACCTGTGTAGGCCTCAGTCTTTGCCGAGGCCTACAAAGCTACAGCTCTCCCTCTTCCAGAACTTCTGCCATTTTAAATGCCTGGCCACCTTTTTAGGTGTTGCAGCAGCAGTCCTGCCACTGGGATTTTGTGGCTGGCCTCTGGCGGGCTCCCTCCTAAAGGCAGGAAATCTGCTGGGAGCCTGCTGTGCATTTTCATGATTCCTGACCCTGAGAAATGAGTCAGGATTGGAGGGGCAGGCAGCAATCCCGCTCCACTGCTACTGAACCCTGATGAGGAGAATCCAGCTCCTCATGCCATTGGGTTTTCCACAGTGCACTTGGTACGTCGCTTCCTCCGTCAAGGAGGTTGGTCAGGCAGGTTAATCCACTTCTGAATCCATACTGACTGCTAGGTTATTATTGTACAGAGAAGTTTACTCCTGGTAATTGTTTTTGCTTTAATTTCTTTTTGTCAGTTTTCCCTGATTTTCATTTCACATGTGCCAACTGTGGCCATGACAGCAGATGGTCAACCTGCTTCCAGGCCTCTGCTAATGATAAAATAGTCAGTAGAAGGCACAGGAGAGTTCAAATACTCAGCAGAGTGAGGGAATTAAACCTCAGTCAGTGCTCTCCAAGGTACAGGCCAATAGCATTACAACTGACCTGATTTTACCTCTAAAAAAAATGTTGCTTTCTGATTGTTTATTTCAATTATCGTAATAATTCTTGCTAATTCTCAGAACCTGTTCTAAAGAGTAACAATCATGAATATAAACAATTCAGTACGCTTGCTCAGCACAACAACAATGTCACATTATCACATATATATATGTATGTATTGTATTCCAGAATTTTCTAGAAAAATGTACGTAATTCCACACAAATATGTTAGAAAAGCCTCCTGGAATCAGCTGAATAGAATATTGTATCAAACAAATACTATAACATACTTGTGCCAGAAAAGTTTACAATCAAAATGTGTTATACCTTGCACATCAGCATTTGTTAAGTCCCAGTCAATGGGTGTAATCACTTGACCAGACAATTTAAACAACACATGCCAACACTCCAAACACCATCTAATGTATTCTATCAGTGTAATTGAAATTCTCACTTGCAGCAGCACACATTTTCATTACCTTTTGATTAACAGACCAGAAAATGTTATCCAGATTAACATCAGTCTGGAGTGATGATGTCTCATAATTGTCAGTTTAAAGGTTGATTGTGACCTTCAGGTATGGTACAAGACACAGTCAGAATCCAATGACAGGGCGTTAGTAATAAGTATGACATGGACTGACATGGACTTGCCATAGAGTTTGAATGCATGGAGAAAAAGTGCTTGTCAGTACATATCCAGAAGCACTGCAGCTATTTTTCAACATGTCTTCCAATTAACAAAACCACCAGCCCACAGCAAACCTCAGGGCAGTGGAAAATCTATTAAAAGGAAGAATACAAGGTCACTGAATAGAAAAAAAAATCCCTTATCTGGAACAGTCAATACTTCATTGTGATTTACTGCTTTATGTTCAACTATAAAGCTTGAGTTCAGGTGCTTTTATTGGGTACACATATATAATGACAGTATTACCAGCTCTTCTCAGTATCTTTTTTATTGGTGGTGATTATAAATGCCCTTTCCTCATGAATAAATTGAATTTAACTGCCTTAATGACACAGTGTTACCGGCTCGTATTTAAGATGCAAAGCTTTAAGTTAAAAAAAATAGGTGTGATAAAATGTCTGACAATGCAAGATTTTTTTCCCATAGCCACATAAATGGCACACAGCTACGGAGGCTAAAGTCTTTAAGTTATTAAACAGTAAAAATACAGAGACTAGCTTCAGCTGTGTAGTCCGCTGACATGTCCTACTGATCACACTTAATTTCTGCTGCTATTAAAGTCAGCACGCTGATTTATTGCCATGGGTCTTCGTGTTAATTTTCAGCATTGTCAGTAAGTAGTTTTGTCTTCAGCTCTCAAGGTGTTAGGTTATTGACTGAATTTCTTATAAACCCATCGAGTAGCATTTCTGTGTCAAAATAAAATATAAATTAGGATTATGAATTATTCAAATGAATAAATGTTCTCTCCGTACACATTGGTATTTTTAATTTATATATTACTCATCAGTTTTAAATAGAATCATTTTTCCAGATATTATTGAAAAAATACATATTTTGAAAGGTAATGACTTTCTTCAGAATTCAGAAGACCAAGTTGTCCATTATGTGTCTGTCAATTACAGAAAGTTACAGTCAACACTTTCTCTTTCAGGTAACTCTTACAGTTAGAAGTATCAAACTGTTATTTGACCAAGCACTTGTACAATTGTTTCATTGTTAATTCTAACGAGTTAATTATTATGTTTATCTAACAGGAAATTGAGTACTGTAGAATACCAGAGACCTTTCTCCTACCAAATATATGAAAGGTTGCCAAATAAAAGTTTTTTGTTCCCCTTTCTCTCACCAATTTTCTCTGCCAAATTTTCCTACCCTCACCTCCTCTCCTGAAGACGTTGGCCCCTTGCTGGGGTACAGTTCCACAGGCAAAGGATGCCATCCAGAACTTCACCCATTATTCAAATGTGAACATTAGACAGTGAGGGGTGATTTTCAATGGGTGCCCGCCCATGTTACATCAATAGAATGGGCGCTAGGACCCTGACTATCAGGTTGTGATCTCACCTGCCCCTTCCGTGCCGGAAATGCACCTGACACCATTTTGACTCGGGCCTCTTCTTAGGCATCCAGTGTGCCCTCCTGAAATTGGTGGGCACCTATTTAATACATGCAGATCAGAGTCCTGCACTTGTTTATGGACCCAGATGCCATTTTCAACAGCTCTAGTGTCCTATTCATCAGTTCCACAATAGACCCACAAACCAGTCGGGAGAGCGTCTTTCCCTGTGTTGTTCAAAGGGACTAGCAGCTGTTTCAGGTAAATTGCTGGTTTATTCATTTTGACTGCTAGTGTGCTGCTTTTGCTTTTTTAGCTGTGTTGGCTGTTGTAGCTGACATTAAACTCTCCAAAAAGTTACCTGGCTCAGTAAACAGTGGAATTTTGACCAGGAGCTTCTGGCAAACCTTGGGTTGGTGTTATGGGTTTGGTGATTGGTATGGTATTGCGACTGGATGAGGAGGAGGAGAAGGAGGAGGAGCAGCAGGCAAGAGTCTAGAGACCTGCAGCTACAGAGAGATGAGGCAGAAGAAGGGAAGCTCACAGGAAGCCTTACCCCACTAAAGTGTACCGGTGAAGGACTTCAAACGTGTAGTACAGCGAGGGGTAGTGTGTGAGGAGGCTCTGCTTTACCAGAGAGGCCATCACAGAGCTATGTCACCTGCTGCATCACCAACTGCATCCCAGGCCTAGGTCACAGTCTTTGGTTCTGAAAGTAACTTTGACCCTGAAATTTTATACGACAACACACAGCGCATTATGCAGGCCTGTGCCAGGTATCCTGGCAGCTGTCATGATGCCTTCATCTTGTGCCAGTCCTCAATTCTCCTCTTTCACGCAAACAAAACAAAAGCATGGGTCTTTCAGTTAAATCGTATTTCCTGGTCAACAAATACTCACAAAACAAATTCTGCACAACAAGAATTCCATAAAAGACTGTTATTGATAATGTGCATTCACACATCCAGAGACTAATGATCACCCTGGGGAAAACCCCTAGTGGCTGACATTAGTGCTTTTCTACCTATTCTGATACTCCTATGAGGTGCTACTCTGGTGACTTCAGCATGGAAGGTGACAGGCTGCTGAGCCTCTGATCAGGGCACTTTAGATGACCACCTCAAGCAAGTTTGACCTGAAAGGGCCCGGCTGCAGACTGCAGCATCTCAGTTATGGCTGGGGCAGTCTGACACTAGGATTGGCATTGATTGAAGGGTTCACAAGGGAGCCGTTACACTGTCATCCTGAGAGAGGACAGCAAGAGCTTCTCATATGGCACCACTTGCCTGGGACTTCAATGGAAATAAAAATTGGGTGAGATGTAAAGCGAGCTGCCGATTCGCTATCACCCATTTTACACTATCAGACAAAGTCAAAATCTACCCCATTGAGTCTGGAGCTTGCCATAAATCAATGTCTATGGGATTTGCATCACAAGCAAAATTTTGCATTATAATAAGACAGGAGCACAATCCCCAGTGCACAGCAAAGCTCACTCCGGAGGTAGAAATGGCATTTTGTTTTCTTGGAATTGTCACTGTTGTTAATTCATGAAATAAGATAGACTTACAGGTATACAGCTTTTGCTCCTTCCTTCCCGCCAAAAAATCTCTGATGAATATTTTTAAACATCACTTTATCAGGTCTTGTTCTGCACCAGAAAGAGAAGAATTCTGTTATTTACACAAGAGCCATTAACTCTGGATGTGGTTTAAAGGAGAAAGGAAAGGCTTCAGTGCTAACGTTGCTGACCTGCTCCTTTTGCTGTCTGCTTTAGCACAATTTAAATTCCCTCATGTTGTAATTGGCAAAGTGGTGTGAGAAACAGAAAAGCCATCACTGAGGTATTGGAGCAAAGCTTTTCACAAGGCTTTGCTTTGCTCCAGTACCTGACCTGAAAATCTGTCTGCACCAAGTGTGCCAATGAGAATATTTTGCTCTGAGGGCTTTTTACTTTGCCTTAGCTGTATTCAGAGTATGAGGATGTGTTGCATTGGCTAGCGTGGAATTACTCTGCATGTCTCTGAGATATGTCTGTCAGCTATGATTGCATTGTCTGGAAAGAACAACTTTATTTCTTGAAGAGCAAAGAGCAACAAAGGCTACAATGAGCTACATTTAGTCCCTGCTGAAATTTGGGAATATTTAACTATTTCATTCCTGCAAAAAGCTGAACATTTAAGCTACAAGACTGGGTATAGTCATGTGTATTTGTGATACAGATGCACAGAAAAATAACAAAACATTGTGACATTCAAGCTGCTTCTAAATTGCGATGTCATTCCTGGCCAATGAAGAGCACAGTTTTATGATTTCAGAAAATAATGTCAGAGACCTGAGCAATGGCTAGAACATAAAAGTACAGCACACCCCATTGTCATGACAACTATCAGACCCGAACAGCCAGCATTGGGATCCAGCATTCAAAATCCGTTTTCAATAATGACGAATGAGCTTTTACTCTATAAGATGCAATGGTTCAGAAACTAAGCAGGGGTTCTCCCAGTCTTCTGCTATAACTCCAGCAGGAGTCCAGCAGAACCTCCAGGGAAACAGTGTTTAGCCCTACAACCCTCCGAGATCTCTGCGCTCCTCTGGCCTCTTACGCATCCCCGATTTTCATCGCTCCACCAATTTCAGCCATGCCTTCAGCTGCCTAGGCCCTAAACTCTGAAATCCTCTCCCTACACCTCTCCGCCTCTCTACCTCTCTTTCCTCCTCTAAGACGCTCCTTGAAACCTACCTCTTGGACCAAACTTTAGGTCACTTCTCCTAATATCTCTTTACATGGCTCAGTGTCAAATTTCGTTTTGATAAGGCTCCTGTGAAGTGTCTTGAGAATACATTAAAGACAGTATATAAATGCAAGTTATAGTTGTTGTTTTCAGCATTTATGCCATTTCCCTGGGAATTTAGCCAGTAGTGTTTGTCTATTGATTAGTTTCCATCAGTAAAACTGTTCGACTTACTTCCTGAAGGCTCAATGGCTAAATTATAACCCCTGCTCTGGTATTTCCCTGTTACATAGAAACATAGAAGATAGGAGCAGGAGTAGGCCATTCGGCCCCTCGAGCCTGCTCCGCCATTCGATGAGATCATGGCTGATCATCGAAACTCAGTACCCTGTACCTGCCTTCTCCCCATTTCCCTTGATACCTTCAGCTTAAAGAAATATATCTAACTCATTCTTGAATATATTTAATGACTTGGCCTCAACTACCTTCTGTGGTAGAGAATTCCACAGGTTCACCACTCTCTGGGTGAAGAAATTCTTCCTAATTTCTGTCCTAAATGGCTTACCCCTTATCCTTAGATTATGACCCCTGGTTCTGGACTCTCCGACCATCGGGAACATTCTTCCTGCATCTAGTTTGTCCAGACCTGTCAGAATTTTATATGTTTCGATGAGATCCCCTCTCATTCTTCTATACTCCAGTGAGTATAAGCCTAATCGACCCAATCTCTCCTCATATGTCATTCCTGCCATCCCAGGTATCAGCCTTGTGAATCTTCGCTGAACTCCTTCCATGGCAAGAACATCCTTCCTCAGATAAGGCGACCAAAACTGCACACAGTACTCAAGGTGTGGTCTCACCAAGGCCCTGTACAACTGCAGCAGGACATCCCTGTTCCTATACTCAAACCCTTTCGCTATGAAGGCCAACATACCATTTGCCTTCTTCACCGCCTGCTGCACCTGCATGCTTACCTTCAGCGACTGGTGCACAAGGACACCCAGGTCTCGTTGCACTTCCCCTTCTCCCAATCTATTGCCATTCAGATAATAGTCTGCCTTTCTGTTTTTGACACCAAAGTGGATAACCTCGTATTTATCCACATTATATTGCATCTGCCACGCTTCTGCCCACTCACCCAACCTGTCCAAATCATCCTGGAGTTTCTCAGTATCCTCCTCGCAGCACACACGCCCACCCAGCTTTGTGTCATCTGCAAACTTGGAGATATTACATTTAGTTCCCTTATCTAGATCATTAATGTATATTGTGAATAGCTGGGGTCCAAGGACCGAACCCTGCAGTACCCCACTAGTCACTGCCTGCCACTCGGAAAAAGACCCATTAATTCCTACTCTCTGCTTTCTGTCCGCCAACCAGTTCTCTATCCAAGTCAATACCTTGCCCCCAATCCCATGTGCCTTAACTTTACACGCTAATCTCTTATGCGGGACCTTATCGAAAGCCTTTTGAAAGTCCAAATACACCACATCTACTGGTTCTCCCTTATCTATTTTCCCAGTTACATCCTCAAAAAATTCCAGTAGATTAGTCAAGCACGATTTACCTTTTGTAAATCCATGTTGACTTTGTCCGATCCTGTCACTGTTTTTCAAGTGCTCAGCTATTACATCCTTTATAATGGACTCTAGCATTTTCCCCACTACCGATGTCAGGCTTACCGGTCAATAATTCCCCGCTTTCTCTCTACCACCCTTTTTGAATAGTGGGGTAACATTAGCTACCCTCCAATCCATGGGTACAGTTCCAGATTCCATCGAATGTTGGAAGATAATCAGCAATGCATCTACTATTTCTAGGGCCACTTTCTTAAGTACCCTAGGATGTAGATTATCAGGCCCTGGGGATTTATCGGCCTTCAATCCCGTCAATTTCCCTAACACCATTTCCCTGCAAATACTGATTTATTTCAGTTCCTCCCTTTCATCAGACCCTATGTTCTCCAACATCTCTGGGAAGCTATTTGTGTCCTCCTTTGTGAAGACAGAACCAAAATATGCATTTAATTGGTCTGCCATTTCTTTGTTCCCCATTATAACTTCCTCCGCTTCTGACTGCAAGGGACCTACACTTGATTTCACTAATCTTTTTCTCTTCACATATCTATAAAAGCTCTTACAGTCAGTTTTTATGTTCCCTGCAAGCTTACTTTCATATTCTATTTTCCCCTTCTTAATTAATCCCTTTGTCCTCCTTTGTTGAATCCTAAACTGCTCCCAATCCTCAGGGTTACTGCTTTTTCTGGCCAATTTATATGCCCTCTCCTTGGATCTTATGCTATCCCTAATTTCCCTTGTTAGCCATGGTTGAGTCACCCTTTTTGTTTTATTCTTATGCCACACGGGGATGAACAAATTCTGTAGTTCATCCATGCAGTCTTTGAATGTTTGCCATTGCCTATCCACCGTCAACCCTTTGAGTGACATTCCCCAATCAATCCTACCCAATTCGCGCCTCATACCATCGTAGTTTCCTTTATTTAAATTCAGGACCCTAGTCTCTGATTCAACTACTTCACTCTCCATCCTAATGAAGAATTCTATCATATTATGATCACTCTGACCCAAGGGGCCTCGTACAACAAGATTGCTAATTAATCCTTTCTCATTGCATAATACCCAGTCTAAGATGGCCTGATCTCTGGTTGGTTCCTCGACATATTGTTCCAGAAAACCATCCCGTAAACATTCTAGGAATTCCTCCTCCACAGTATTTTTACTAATTTGGTTAGCCCAATCTATATGTAAATTAAAGTCACCCAAGATGACTGCTGTGCCCTTACTGCATGCTTCTCTAATTTCCCTTTTAATGCCGTCCCCAACCTCTGTTGAAACTTTATGACCATTTGCCATTGTTATATTCAAAGCATTCTACTTCACACTTTGTTACATTGAACTGCACATGCCATTGATTCAACTGTTTGCTTAATCTATGTACTTTTGTAATTTTTCGTGCTTTTCGCAATTCATTATGCCTTCCAGCTTAAAATCATTTAGAAACTTGAATATTCTCCCCTCTAATACAAAGTCAGGTCATTTGTACAGGTAGGACCCCAGTTCCAACCTCTCAGGGACACCACCTGTAATTTTCTGCCAATCCAAGAATGTCCTTTTTATCCCAATTTGCTGCCTCCTGACTCCCCATCAAATTTCTATCTATAGCATGGGGTTTCTTCTAATTCCAATGGGTGGAACCTTTTTTATTTGCTCTTGGAATGTGGGCAACACTGACAAGGCAGTTTTTTATTGCCCATTCCTAGTTGCCCTAAAGCAATTAAGAGTCAACCACGTAATGTGGGACTGGAGGCACGTGTAGGCTGACTCAGTAGTAATGGCAGGTTTCCTTCCTTGAAGGACACTGGTGAACCAGTTATGCTTTTAGCACAATCTGGCAACTTTCATGGTCATTTTCTGATACTAGCCCACAAATTACTAGACATTGTTGAATTCAATTTTACAACTCATAACATCTGGGTTACTAGTCCAGTACCATTGCATTAGGTTACCGCATCAAATGCCTTCTGAAAATCCATGTGTCTGTTGTACATTGATCTTCCTCTATCTATAACCACAATGACTCCATCAAGGAGCTCTTTTAAGTTAATTAACCATGTAGGAAAGGGAAGAACCTTTCCCAAAGTGATGCTGTCTCTCCCTAATCAGTTAATATTTTTCAAGTGCTCACTTATTCCGTCACTTATAATGAAATCTAGCAATTTTCCCACCACTGGTATTAAACTCACTGGTCTATAGTTACTTGTTTTTTTTCCCTTCCATCCTTTTTGACAAATGGTGCAATATTTCCAACCCTTCAATTATTGATATTATCCTTGAATGTAAGGAACTTTGAATGTTTATAACTAATGCATCACCTATTTCTTTCCACACCTATGGGTGGAAAATATCTGGGCGAGGAAATTTGTCTTCCTTCCATCTCATTGGGCCAGAATTTGATGTAGCAGGGCATCTAATGGTATCTGCCATTAGTTAGACTTGCCATTGCATGTGTAGGTTTTAAAAGTTTTTGCACGGCAAGATGCTGAGAGTGTGAGCTGATAACATCGCAGCGAGGGAAACAGGGCACCTGGGACCTGAGTGAACGGGGAAAACAACTGTGTATCTCCTTAACCAATCAGATTGAAGCATTGAGAAATAAACAGTGCAAGGACTGAGAAAGAAGTGTAAATTAAAGTGGGTGAATTCAATGTCAATTCAGGTACGGAAAGTGAAATAAAGTGACGGAAAGAAAGATTGGATTAAGAGAGAGAGAAAATGAGTTAGAAAGGAAAAGTTAAAAAAAAGTTTTACATTTTTAATTTGACATTTAAAAAATCTCCAACAACAATTCATACCTGAAAGAATGAGACTCCACACTTGTAACAGTGCCAGAGAGGTTGACTAGCAGTAATTAACAATGGGTACTTAGACTTGAAATGACAAGACTTAACTTTCTGTAGCGAGTTTAGTTTGTATCTATTGCGCAAATACAGCAACTTCACTTCATTCAATGTATGTCATTGGTAAGGCAGACAGCAAAATTCCATTTCGCGAAGCTAATGGCAGAGCGGCGCAACTCGGACAGCAACTTTTGGGTACTGTCATTTAACTGCGCATCTGCCCCTCGCCTGAAGTTGCTGTACCATTTATGCTTAAATACTGTAACGGTAGCGCCATTAGCCTCGCCGTTATTTTGACAGCAAAATCAGGGCTAGTAGTTTTTCCTTTGCAGTGTTTTCTGTTTAAAGTATTTTTTTGAATTCATCTCCAACACTAATCTTCAGTCTTACTTGTACCATTGGTATGGTATCTTCCTCTTCCATCAAACACCAAACAAAATATTTTTGCAGTAGCCCTTACTGCATACTTAAATCCATTTTTAATGGGCCTATCTCTACTCCACCACATCATTTTTCTTAATGTACTAATAAAACTTTTCCTATTACCAGTAATACAATTTCCAAGTTTTTGTTCATACTTTTTACATTCTTCATTATTTTCTTGGTCCTTTTGTTGCTTTGTGTAATCCCCCAGTCATCATTTTCACCATTTTTCTTTGCCCCTGTATAACCTTCTCTTCCATACTCTCATAAACGGTGGTTGCATCACTCAGAAATACCTCTTTTGCATTTCAGATTTACCAACGGATTTGTTAAAGGCAAATCGTGTTTAACCAACTTGATCAAGTTTTTTGATGAGGTAACAGAGAGGGTTGATGAGGGAAATGCGGTTGATGTGGTGTACATGGATTTCCAAAAGGCATTCGACAAAGTGCCACATAATAGGCTTGCCAGCAAAGTTGAAGCCCATGGAATAAAAGGGACAGTGGCAGCATGGATACGGAATTGGCTAACTGACAGGAAATAGAGAGTAGTGGTGAACGGTTGTTTTTCGCACTGGAGGAAGGTATACAGTGGTGTTCCCCAGGGGTCGGTACGAGGACCACTGCTTTTCTTGATATATATTAATGACTTGGACTTGGCAGTACAGGGCACAATTTCAAAATTTGCAGATGACACAAAACTTGGAAGTATAGTGAACAGTGAGGAGGATAGTGATAGACTTCAAGAGGACATAGACAGGCTGGTGGAATAGGCGGACACGTGGCAGATGAAATTTAATGCAGAAAAGTGCGAAGTGATACATTTTGATAGAAAGAATGAGGAGAGGAAATATAAACTAAAGGGTACAATCCTAAAGGGGGTGCATGAACAGAGAGACCTCAGGGTATATGTGCACAAATCATTGAAGGTGGCAGGGTAGGTTGAGAAAGCAGTTAAAAAAGCTTATGGGATCTTGGGCTTCATGAATAGAGGTGTCGAGTACAAAAGCGTGGAAATTATGATGAACTTGTATAAAACATTGGTTCGGCCTCAACTGGAGTATTGTATCCAATTCTGGGCACTGCACTTTAGGAAGGATGTGTCGGCCTTAGAGAGGGTGCAGAAAATATTTACGAGAATGATTCCAGGGATGAGGGACTTCAGTTACATGGATAGACTGGAGAAGCTGGGGTTGTTCTCCTTACAGCTGAGAAGATTGAGAGGAGATTTGATAGAGGTGTTCAAAATGATGAGGGATCTAGACAGAATAGATAGACAGAAACTGTTCCCATTGGCAGAAGGGTCGAGAACCAGAGGACACAGATTTAAGGTGATAGGCAAAAGAACCAAAGGTGACATAAGAAAAAACTTTTTTTACACAGCGAGTGGTTAGGATCCGGAATGCACTGCCTGAAAGGGTGGTGGAGGCAGACTCAATCACGGCTTTCAAAAGGGAGTTGGATAAGTACCTGAAAGAAAAAACATTTCAGGGTTACGGGGAAAGGGCGGGGGAGTGGGACTAGCTGAGGTGCTCTTGCAAGGAGCTGGCATGGGCTCGACGGGCGGAATGGCCTCCTTCCATGCTGTAACCATTCTATGATTCTATGAACTAACAATATCTCCCTTCAAAGTTAGCCATGTGGTTTGTGATTCTCCTTTCTCTCCTTCAAGGCTAATAATAAAGTTAACCACATTCTGGCCACTATTCTCAAGATGCTTCCTCAAAACCAGATTTCTAACTATTCGTTTTTCATAACTAAACCAAGTACCACCTGCTCCCTTGAGAGTTTTATGACATACTACTTTAGGATACGACCTTGAATATGCTCAATCAATGCATTTCCTTTTGTACTTGTGCTATTAATTCTTTCCCTATCTATAGGCAAGTTAAAAACTCCCATTATCACCACATATTTCTTCTTACAGGTCTCCCTGATCTGCATATACATACATTCCTCTGCTAATTCATCAAAATCAGAAGGTCTATAAAACAATGGCAACACTGTTTTGTGTCTTTTCCATAGTTCTAGCCATACTGATTCCACGAGCCAATAACACTCATTTCGATCCCTCATTTCTACCACGATGATGATATCCTTTGATAATATTCCCTCCTCCCTCCACTGTTCTTATTCTCTCTATTTTAAAATTCCTATAACCTGGTGTTACATATTTCCAATCTTGGCAAAACTGCAGCTAGGTCTCTGGATGCATTGAAGTGTGAATCCAGCTAGAGGGATATGATGCTCCCACGTCAGACCACTCTAAATGGATTCATAATTCTATTTTACTGGTAATGAACATAGGGGAAAAATTGAGTCGCGCCCCCTTTAGGGAGCTAACTTAGCCGGGGTGCTACTTTTAGCGCCCCCGTGGCCCAAATTCATCGGTAGCACCCCAAGAAGGAAGCGGGGTGCTACTGGAAGCGCCCCGCCTCCCACTTGGGGCGCTGCGAGTGAACGTCACGGCACTACGTGCTGCAGAGCCACGCTCCGTGGCACATCACGCCGCGGTACTGCAGGCCTTCCTCCCCTTCTTAAAGGAGGGACCTTGCGCAGCGCAACCCGGGGCCCAGCTGGGCCACCAGAGATCGGAGTGCCGGCAAAAGAGCCCGGCAGTCAAGAGAAGTGCCGGGCTCACGGAGCGCAACCAACACTCCGCGGGGGGGGCTGGTCAGGAGGCCGGGGATGGCAACGGGGGCAGGTGCTGGCAGGCGGCCAGCAACAAATATGGTCGCCCAGCACCTCGCCTTTAATTAGTAGCGCCCTGGCCGCAGGTAGGCCCCCCTGACCCCGTCAGACATAGCATGCGCCGGTAAGTCAGGGGACGCTACCGAAGATCGCGGCTGGGGCGCGAGCGGGGCGCTGCGCACGGCGATGATGTCATCGCTGGTGGCGCAGCGCTGCGGGGCACTAACGGTTACCGCCACCACTAACCTTCTGCTGAATTTCACGGGAGGCGTTGGCGTCGCCGCGCCTGGGCGCTAGTTGCTTTGCGCCCTGTGGGCGCTAACGGGAGGCGCAAAGCAACCAAATTTTTAGGTCAGGCTGTTTGGTTGACTGCTTTCCTTCTCTCAGTTTCTCTTCTTGTGCCTCCCTTTTTTGCTGATTACTTATCATCTGTCTTAATTTCTGTATAATTTCCTGCATCCACTATGCAGGATTTTTCCTTCCCTCATTATATCTATTTTGAAGTCTTGATTTCCACCCCGCCCCACACACATACACACATATTACTAGTTTAAGTACACCCCACTGCTCTATTTGTCCTCTTTGTGAGGACATTTGTGCCAGTTCAGTGAGGTGCAGCTGTCTATCTATATAGCTTCCCCCTCCCCAAGAACTTGTCCCAGTATCTCAGGAATTTGAAACATTGCCTTCTACACCACTTTTAAGCCATGCGTTGATGTGTTAAAGGTTTCTCCCTAAGTGGCCTAGTACATGCTACCAGGAATAACCCTGAGATTTAAAATTATTTTCATAGAAATAAAAAGTTGTAAAAATTGGAAATAAATAAGGAATTCAGACACAAATACATCACAAAAGGTAAAAGACATATAGGCACTGATAATGTAATCCAACAAGTTGGGCCGTATGGCCTGTTTCTGTGCTGTACACTCAATCTAACCCGACCTATGATGCACTAAGTTTGTTTTTCTTTGTTCATGGAATGTGGGCATCGCTGGGAAGGCCAGCATTTATTGCCCATCCTGAGTTGCCCTTGAGAAGGTGGTGGTGAGCCGCCTTCTTGAACCGCTGCAGTCCGTGTGGTGAAGGTACTCCTACAGTGCTGTTAGGGAGGGAGTTCCAGGATTTTGACCCAGCAACGATGAAGGATCGATGATATACTTCTAAGTCAGGATGGTGTGTGACTTGGAGGGGAACTTGGAGGTGATGGTGTTCCCATGCGCCTGCTGCCCTTGTCCTTCTAGGTGGTAGAGGTCACGGGTTTGGGAGGTGCTGCCGAAGAAGCCTTGGCGAGTTGCTGCAGTGCATCTTGTAGATGGTACACACTGCAGCCACGGTACGCCGGTGGTGGAGGGAGTGAATGTTTAAGGTGGTGGATGGGGTGCCAATCAAACAGGCTGCTTTGTCCTGAATGGTGTCGAGCTTCTTGAGTGTTGTTGGAGCTGCACTCATCCAGGCAAGTGGAGAGTATTCCATCACACTCCTTACTTGTGCCTTGTAGATGGTGGAAAGGCTTTGGGGAGTCAGGGGAGTGCTTGCCTATTCAGTTGTCCTGCATTCTGTGTTGGAAACTACCCAAAAACTATGAGCAAGGCTCATCAAGACCCCAAATACATGCAAATTAGGGGATCACCCATTTCCAATGGGTGCTTGAGGGAAAACCCACTTCAATAATCTAAAATTTTAGGATGGCCCTCTCCTTGTTATAGGACCATCATTAATTGAATGTCCATCTTTGAAGAGGGCTCCAACAGCCATTTCTTCAATGGGTATTTTGGGCCCCATGGCTTTAGAAGAAAATACACACTGTTGTAAGGGCAGACATAAGAACATAAGAAGTAGGAGCAGGAGTCGGCCATACGACCCTTCAGGCCTGCTCCGCCATTCAATAGGATCATGGCTGATCCAAACCCAGACTCACGTCCACTTCCCTGCCCGCTCCCCATAACCCTTAATTCCCTTATCAGCTAGGAAACTGTCTATCTCCGTTTTAAATTTATTTAATGTCGCAGCTTCCACAGCTCTCTGAGGTAGCAAATTCCATAGATTTACTACCCTCTGAGTGAAGAAGATTCTCCTCATCTCAGTTTTGAAACGGCAGCCCCTTATTCTAAGATTATGCCCCCTAGTTCTAGTCTCACCCATCAGTGGAAACATCCTCCCCGCATCCACCCGATCAAGCCCTCTCACAATCTTATATGTTTCGATAAGATCACCTCTCATTCTTCTGTATTCCAATGAGTAGAGGCCCAATCTACTCAACCTTTCCTCATAAGTCAACCCCCTCATCTCCGGAATCAACCAAGTGAACCTTCTCTGAACTGCCTCTAGAGCAAGTATATCTTTTCTTAAATATGGAAACCAAAACTGTACACAGTATTCCAGGTGTGGCTTCACCAGTACCCTGAATAGCTGAAGCAAGACTTCCCTGCTTTTATACTCCATCCCCCTTGCAATAAAAGCCCAGATTCCATTGGCCAGTTCTTTATTGGTTGCCGACTCCCTGCATTCCAGACTTCACACTCCCAATGTGCCTCTTAGTGCATCATGCACTGCACATCAGGACCACCCAAAAAATATTTAAATGAGCTGACCTTGCATTATCATGTGAGTTCATCCCTCTAGGGAGCAGACACATGGGCCAGAATTTTGTTTACCTGGACGGGTCGGGTGCGGGTGGTCACCGTGGCATGTCGCGACCCCGTTGTTGATTCCATCCCGCTCCTGAAATCGACTTTGCATTAATGGGGCCTGTTAAGCCCGCCCTGTGTGTTACCCAGCCCTATAAAATGGTGCGGGTCTGATGACGTCATCGATGATGCATTTTCAGCTGGGATATTTAAAGGAGCCATGGCCATATTGCATTTGAAGGTTCATCTAGAATCTAGGAGTGTGCAGGCAGCACACTGCACCATTGGAGTATTGCAAACATTTCCAGAGATGACTGCTCAGAGACAGGGCTGCACCCAGGTTCTCCAATGACTCTCTCCATATGGGGGGAGTCAGAGCATGCAGGGAGGTCCTCTTCCCTTCTAATGAGTGGAAGAGACCTCCCCAGGTGACCAAAACAGCCTGGCTCCAAATAGCAGAGGAGGTAAACAGCAGGGATGTTGCGAGGAGGACCTGGGTGCAGTGCCACAAACATTTCAATGATCTCATTAGATCAGGAAAGGTGAATACAAAGCCACACCCAACTTCATCCTGCTGTGCCTCTCATCGCACCCCATCACTCTGCCTTCCCAACCCTGCTGCTGCACATCCTTACTCACACCAACATGCCTTGCACGTCCACCCATCCCTCTCTCACTATTTACATACTCAGATCCCCATCTGACTAGCCCACCCCTCATACTCACCCTCATCCTAATGAAATCATACCAACTAACAACACACAAGAAGGCCACTTGGCGTTGGCACCCCACTCCATTATAGTCTCCCTCTAAAGATTTACCCCTTCCATTCCTTACACTCATTCCATCACTCTCACTCAACCTTCTCTTCTTTCCCTCCTTGCAGGAAAAGGGAGCCCACAATAAGAGGGAGAGGGAGAGAACCGGAGGTGGAACGCCATCATTGACAACCCTGATAACAGCAGAGGAGGCTGCCTTAGAAGTTTCGGGAGTTACCGAGCAGCTGGAGGTGGGAGATGGAGAGAGGGAGACATCTCAGCAACCTGGTGACAGAATTACATATCATACAACTACATGGCATACATCAGTCACTCATATGGGGACTGATGTCAGTAGCCAGTGAATGTTCATCCTGTGCATAATAGTATCTGTACCCATTCTTCATATGACATATCTAAGTCATCTCTTTACTATCCCACAGGTCCATCAAGAGCTCCCCCCCACTGTCCAGGAGGAAGAGGAAGACGACTCCTCAGAGCAGCCTCCAGCCTCTGAGGGCGCAGTGTCACCAGACATAAGCGCACCCAGCACTAGCGCAGATACGCACACCTCGGTGGGTCCCACACGAGATAGAGTAGTGCTGTCTCATGACGTCTCACAACTCACAAGTGAGCAAGAGCAGATGGTGGAGACAGGGACAGCAATGGAGACTCCGTGCCAGAGGGCGCAGGACGCTCTCAGCTCTGCTCAGCTGCATGCAGACACTGAACCTCGGGGGCCATCCAGAAAGAGGGCGATCCTGGAGGTGCAGCAAAAAGTGCAGGAGGCTTTGACAGGTTTTGCAAGCGTGATGTCTGCAAATGTGCAGAAAATGGGGGAGTCCATCTCCAACTTGAGCACCACCGTGTCGTAGGCGATGGCGACTGTAGGCTCTTCCATGGATAGGATGGCCACCTGCATGGAGCAGCTAATGCGCCACTCACAGGAGCACATGCTATCTATGGAGAATAGATGGCTGTCTATGAAGAATACATGGCAGAGGCTCATAGGCCTCCTCTCTAGGAGGGATGTCAACGTGGATATGGGTCCTCATGGCCCCACTGGTGTCATGCAAGGTGCTCTCCAGCTCCATGCTAGCAGGGAAGTGCAGATGACCCATGAGAGGGATGATGGTGAGAGGGCACATGGAAGTGGGGGCTCCTCTCAAAGCGCTCACACTTCTCTTTCGTTGCTACCCCCTCAGTCAGAGCACCAGATGCCTCCTCAGACAGTGATGGCCGAGTCTGCCCCTGCACAGTCATAGGAGCAGCAGACTTTAGAGGGGCCATCAGATGCTCCAAAACCCAGAGGATGTCCGCCAAGAGTGTCTAAGCAGTTGCAGTAGGGAAGTGAGCAGGCTACCTCTAACTCTGCTGTAGCACTTCGTAGAAGCACGCGTAAGAGAAAGATGACACACAAGTAGATTCACAAGGGTAGCCACTTGAGTGTTTTATTCAATGTTTCTGTTGTGGCGGATCGCCACCTAAACGGGCGCAATCCACTTTTCCGTCCGTGGACAATAAATCGAGCACCTTGCCTTTAAGGCGCATGCTGCCTTTAAGGCATGAAAAAGGAGTGGGCGTCGCCCTCAGTGTGAACTTAAAAAGAGCGGGCGTCGCCCTCAACCAGTAGGGTTTTGCAGAGAGAAGTTGTAGCAGCCATTTTGCCAAGGAGTATGTAATTAAAAGCCATGTGCTCCACATATTGACTCGGCCTCAATTCGTGCTTCGCGGCAGCCACAACACTGTAAAGTTTCCGTTAGTGTGATGTCACACATAAAAATATTTGGGCTAGAAATTCGTTATAGCCAAGGCATGGGCGGTGTCAGTAGAAAAGTTGAAGAATTAGTGCCAGGCGCAAATGTTTTAGACTGCACGCAAAAGTCGTAATCACTGCTCAATAAAATGATTGGAGCCCTAAATCAAGTCTTAAAACCCAAGTTCATTGGCGTTACACTCAAATGGTGGACCAATATCGGGTTCAGTCTAATCGCAGCTCATCATTGCCACAGGCTTTTTTCACCTCTTAAAGGGGAGGTTCATTGATGTTGTACAACCTCATTCTCAGCATTGCTGGCTGTGCAGCTGCCTCAGCAAGCAGAAGCAGAACAATGAGTAGGAGCCGGCAGACTGAACCAGGTGTGCTCATGGCAGATCCACGCCCCAGGAAGAGAGGCCGCAGATTCTCCGATGAAGCATTGGAAGCATTGGTTTTCACTGTGGAGAGACGGAAGGTGGTGCTCTACCGGGCAAGTGGCAGGAGGTCCACACCACAAGTCTTCCACACCATGTGGAGGGAGGTAGCACAGCACGTCTCGTGCAGCACTGTGGTCTCCAGGACCCACACACAGTGCAGGAAGAAATTTAATGACCTCACTCGGGTGGTCAGGGTGGGTGAATGCTTCAACAAATGCTACATACAACCATCTGTACCACAATCTTCACACACTGCCCAAAGCACCACACCCTCTGCACTCACCCACCAACAATCTCCACCTACCAACACGCACACCCACATCTCACACCTTGCACACAATGACAGCTATTCATCTATGGAGGGCACATCTCCCAAAAACATTGCTCCACACTCACTCATACACTTTCCTTTCTCTTGCAGGCCAAGGTGGCTCACAACAGGAGGGAGCAGGAGTGCACAGGCGGGGGACAAGCTGAGACCAAACCACAGTCTGTGCTGGAGAATAGAGTGCTGCAGATCATTGGGCGCAAGGTAGTGGGTGCCGTGGCCACCGGCGATGTTGACCACCCTGGGGACAACAACGGTATGTTCATCCCTACTCCTTCTTCTCACATCCCACTTCCCCCTCACCCCACATGCGTTTTGCACTTTCCAGCTAATCATGCTGCATGCATGCATTTCTCCCCTTCCTGCCCCCTCCACTCACCTTAACCCGACTCTTGTGCCTTTATGCTTTCAGATAATCAGCAAACACCTGAGCAGGCTATCCTTGAGGGCACTGTAGAGAGCGAGGCGGGAGAAGAGGAGGAGGAAGAACACACTGTGTCACTGTATGTCTCACCCGCAGACACCAGCTCAGATACTGCCCTACTGTCAACAAGGGCAGACGTCGATGGCGAAGTCCAACACCGCCTTCAGTGTGCCAGTGCAGCCTTCAGTCGCCTGAGGAAGAGAGTGTTTGAAGACCAGGACCTCAAACCCAGCACCAAGCTCATGGTCTACAGAGCAGTAGTAATACCCGCCCTCCTGTATGCTTCAGAGACATGGACCATGTACAGCAGGCACCTCAAAGCACTGGAGAGATACCACCAACGCTGCCTCCGCAAGATCCTGTCAATCCATTGGCAGGATCGGCGCACCAACGTCAGTGTTCTCGCTCAGACCAACATCCCCAGCATTGAAGCTTTGACCAATCTCGATCAGCTCCGATGGACGGGCCACATCATCCACATGCCTGATACGAGACTCCCAAAATAAGCGCTCTACTCGGAGCTCCGACATGGCAAGAGAGCCCCAGGTGGGCAGAGGAAACGCTTCAAGGACACCCTTAAAGCCTCCTTGAAAAAGAGCAACATCCCCACTGACACCTGGGAATCCCTGGCCCAAGACCGCACAAAGTGGAGGAGAAGCATCCGGGAAGGTGCCAAACACCTCAAGTCTCTTCGCCGGGAGCAAGCGGAAGCCAAGCGCAAACAGTGGAAGGAGCGCACGTCAACCCAAGCACCCCACCCACCCGCCCCTTCAACCACCGTCTGCCCCACCTGTGACAGAGACTGTAGGTCCCGCATTGGACTCATCAGTCACCTGAGAACTCATTTTTAGTGTGGAAGCAAGTCATCCTTGGTTCCGAGGAACTGCCTAAGGAGAAGAAGAAGAGATACTGGCAGTACGCGTTCTTTAGAGGCTAGTATAGTAGCGGGATCTGCACAGGGTAAGGCACCAGGGATGAGTGAGCTGCAGCAAGGCCAGGGGAAAGGGGTAGCTCAGGGGCCAGCTCCACGGAAAGCGAGTTCGCACACGAGTTCTGCTGCACAGGACTCAGATGAGGACCTCGATAGGGAGGCCTTTCGAAGAAGGGTGATGGGCATGTACACGGAGATGAAAAGTGCAATAGCAAGGGTGCCCGAGAGCCGCTTAGCAATGGTAAGGAGCGTGGAGGAGTCCGCCTCCAACATTGCACAGAGCTCTGCACACATCATGGAGCCCATCATTTCCAGTCTGCAAAGGATGGTGGACTCCCAGAGAGACCATGGTGACCCAGACCTGATGCCACGTGTGATGGGCATTCTGGCAGCTTCCATTGCAGCACAGGCGGAAGTGATGCAATGCCTTTGTGCTGTAATGCAGTCTGTGCTTGGTGGCATCCAATCGCAGACTGCTCTCATACAGTCTCAGCTTAATGCCATGCAAGCTCTGACTGCTGCCATCGTGGCTGGGTCTACCACCGTCGACCGGGGCTTTCGCGGTGTCGCAGCTGGCCTGCAATCTGTGCTCCAACAGATTGCTAGGGATGCTGAGGTGCTGCCCCGGGGGAGTGGCAGTGGGTCAGCGGAGCAGGAAGCTGCTGTCCTCTCTCAGGATGACAGCATTCCTGCTCCCACCATTGCCACTCCGCTATTGCCCTTGTCGCTGCCTGTCATCCAGCCAGCCCAGACTGCTGCCGCCCATGTTGAGGTGGTGCAGTCTACAGCCAGCCCTTGCAGGTCCAGAACTGGTCGAGGGCGTCCTGCAAGGCCATCTGAAGACTCCCGCACGGACACGCAGCAGCCTTCCACCAGCCGTGATGCAGCCACTGGGCCAACACTTCGTAGGAGCACCAGAGTAGGCAAAGGCACAGTAACGCGAGGCACGAAGGGATTGCACAAGGGTGAATAGTTATTATTTTTGTTGTAAATATGTGTTCACTGATTTTTGATAAATTTATTAATTCAGTTTGGATTCTTTTGTGGTGTGTCTCATTTTAGCTTTGCTCTGTGATATGGCCTGTGACAGGGATGGAATGATGGGGATGTGGTGAGCAATGGGGATCTGGGGTTTAATTCATTCAAACTGCAGTCTGATGAGGCGATCATGGACCACCCTTCTGGAAGGCCAATTGAGTCGCTGCCTCCTCCTTTGCTCCTGTTCCTCCTCCTCGTCATCCTCCTCGTCATCCTCCTCGTCTTCCTCTTCCTCCTCATCTTCCTCCTCCTCTGTCTCTCCCTCTTCCTCCTCCTGAGGTGGTCCGGCAATCCCTGGTGGCAAGGGCTGGGCCCTCATGATGGCCAGGTTGTGGAGAATGCAGCAGACCACCACAAAATGAGACACCAGCTCAGCCGAGTACTGGAGGGCTCCTCCCGAGCGGTCAAGGCAGTGGAACTGTTGCTTCAGCAGGCCGATGGTCTGCTTGATGATGTTCCTGGTGCCAGCATGGCTCTCATTATATGAGTGCTGGGCAGGAATATTGGGATTGCAGAGGTGAGTCATGAGCCAGGTGGAGAGTGGATAGCTCTTGTCTCCGAGCAGCCAGCCGCAAGCTTGACATGGTGGCTGGAAGAGTGCTGGAACACCGGTCTGGCGAAGGATGAAGGCATCGTGGCTGCTGCCAGGATAGCGGGCATTGACAGTGAGGATTAGCTGTGCGTGGTCGTACACCAACTTCACATTAAGTGAGTGGTAGCCTTTGCGGTTACGGAAGATCTCAGGATTGTTATGCGATGCCCTCAAAGCCACGTGGGTACAGTCAATGTTGCCCTGCACCATGGGGAATCCCGCTCTCCTGGCAAAGCCACATTTACGCTCGTCCTGCTTCTCTCTGGTGATGGGGAAGGAAATGCAATCCCTTCTCCTACTGTAGAGAGCCTCTGTGACCTCTCGGATGCAGCGATGGACAGCGAACTGTGAAATGTTAGCTATGTCTCCTGTTGCAGACTGGAAGGATCCGCTGGCAAAGAAATTGAGGGTGACGGTGACCTTGACTGCCACTGGGAGAGCCGTGGTCACCCTGGTCTGAGGCTGGAGGTCTGGTTGCAGGAGGTGGCAGAGATCAGTGACCACCTCCTTGGTGAAATGGAGCCTTCTAATACACTGCTCCTCGCTTAATTGGAGGTAGGAGATGTGTTCTCGGAATACCCTCGGAGGATAAGGCCTCATGTTGAGAGGCCTGATGGCCCTCCCCCTCCCACTGGGCACATGTTCCAGTCTTTCTCGCTGCCTCCGCTCCCTCCACCATAGATCCTGGAGGGTGAGGTCGATTGCCAGTACAGCCCCCATTAATGTTACCAAGTGTAGCAGTTTGAATCTTTGAAGAATAAATGTAGCTACTTTTTAGTTGCCAGAAGACTCCTAATACAAAAGAACCTTGAAATAACTGAATGAAACTGTTACAGTGGGTGAAACTAACAAAACACCACTAAAAACTGCGCTAACCTGACAGCTGCGAGTAATTACTGATGATCTCATTAAATAACGTCCCTGGAGCCGGCTTCCTGGTGCAGCACGCCAGTTTTCTCTGTCGCTGTTTACTCCAGACGGCGAGGTAAGTGGCGAGAATCAATTTTGTAAATTGGGCGATCAGTGAGCGTTGAAGCTGGAGAGCAGATAGCCCTTGTCTCCGAGCAGCCAGCCGAGAGCTTGACGTGGTGGCTGGAAGCGGCGTCGGCGGCGCTACGGTGGGGAGGGGGCCAGATTTGGCGTGCGACCCTGGATTCGCCTCACCCTGACGATACTGGTCTAGCGCCATGATGAGCGCATCCCTGGCCTCCCGGGCAGCAATGTGCTCGGGTGCTGGTGGGATCTGGGCCGTAGGTTCCTCCAGCTCCTGCTCCTCCTCGTCTTCCAGTCGATGCTCCTCTGAGGAGGCTGTGCACTCAGAGCCTTGCTCCTCATGCAGTACTAATCCTCGCTGCTGCGCTATGTTGTGCAGGGCACAGCAGACCACGACGATTCTGGAGCCCCTAGCTGGTGCATACTGAAGGGCTCCTCCTGAACTGTCAAGGCATCTGAAGTGCATTTTCAGCATACCTATTGTCTGCTCTATGGCACATCTGGTGGAAATGTGGCTTTCATTATATCTCTCCTGGGCCTCAGTACTTGGCCTCCTCAAAGGTGTCAAGAGTGTTGTGGTTGGTGTTGCTGGTGTGTCTGGTGATGCTGGTGTTGGGGTTCATCGTGGTCCGATTCTGAGGACCAAGGTGAGACAGTATAGTCGGCACCCATGCTGATGGAATAGATGGCAGGTCAAGTAGAGATGATAGAAACAATCTGTCAATGATGTGATAGGTTCTAACAATGAGGTGACACTGGATGGCAAACTTTGCTGGAAACACTTGCAGCCTGTAGAAAGCTAAATCTGTGCTGGCAATGCAGTCAGCAACAGCTTCTGCCTGAAGAAAGTGATCAGCTGTGAGGTGGGAGTTTTTATTGTACTTTTTATGCTGTGCACTTATCAGCTGGATCAATGGCCACTCAACTTCCACCTCAGGTTGACAGATGTGGTTCCCCAGCTGCATGATTCCTGTGGTCATCCAGGGAAATTTGAAGGGTAGGTTTAAAAAGACTCTTAAGGGTCTGACAACTACCTGATAATGATTTAAATTAGCTCGCTGCCGTGCCGGCAAACGTGCACGAGGGAAAGGTGCGTGGGGGCGGGATGACGGCGGGTTTCCAACCCGCTCCAAGATATTGCAAATTTCCCACCTGACCCGCCTCCAATCGTGCCCGCACGGACCCCAGAAAATTCTGGTCATGTAGTCAGGACTGCATTATCCACCCAATGGACAAAGTTCTCAGGAATGGTTATTGAAACAAATACTGTGAATTCAAGAGGAAAATTGATATTTTACTGGACAAGGAGGAAATCCAGCGATACATTGAGAAGTCAGGAACCAGGACGGTTTGGTTGAATGCAAACAGGACATCCTTGTTGGACCAAATGGCCTTTTTGTATTCCTATAATTTCCTATTTTTTCCGAGCCTATTTCTTGGAATTATGAGAAAGCACAACTACAATGTGTTGTGAAGGACAGAGCATTTTCAAAAAACACCTGGAAGTATCAAAATAAATCTTTCAAGAAATATTTTGAAACTAGCACAAAATAAGTGAATAAATTCAACACAACTGTAGAAAACTGAAAATCATTAAATAAACAATTGAATGAATAATGTCAAGACTATTTTACTACAAATACAGTTCTTTAAACAGAATTTTTAATGTCTACAATGTATATCCGGTGGTGTTGCTCTTAATGAGTTGGATTATATATTTATTATAAGGACAGAAGCACCGTACAACAACAATAACTTGCATTTTTATTGTGCCTTTAATCTAGAAAAACGTCCCAAAGCACTTGACAGAAAAAAATGGACGCCAATGCAAAAAAGAATATATTAGGAGGGATAACTAAAAGCTTGGTCAAAGAGGTGGGTTTTAAGAAAGGTATTAAAGGAGTAGATGGGAGGTAAAGGGGTTTAGGGAGGGATTTACCGAGAGTGGGGTATATGCAGCTGAAGGCATGACCGCCAATGGTGGGGCAAAGGGTGGGAGGGATGCAGAAGAGGCTAGTATCAAAGGAACAGAGAGCTCAGGGCTGGGAGGAGGGAGGGTTGTAGGTCTGGAGAAAGTAATGGAGGGACGAGACATGGGAGGGATTTAAACATTGAGGATCAGAATTTTAAACTTGAGGCATTGGGGAACCAGGAGCCAATGTACATCAGTGAGGACAGAAGCAGAACTTGGTGCGGCATAGGATACAGGCAGGATTGCTTTGAATGAGCTGAAGTTTACTATACTGTGTAAGGCATAGTGTATTATTCCATTGCATAGCATGCAGTTGTGTGTTATCTGGCCTGATCTTTTAAGCCCACAAGATCTAATTGCCATGACATCCTAAGGTCAATTAGAGGCTAATTGTTCTGAGAATCATCATTGCTCCTGAAGTCAGTTAGAAGTTATCTTCTATTGCTGGTGAAGTGTCTCTATAGACTGGAAAAAACTGAGTTTCTTCCTTTCTAACCTTTTAATTATTTTTTAAGTGTGAAATTTGTGTGTGTGTGTTAAAGCAGCTCAGAAGTTCTATAGTAGCGGATCTCCTGTGGCATTGCCCAAGGTGAATTAGATGCTACGTTATTTTATAAAGACAGGAGTGTCATACAATTCAATGTGCAGTGTATTATTCTTCCAAGGTGCAGCTGTATAACTTTAAGGCCTGAAAGCATAATTTCTAGAAGTAAACACAGCCTACGGTTGTTCAGCTTTTTATTGTTGTTTGGTCAAAAACTTTATAGATTGGAACGTACTTATCAGTTTCAGGTTGCAACTGAGAAGCATCCAGCACTTTAAGATCATTTTGTTTCTGTAACAAAATGTGATAACTCTAGTGTGATGTCTGGAGTGTGCCATCTGCAATGTCAGCTGTGGCCCAGTGGGTAGTACACTTACCTCTGAGTCAGAAGGTTGTGGGTTCAAGTCCCACACCAGGGACTTTTTTTTAAATTTGCTTATGGGATCTGGGCGTCGCTGGCAATGTCAGCATTTATTGCCCATCCCTAGTTGCCCTTGAGAAGGTGGTGGTGAGCCGCCTTCTTGAACCGCTGCAGTCCGTGTGGTGATGGTACTCCCACAGTGCTGTTAGGGAGGGAGTTCCAGGATTTTGACCCAGCGACGATGAAGGATCGACAATATACTTCTAAGTCAGGATGGTGTGTGACTTGGAGGGGAACTTGGAGGTGGTGGTGTTCCCATGCGCCTGCTGCCCTTGTCCTTCTAGGTGGAAGAGACCGTGGGTTTGGTGATGCTACCGAAGAAGCCTTGGCAAGTTGCTGCAGTGCATCTTGTAGATGGTACATACTGCAGCCACGGTACGCTGGTGGTGGAGGGAGTGAATGTTTAAGGTGGTGGATGGGGTGCCAATCAAGCGGGCTGCTTTGTCGTGGATGGCGTCGAGCTTCTTGAGTGTTGTTGGAGCTGCACTCATCCAGGCAAGTGGAGAGTATTCCATCACACTCCTTACTTGTGCCTTGTAGATGGTGGAAAGGCTTTGGGAGTCAGGAGGTGAGACACTCGCCGCAGAATACCTAGCCTCTGACCTGCTCTTGTTGCCACAGTATTTATGTGGCTGGTCCAGTAAATTTCTGGTTAATGGTGACCCCCAGGATGTTGATAATGGGGGATTCGGCGATGGTAATGCCATTGAATGTCAAGGGGAGGTGGTTAAACTCTCGCTTGTTGGAGATATTCATTGCCTGGTACTTCTGTGGCACGAATGTTACCTGCCACTTTTCAGCCCAAGCCTGAACGCCGTCCAGGTCTTGAGCACATAAATCTAGGCTGACCCTCCAGTGCAGTGCTGAGGGAGTGCTGCATTGTTGGAGGTGCCGTCTTTCAGATGAGACATTAAACTATGAATCAGTGCTACACTTTCGGAGGTGCTGTCTTTCAGATGAGATGTTAAACCGAGGCCCTGTCTGCTCTCTCAGATGAACGTAAAAGATCCCACGGCACTATTTCGAAGAAGAGCAGGGGAGTTATTTATCCCTCAATCAACATAACAAAAACAGATTATCTGGTCATTATCACATTGCTGTGGGAGCTTGCTAAGTGTAAATTGGCTGCTCCCACAATACAAACGTGACTACACTTCAAAAGTACTTCATTGGCTGTAAAGTGCTTTGAGACGTCCAGTGGTTGTGAAAGGCGCTATATAAATGCAAGTCTTTCTTTTTATGCGATGTCTGGAGTGTGATGGTATGAACATGCTGATATACTGTTTTTAATCTATTAATTGATATAAATATATACTGCAAATGTGATCCATGGCGTATTACTCATAACCAGAAGTATACCTATTACTAGTTATGTGGTTCTTACATACCCAAGGAACACAAGCAATAGGAGAAAACATGTCTTTTTAATAAAACAATGTATGATGTATAAATATAATAAACACCAGCGAAATGTGGGCAGAAAAATAAAACCAAAACCAATGTGTGAAGCACTCTTCATAAACATCTTTCACATGCGGTGCAGGTTATGAGGTCTAATATTATGAGATGGGATATTTCCACGTACCATTGCTCTTCATACATATCTTGTATTATGCCACATTGCTGGTCAGTAACTTATCACGGTACTTGAAATTTGTCAGATGACTCAATTTTAAAGAATTAAAAAAGGAGTTATAAAATAATGATTCACACGGAGGGTGGTTAAATGTGGAATTCTCTGTCACAAACTGTTGTTGAGCAGTGTCAATAAATTATATTAAAAGTTAATTAGGTAATTGCTTGAAAAAGTGGAATGGTAAAAGACATGGAAATGAAAAGGAGAGTGGGATTGAAGTAGATGGCTCATGTGGAGAAAAATACCTGCACAGTCTTGATGGGCTGAATGGTCTGTTGTAGTATTCTATCAGCTTCCTTACCCATAAAATACAATGATACACAACTCCAGTGAGTAGCTAAAGCATACAGATCAGGAAAATCACAGGTTCAATCCCTAGTCTATGTGATTTAGGGGTTGGCGAGGGTGATGGTAGGGGTTGTACAATTTGCCTCAGCTTCCCGGGTTAAGGGGATGAATGTCAGCCAGAGTTCCTGTTCATAATTGCAATCTAGCAACCCCTGCTGAGAAAGCACATATGTGACCATCAGAGCAGGACAGGATCAGGCTTGGTTGTAATGTCCCCATGTTTGAATAGCTCCCCGACACTCACTGTCAAAGCCCACACATAAATAATGACCATTTAGACAAGGGGCCAGAGTCATCACTTCCAGGAGAGCCGATGAGGGGAGAAAAATTGGCAAAAGAATCTGGTGAAAAAAGGGGAAAAATGTTAAAATGCAGTTGAACAGCACAGGAAGTTACATCACGATAAGCCCTCCAGATATAGGATCCAATTTGTTAGTACTAACTGATTAAGTGGGCAATGTCCCATGGTGACTCCCTCAGGTCTAAGGAAAACAACTATAGTCATAGTTCCTCAAGCCAGTGCATTGGCTATCAATTATACTGTTCTGAGCAGGAGGAAAGCAAAGATATAATGGAAGCAGGAGAAGGTGATGGAAAGACAACATTTTACAAATCTTCTAGCTTGTATTATATATATATATATATATATATATAAACTCCCAGCAGTGGAGTTAGAGTAATTCTTATAAAAGGTTTATTTATCATATTAAAGGCTTTTAACAGCTATGCATTAAAGAGAGATCCAGGATTATTTAACAATTGACAGTTTAAAATAAATGATAAATGAAAGAAAGAAAAATGTTTAAACATCAGCTGGTAGATGACTCCTAAGTTCAACCCACAAAGACCTTCAAAAATTTATACTTGGCATAATCAAAATCATATTAAATACTTTTAACAGTTTTGCATTAAAGAGAGGTCGAGTCTTATTTAATAATTGACAGTTTAAAATAAAAGATAAACAAAAGAAAGAAAAATGTACAAACATCAGCTGGTAGATGACTCTTAAGTTCAACCCATGAAGGCATTCAAAAGTTTCCACTTGGCAGAATCAAAATTTGGAACACTTACCTAAGCTGTTCTGGTTACACATAGGCTGGTTCACTGACACTGTTCAGAAGTATTTTAGCTATAAAATATTAACACATTTGCTATGTTGTTTTGGGTAAATACAAGGTAACAGATGGCCCATCTGTCTGAAGATATGGTCCGACTGAACGTATGCAAATCTTCATATAAAACAGCCCAGGATGTTCTTTAATAGATACTACAGCCTTAGGACACATTTCCAAATCCTCATTTACTATCAGCCAGTGCTTTTTATCAGCCAACTGCCTTGAGCATTATGTCAGCATGGACATCTGGGTGAATATTTGAACATTTTCATTTGTTAAAATATTTAGTGGGACATGCAGGCATTAAGCAGGGAACAGCAGGTCACTGAACATATGATTAAACAACCCGTTTATATGCAGCAAACAGACAAATACTGATAAACTCAGACTGGAGTAACCCAGAGATCATGTTCTTTTCCCTCAAAAAACAGCTTTATTCATGCTAAAATGCACAAAACATCATGATGTACTCATCAGATCAAATTGATAAAACATTAGTCTGAAAGAATAAACCACAACAACCATAATTTTGGACAAAACAGAAATGCATTTAAATCAGTTATGTAAACAGGGTTGTATTCTTTTGTAATGCAGGAAAATAAATATGAATTGTACAATAACACTAAATGAACATTACTAATTCTAGTGTCTCCCCTCTGTCCCTCTGCTAATACCAGCAAGTATATGAATCCAGGAATCATGAGTCGGATGCCAAGGGTTGGCTTACAGAACCTACAGATATCCTTGGAAACATTGGCAATTCCAGGGCCATCTTCAGCACAGACCCCACCAGAGAGGCCACAATGACAGCTCAAACAGCTGCCATTCCAAGCCTTGGACTGCACTATCATCACATCATTGAGAATGGTTACTGATGAGCTTGCCCAAATGAGACATGAGATGGGACAGGCTTCCATGATGTAATTGAAGGCACCAGGTCTATGCACCACTGATTAGAGGACATGATGACTTGGAGGCTCCAAGATGGCTCAGACCAGATGTGGCCATGGAAGCTGAAGTCTCTCTCCCATGATAGCAGCACTTCCACAACACTCCTCCACCCACCACCCATGACTGTCCAAGAATTAGGCTGGCCCCGCAACTCCAGAGAGTTCCCAGCCTCTAGAGGGACTATCTGCGGTTCATGCTCAAAGAGTTTGAGGGCCACCTCATTCCCAGCACCATGTACTGGAGACATAGCTTAGCCCACTCTCCCAGTCTCCTTTCAGTGGAAGTTCATTTAGAAGGAACACTAGAATAGGTAGCTATGCACTTTGAACACCACTCTGGAAAAAGTGGGTAACAGAGAAGCACTGTGGTGATAAACAATAGACAGTCACATCAACACATTGTATTAGACCACTGTTGAAACTCAATCACTGTTCTACTTGTGAGTTATTTTATAGTACATGAACAGGATAAACAAGTGTGGTTGTGTATACTGAAGATTTGGGAAGAGGAGGAGAGTGCAGATTTGACTGTAAGGACTTTCTTAATGTTAAATGTGGGATGGAGCTATTGTATGGAAAGGTGGAAGGAGGATTCCTGCCCTTTGCTGGTGAACCAGTTGATTGCAACTGTGCATAGTGCCCATCTTTCATCCGCTAAACACAGTAAAACTGTTAAGAAAAATTGGCAAATGTTGGAAATCTGAAACAAAAATAGAAATTGCTGGAAATATACAGCTGATCTATCAGCATCTGTAAAGAGAAGGACAAATACAATGAAGGATTTTACCCAAAACCTTAACCTGTATTTATTCTTTACAAAAACTTATGGACCTGCTGTGTATCTCCAGTATCTGCAATACTGTATTTGCTGCAGTTTGAAGTTCTTTTGGGATTTAAAAAAATATCTTATTTTACTTAAAATATCAACAGATTAACTTAACAGGTGGCTACATGATGAATTGATTTAGTCGCATACACTATGACATCATCACAAATAATGATAAGAAAGCTAGAGGACTGGCTTGCAAGACACTTCCTCCAGATGATACTGCCCCTTTAAGCTTTAACTTAAATACAGCATATTGAAATATGTAACTTATAATGACTTCATGTGCTGCAGCTCCACCATCACAAATATTATTTTCTGTTTCTACTGGTTTCAGACAGATGGTAAGTATTTGAAGTGGCAGATAGTTCAAGCGACTGAGTGATTGTTTCCCACCCAGAAGGTTCGGCCTGTCACTCAAACCTGTTTGTCTCAGTTGAGAGCGTTTCATCAGTTTTCAGCAGAGCAGTTAGTTGGTACACTACACAAACGCAAAAATCTGGGAAGTGAAAATCTGGGAAATGAATGTCTGTGATGACTGGTATAAACAAGCGAAAAAAGCCCCGGCTTCTCCAGTCTCTCTTTATAACCATAGAATCATAGAATGGGGTTGTTCTCCTTAGAGCAGAGAAGATTAAGGGGAGATTTAATGAGGTGTTCAAAATCATGAAGGGTTTTAATACAGCAAATAAGGAGAAAGTGTTTCCAGTGGCAGAAGGGTAAGTAACCAAAGGACACAGATTTAAAATAATTGGAAAAAGGGGCAGAGGCAAGATAAGGTGAATTTTTCTTTACAAGCAAGTTGTTCTGGTCACGAATGCACTGCCTGAAAGGGTGGTGGAAGCAGATTTAATAATAACTTTCAAAAAGGAATTGGATAAATACTTGAAGGGGAAAAATTTTCAGGGCTATGGGGAAAGGACAAGGGAGTGGGACTAATTGGATAGCTCTTTCAAAGAGCTGACGCAGGCATGATGGGCCAAAAGGCCTCCTTCAGTGCTGTATGATTCTATGAATCAAAGCTTTTTGACTCCACCTCATTTGAAGACAAAAGAGCAGATTTAACTCCATCTGCCGGCATAAACAGGGTGGTAGTGGCTCAAAAATGGTGTCGGGTCACTTACTCCCCGTTTGCATTGAAACTCCAGCTGCCATCATCTTGGGTATGGTCCTGAAATGGGCTGCCAGAGAATCCACCTGTTTCAGGTGAGAGGCCATTTGTATTAAGCAATTTCTCTTCACAGGAACTGGAAGCAGATAGAGGAAATGACCCAGTATCAAGACCCTCAATTACAGGGACAGGCAGTGGAAATTTGCAGACATGGTTATTCACTCTCTCACTCACCAGCCCAGATAGAGATACTCAGGGAGATATAAACAGATTAGATGAGGAGTGAACATTAGATGCTGCACAATACACAACTAAGCACAATGAAACACTACCTTTAAGATTCGGGCAACAGCCTTCCTCGGCTGTGTTTTAAGATACACCTATTTTATACTGGCATAAGTTAGATGCTCTGTCCGTAGGGCAGGAATGATGGAATTTACGACTGTCGCGCCATCCTGGCCTAAACCCATCTTTTGCAAGGTTGTACATTTGGTGGTCACATCTTACATCCTCCCTCACTTCCAGCAAAATATTTGGTGGAAAATAAATGGGGCATAAAATTTGCAGATCCTCTTCCCAAATTCTGACCCCTCCCTGATTAATCTGCCGAGTTTATGCCCTACTGATCCATAGGAATTTCGGGGCTCTGATTTCCCTAAGGCAATTGTCATCAAACTGTTCAATAAACCCAAATTGCATCAAAGTGATAAAACACTTTTTATAACTCATGTTACTTTCCATACCAGAGTTGATCATCGTCATTTTAATTAGTTTGCTATACTTTATTCAGTCCCATAAGGTGTGCTTTTTACCTGTGTCATCTGCCAAAGAAAACATTTGTTTTAATCTTGTTCGAAGCTTGTTGAACTATTCCCTGTGTTCAGCCTCAGTTAGATAACCAAAACAAAATGATTTCCCAACAATTGAGTCAGATAAGGGATCTCCTTTCATGCTGCCACTCTGCCATGTGACCTGCAAAATAGTTAGCAGCAAAATCATTCAGTACAGACTGAATGATTATCTAATAACCGTACATGTTCCACCTAAACAATAATGTACGAGAATAGCGATAATAGTGTGTGAAGCTGATATTGAGAAATGGGCACTATGGGGCTGATTTTAACTCTTGTTGGTGGTGGGAAATGGTCAGTAGCGGATCGATTGCTGGTTTATACACCTTGGCTGATTTTCCTTTCCATTAAAATCAAATGGACGCTCCAAAAATCATGGCCAATAACCTACTGTCATGTTCATGCTCCTGATCCGGCTGACACCATCCTGAAAGCAGCCTACAACTTGTTGGCTGGAGCGCCCACCTGTTTCAGGCAGTAGGCCCATTTAATATGCAAATTGGTGTCCTATTACATATATTCGACTCCAGTTGGCATTTTAGGAGATAGTTGGGTGGAGTGTGTGCCCTGCATTCTCTGCCCCGTTTTACCTGCTGGTACAGCTGAAGAGGAACAAAAAGGGTGAGTTTAAAATGATTTTTGTTGGGCCAGGAGGAGTAGAAGCACTCCTTCAGGCTTCACAAGACTAATGTGGGTCACTACGGCCCCGGGGTCCCCCTCTCCCCACCCCGTAATTGCGCCCCCTGGACCTACCTTGGCTCTGACCCAGCTAGCCTCCAGGCCGCTCAATATTGGGCCAGCTCAGTGTCAGTGAGCTGCGGCGAGATGCCTGTTTGACGCTCGCAGCCCACCAGCTGCATTGCTAATGCAGCTCGGTCCTCAAAATGATTGGCCTCCCGCTGCCGCTATCGGGCAGCCGGCCAGTGTGCTCCACCAGCCGGCCACCCCGAAAGTTAAACTACTAAAAAACAGATCATCTGGTCCTTATCACATTGCTGGTTGTGGGAATTTGTGTGCAAATTGGCTGCTGTGTTTCCTACATTACAACAGTGACTACACTTCTAAAAGTACTTCATTGGCTGTAAAGTGCTTTGGGACATCCTGTGGTCATGAAAGGTGCTACAGAAATGCAAGTCCGCCCCTTTCCTTTACCCCAATGGAAATGGAAAATCGCGGAGGGTGTATAACAGGTGGCTGATCCCCTACTAACTTCTTTCCATTGCTGCCAAAATTAAAAATCAGCCCTTATTGTACTAAAACCTAGAGTGCAGTTTTGTTCTCCTGGTGGCTAGTAGGCTTTGCACATAGGTTTATAAGTTCCTGTCTGCACCTAAGGTTTGTGATGTAAAAAATAAAAGGCTTTGAGATAGAGTTGAACTGTACAATTATCACGGGCTTTAACACAGTTTTCATCCAATTTGAATTTTCCCCCTTTTGACTATCTATAATCAAACATTTAAATTCAGTCACCAAAATAAGTTCCTCAGTAGCTCCAACATAACCTTTATTAAGTTTTACAAGAAATAATTAAGAACAAATAAATTCACAGAATGACCTGTTCCGTTGACATTATGGGCTGGATTTTTCCAACCTCGGTGGGTCCGTGGCATGTGGGGACCTCACATCTGTCTCGATTCCGGCCTCCAACAAGATTTTACGTTAATTGGGCTTCTTAATCCCACCCTGCGGGGTTCCCGGCCAATTAATAGGAAGCAGGTCTGATTATGTCATTTGATGACATGTCATCAGCTGATTTCCTTAAAGGGACCATGTCCAAATTGATTTTGACAGTTGTGCGGTCAGTGTTCTGCAGCATTGAGGTGCTGCAAACACTGACAATCACTGCACAAAGGTGCACGGCTGCACCCAGGCTCTCCCATGACTCCCTCCATATGCTTATGGAGGGAGTCACAGCACGCAGGGAGGTTCCCTTTCCTTCCAATGGACGGAAGACACCTCCCCAGGACACCAAAGCAGCCTGGTTGCCCATTGCACAGGAAGACACAAGCAGGGATGTCATCAGGAGGACCAGGCTGCAGTGGCACAAACCTTTCAATGATCTCAGTGGATCACGAAATGTTACTGCAAAGCCACACTCAACCTCATCCTGCTGTGCCCCTCATCACATCCCCATTACTGTGCCTTCCCTACCCTACTCCTGCACATCCTTACTCACACCAACTTACCTTGCACCTCCACCCATCCCTCTCGATCTACATTATCACATCCCCATCTCACTAGCCACCCCTCACACTCACCCTCATCCTAGTCCAATCATACCAACTAACAACGCACAATGGTAGGCACTTGGGTGTTTTAGCCAATGTTCATGTAAACTTTCTGTTAATGTGTTGTCAAGCATTGAAATCCTTATTGTCACCACTTTGCCTTCTTGGACAGATTTGTGTGCACCTTTGAAAATGTGTTAGTGAGTTGCAGTGAATGGTGAGACATAACGTCTCCCCGCACCCTAATGGTGATGAGTGTGAAAGGAATGGCTTGGACATTGTAGGGATGCTTGATGGTGCTGGTGTGGGGTGGTGCCAACCTGGTACATCATGTGGCAGCCAGGGTGTACAGTGTTAAGTGAAGCAAATCTGGACATGGTGAGGCCATCGCTGGCATCCCGGGCGACAATATGGACGGGTAATGTTGCTCTGTGTCCAGTGCAGCATCAGTTGATTGCGGAGAAGGTTGGTGCGGATGTTGGTGCTGCTGGTGTGCCCGGTGATGCTGGTGTTGCGGCTGATCGTGTTGGGATTCTGAGGACCAAGGTGAGATTTTTTCAAGGGCACCGATGCTGATGGAATAGATGGCAGGTGAGGTTGAGATGACAGAAGTAATCTGTCAATGGTGAGAGAGCTTGCTCCAAGGAGGTGACAGTGGAAAGAAAGTTTACTGCAAACACTTCAAAAGTGCATAAAGTTCAAAAGTGGGTTCTAAATCATTAATGCTCCAGCTTCTAAGATTGGGAAGGGAACAGCTGTGAAATGGTAGGTTTTATACCACTTTTGCAGCTTTCACCTATTCACAGCAATCCACAGTCACTGAGAACCCGACATATTTACCTGACGTGATAGCCACTCATCGGGAACCTCGTTGAAGACCTTGTAAAATGGTAAGTACATGGGAAAATGGTTCTTAACTACCTTTTAATAAGCTTTTAACTATCTAAATTGGCTGACCCACCACTTGGTGTCGGGTCTGTTCAGGGATGACAGACCCGACACTTGGGAAACTGACAAGGAAGCGGGTTTACAGTGGGATACTGACCCGCTGTCAATCTTTATGATTTTGACAGCGGACCCGCCTCCAAACCTGCACTCTGAGCGCCGGCAAAATTCAGCCCTATATATCTTTCATAGCAAACTTATCTTTCATTAAAAAAAATTGTTAAACATTTTAAGAGAGGGCCAGGAACAATGGTGTTTTCAATAAATAACTGCATTGGAAATTTGACAAAGCATTTTATGAAATTCATGAAATGTAGCTCTGCGTCTGCATCAGAAATACAGATCATCACCTTTATTTAAAATGAATCCCTTTGGTCTGTTCATTAATTAACTGCCTTGGTTTCTGAATTTCAAGCCTGCGTCTGCTGCATCCCTCCAGAGATTGTTTTGGTTGCCCAAACTATGTGAAAGATTAGTAGGAAAGCTCAGCTAAAGACCTTGAAACCTCACAGAGATATTTATCAGGCCAGATAAGAAACATTGCACTGTTAGAAGTTTGAAAACATGAATATTCTAAATTCTGATTTAAAACTAATTTGAAATTCTTGCTCCCTCAGGGGCTTCAGTTGCTTCCAATTGCCTGAAGCAATGGTTGATTGACAGGGGAACTTTCAGAGTCTAAAAAGAAAATTGGATATTGACAGACTAGTACATTAAGGAAAAATTAGCTACTGATTGGTAATGACCTATAAGGGAGAAAGTTATTAGCATCTGTTTCCCATATGAATGCAAACACCTGTCAAACAAAATTATTTTCCTTTGAAATTTCACATTTTTGCTTTTAATTTGTTAAATGAGTTATGGCTGGTGAATGACAATCAGGCATGATGGGCCTAAATTAATGCCTTTTGCACATCTACGAATGGATACTTGCTTACACAACCTTTGTTTATTCACTTCTCTATAACTATATGATATAAGGTTGCGCTCAGCAGTGCCTATGATCTAGAGTTCAAGTATCCATTCAAAGTCTTTAAACCAGGTAAGGGAAAAAAAAGATTGACAGGGTAATGTTGGCCAGGATATTATTATACTTTAATATTTTGCCAAAGAGAACTATGATATTTTTAACACACTAGGAAAATCAATGCAATCTCTATTAGATATCTCATCAGAGTTACAGCACCGCTCATGGTGGCCCTTGAATAGGACTGAAACTCTCAGGGTAACAATAAGTCCCGTCCATCGAGATCACCTTTTAATCTCTAACTTGCACAAGGAAACGGAAATTTACAAACATATATGAAGTGGAAGAAATTTGAATAACTAAATGGCAAAACATCACAATATGGTAATTAAAAACTCACTGTATTGTACAAGTTGCAGATTTTATATGACAAGAATGAATTCTATCTACAAATGAGATCCAGAACATATGCCAAAAGTACCTTTTGTTTTATACTAACAAATGTTTAATTCAAATTGACTTGTTTACACACAGTAAAGTAGATCTGAGTTGAAACTGTTAATCTCTATACATCTGGCAACGCATTTGATGTTTCGTAAGGTGTCAGCTCCAAAATCTGGTCAGATTCTGCAGCTGCTTGTTTTAAATTATTTCTGGAGTTAACTTAGAGTGAGTCCACGCATCACTGAGAACTGATTGAATTCATCCCCTTCTGCTGTTGTCGCTATCAATTGAAGAACTAATTCCTTGCTTATAAGGTTGACCACTGTGACAAGAAGGAGTGTTGACCAGAACTCCCTGAACAAGTCTACTTGATATAAAAACAGAAATTGCTGGAAATACTCAGCAGGTCAGGTAGCATCTGTGGAGAGAGAAACAGAAATGAAAGGTCATCAACCTGAAACAATGGCCCAAAAATTAGTCTTAGTACGCGAGAGTACGCACTGTGTACTCTCGCGTATTCTGTCTCCAATTGCCGGTTTTCTGCATGCACTGCGCATGCGCTGAAAACCGGCACTTGGTGAACTCAAAAGGGGGCGCTACAGGCTGCGCGCACGCAGTGCACTTAGTGCTTTGAACGCGCAGGTAAGCATGGAAGATTTTGCACATAAAGAAAGGAGGCGTAAGACCCTCTTTTAACAAGGTAAGTAGTTAATTAAGTATTATTTAAAAAAAATTTCAACAGGTATATCTTTTTTAGAGACTTTAAAGAAAGGTAAGTTTATTTTTATAACTTTTAAAAAGATTTAAAAAATTTTCAAAAATTTAATTTTTTGTTTAAAGTGGTTAATTTATTTAACTATACTTATTTTATTAATGTGATGGTTTTTTAAAAAAATTTAATTGAGGTTTAGCTGTTCTTTTGGGGGGGTATAGATTCATAGCTTTGACAGCCCTTGCTGTCAAAACTATGAATGAAAGATGGTGTGCTGCCATTGGCTCTAACTGAATCACGCGATCCCACAGCTCGCACGAATTAACTGCGTCTGTGGGATACGCACACACTGCACAGCTGCAGCCTTGAAACTAAAGTTCGTGTGAGCTTGGAAGGAAAAGGCAGGCGCGCAGTGAGATATCGCGGGGAAGCCTTACCCCCGCAGGAAGGCTCCGTCTTTAATTTCTGGGCCATTAACTTTGTTTCTTTCTCCACAGATGGTGCCTGACCTGCTGAGTATTTCCAGCAATTTCTCCTTTTATTTCAGATTTCCAGCATCCGCAGTATTTTGCTTTTGTATTAGGTCTACTTGATAACCTGTCTACCATTTCCACCAAATTCTTATCTATGCCCAATACTTCTTTTTTAACAACACCAATTCGTCATTAAATGATTTTTTTCTTAATTTAGTCTTTGTCCTGTTGGTCTGCAAGATTCTTTCTGGTAATCAGTCATTTGGTAAATGTACTGCATGTTTACCAGTATACCTAACTCAGACTCATATTATCACTGCAGATGGCTGTTTAATAACAAAGTTCAACCACCTAATTGATAAGATCAGTGTTGTTTTCAATGATCCAAGATGAAGAAAAAAGATCATTCTTCATTTTGGTGATCTCCACTTGTAATTATCTGGGCAACCTTTCGATACGGGACATATTAACAAAAGAAGACAAAATAATGTCTTCATGTCACAGCAGCAATCCTAGGTATAGGCCGGAAGGATCGCATAAGTAACAATGAGATCTTCTTGGGTGATATCAATGGTTCCTTTCAAACATGATAAAAACAGAAGAGCTTTGCATAGATTGGCTATTTCATAAGGATGGCACCAGACTGAGTACCTTAATGCATTCTCAGAGCAATCTCTTTAAAAGAAAACAAATGGCAAAATATGAAAAAGTGAAAACTTTGACAGATTTAATCAAAAAGGAGGAAGTAAAAACCATTTGAAAATGACCATTACTAACAAAAATAAATGGTAGGGAAAAAAACAGGTACTGTGTAGACAACCATAACATCAATCAATAATTACCATGATCCTAATGACTACAAAGGTATGATAGTGTAGTAGTTAGAAATTGAGAGTTCAAATCCTACTACAGTAAATTGTAAAATTGTAATTCAATAAATCTGGTAATTTGTGGGCTGGTACTAGGAAACAATGACCATGAAGCTGCTGGATTTTTGTTAAAGTAAACTGGTTCACTAATATCCTTCAGGGAAATGAACCTGTTATTCCTACCTGGTCTGGCCTACATGTGATTCCAGTCTCACATTATGTGGGTGACTCTAATGTCCTCAGGGCAACTAAGGATGGGCAATAAATGCTACCTTGCCAATGTCATCCACATCCCAAGAAAAAAAAATTGCAACCAATATAAGTTAGCTTATCCATGCCCATTCCACAGGCCATATCATCCTGCACGTCATCAGCCACAGAGGGAAAATAAAAGGGCAAAATTAGTGATAAAATGCAGGGCTAAAATTATGTTACCAGCTGTTTAATCAGTTATAGGGTAAACCTGGAATCTAACTACAACCTATAATGTATTCCCCATGCATTCACGGTGAACTGAAGTCAAATTGAATGTTGTATGCCTTGGTCAAGCATGGTTTATTTCCCATGGGAACATTTATATTAATAGGAAATTCTAACATCTATAATAGATCTCTGTCATACTCTGAGAGGTTATTCAAGTTGTTCATTCAATTAAATCTACCAAACTTGATTAGGTCAATGAGATGTGCTATAACATTGACTAGTACTATATAGAGTGTAACATTTCAATATTTTCTGATTGAAAATTGTGGCCATTTAAGGATTTTAAGATACTTTGTGCTGAAATTCTAATACTTTACTCTTTACAAATAGCCTATCTCAATGCCATACGCAAACTGTCAGCAAATTCAATTTTGAAAATGAGCATAGCCATTTAAGTTGCTTGTGGTTACTGATAGCTAGCCCATGTCCTAGATTAATTAAAAGGAAAACCCATGTCGGTCACTGTGTAAGTTGGATTTCTGTATGCTCTGTGTGTACACAAAATGTATGAATTTGGTATGTGACTGTTTAAATCTATTTTTTCCTTTCATTTTTCATTACAATGAATTTCAAAAATATTTTAGAACAATGCTAAATAAATTTATGTGAGCTCTCAGTAACTTCTTTATCAGTGTTGCATTAATTTTGAATTTCGCAATGGGATTAGGAGAAATATTTGTTCTATGTTGCCTTGATGACACACTATAGGGTACATCATTCAAGCAAAGAACAAGCAGCTCCAATGTCGTCTTGTTGGAATGACGTTGTTGTCAATCCTCATTGCTGAGCCAACAATCTCATAAATGTTCCATTTTCTCAATTTGTGCGGCTGGTGTAAATCAATGATGACATTTTTTTTCTATTTTGACAGTTATTGTAGGGAGAATTCCCTGAAGTTCAAACGTGACTTTTTGTATCTATTAATCTAACATTTCATCAAATGTTATCCATGTAGATGTGATCTTACAGCTATTATTAGTCTCAATCACATGCACAGTGGGATGTCATAACAGTGAACTCTTTCAAGCATCATTAAAAATTATGTGGAGCAATGTAGCTTGATTGGTGTCAGCCTTGACTCAGTGGTAGCACTCTCTCCTCTCAGGCAGAAATTCATGGGTTCAAACCCCACTCCAAGTACTTGAGCACATAATCTAGGTTAACACTTCAATGCAGCAGTGAGGGAGTGCTGCACTGTCAGAGATGTGTCTTTTAGGTGAAATGTTAGACCAAGGTCCTGTCTGCGCTCCCGGGTTGGATGCTAAAGATCCCATGGTAGTATTTGAAGAACAGCAGACGTGATCTCTTGGTGTCCTGGCCAACATTTATCCCTCAACCAACTAAAACAGATCTGGTCATTAGCTCATTGCTGTTTGTGTACAACTTGCTGCCACATTTCCCTACATTACAACAGTGAATACACTTCAAAAGTACTTCATTGGCTGTGAAGTGCTTTGGTACGTCTTGAGATCATGAAAGCCACTGATATAATTGCAAATTCTTTCTTTATATATTCATTTGATTTTTTTTTAAATGGCTTTGAATTCATCCTTCTTAGACAACAAAAACTAATATTGGGACTTTAGTTAATGTGGATTTGACAAAAATTACTTCAGCAATTCCTTCCAATACAACAGACATCTTATGCAATAGCAAACTAAGTGTGTTGGTCAGATTTTAAAAAGGTCTTGCTCCATGCCATATTATGATTAATTGATCGCATTATATTAATACACTGTGCACTCCTTAAATGGTGAAAGAAGGAAAGACTTAAAAAGAGTTGAATAAAGTACCTCTTACTGGCTTCCCTAATGGCTCAGCTGGTTAAGGGAGTGAATAGTGAACACTTACAACTCAGGAAGACCTTAAATTCAATTCCTGGTCTATGCTGAGTTAACTAATCACAGCCAGGTCAGCATTATTGGACACTATAACCGCCCTCAGTGTCCCTAGGTTTGGGAAGGAATGAAATTGATCAGGACACCCACTATCCAATGACCTTTACTGAAGGTGGATGTTAGGTGAGGACAGGATCAAGTTCAGTTGTGTTGCCACCAGTGGTCAAATATCCTATCTAGAGTCATGCATAGAAAATGCCCACTTGTCTCAAGTACTAGAGAACAACTGGCGCCAGTGCTCAATAATCAGGTAAGACCTTGAGAAGAGGAGGAGTGGTAAAAACTCATAAAAACACCTTGGCCTAGAAGTTGGATTGCGCCCGAATTGGGGCATGATTCAGGTGCAGCGCATGTTGCTCGCACCTAATGTGGCCAGCAGCAGGACTATGGCATATTGGTTCACCGGCCTCATTAGTATAGTAATGATGAGCTGCGGCCCCAGTCATGGGTGGGCAGCAAGATCGGTTATCTGGGACACCGGCCAAGCACCTAAGTTGAGTCCGGTGAGGACCACTGGTTAGGCTGCATGTAGACCAGGTAATCCTGAATACAGCAGGCCCAATGCCTGCTGTTTACAGGGCAAACTAATTTCCAGTTTTGCTCCTAAAATAAGCGATAGGCCCGCTATTAACATAGTCAGAGGTCTTAATGCCAGTTTTAGGCAGCCACCAGGAACACCACTACAGTGCCTGAACCAATATGGCACTTGACATGTTTCCACTCAGTTCGGGCACAGGAGGTTGGCCCCCTAAACTGGACCTCTTTACAATTTAAGTTGTTAAGTTTTATTTAAAGTTTTATTAAGTTACAGACTATTTGGCTAATCACCCAAAATCAGAAGAGTACACCTGTTTTCCTCAGGCGCTGGTGTGCCTTCGCACCCAGGCTGCGACTTTCCGTCTTTGGACCCTGCAGAGATACCTGTACGTCGAGGATCCTCCCAGATGGTGTGCGCTGGCGACTTATTCCTTCCGCCAGCTGCACGGCCTCAATTATGACACGCAGCTCCTGTTTGTGAAACTGGGGGGTACCCGTGCCTGCCTGCGGGAGCTGCCTGCCTTCTACCAGGAACTGCTATGGGTCTGGAGCAAGGTCGCCTGCAGACGGAGTTCTCCCCCGTCAGGAGTGGCGGCTGTCCTTCGGGAGCCACTGCTCAGGAATCCACACCTCCACTAACGCGGGTTCAGGTGGCTGGCAGAGGGCAGGGCTGTGTCTGGCAAGGTGACCAGAGTCGGTGACCTACTCGATGCCGGAGGAGTGGGCTGGATGGCGCTGGAGGAGCTGGCGCAGTGCCTGTCCTGGGCCAACGTCCGGCTCGTGGCCAAAGCCATCGAGTCGCTGAAAGTGGCACTGGGCCCTGACTCCACTAGGTGTATCGAGGAGGCTCAAGCACGTGGGGCGATCCTGTCCGAACTGACCCTCATTCGAACGGAATTCCTCATCAGCACTCGGCCCCGAAACCCCTCTCGGGAGCCGGCGCCTCACAACTTGAGCCGTCTCCGGGAAACCCCCTCCATGCCTTTTCATTCTGCGCGGAGGGGTTTCCTGTACGGGCTGCTCTTGCACACCCTTCACTTTGCCATCCTCGACTGCCATCCGGACATGCCTCTCTACGCGGGAGTCCTCCCTTTATCTATTGGGGACTTGGCCTGGAGGGTGTTGCATGGAGCAGTCCCGTGCAATAAAGTTTTAATTAGATTCACGGACTCCCAGGCCGCCTGCCTTTTCTGCGGCCTGGAGGAGTCCGTTTTCCATGTATATATGGAGTGTGAGAGGTTGCAGCCCCTCTTCCACTATTTGAAGGGGCTGCTCCTGGATTTCTGGCTGCACTCCAGTCCCACGCTCCTGATCTTTGGTCACCTGGTGTGGAGGGGAGTGGGCAGATCGGGTCACCTCCTCGTAGGACTGCTCCTGGGCCTGGCCAAAGTGGCCATCAACTGGTCCAGGCAGCGGGCGGTCGAGGGGCTCGTTCAGCCTGACTGCCTGCCTCTCTTCCGCGGCCACGTTCGCGCCCGGGTCGCCCAGGAGATGGAGCACGCGGTGTCCGCCGGCACGCTCGAGGCCTTCCGCGACTGGTGGGCACTGCAGGGACTGGAGTGCATTATCACCCCCGGTAATGGAATTTTAATTTAATTTATTAAGTTTCCTTTAATGTTTTAAGTTACAGTTAATTTGTTTACTGCATCACCAAAAGAGTACACCTGTTTCCATTTGGAAAATGGGTACAAATAGATCCAATTTCATTCCCCTTAACTTTATCAGCATATTTTTCCTGCCATGGACCAACATCATTTCAGGTTCTCCCTGGCATCCTGAGCTGCCCCTCTGGCATACATTCTGGGGTAGCCATAGAGCAGCTCTATCCAACATTCTAGCCATACTCTCACTCTTAAAGGCATCGGAGAGGAGAATCTTTCATTCCATCAATTTAGGCAAGCTTTGAATCCTGGCAAGAGGTTTAAAGACAGTTGGGTAAGCCACTGATCCATCCAGTTCCCTATGTTATTTCCAACTGCTTCTGCTGCTGTGACATGTATCCTTAATGACGCTTAGAGATTTCCAATTAATGCCAAATTACATGCAGCTTTGTGCTGTAGACTAGCACCCATTGGGAACTGGTATGAAACTACCCAAAATCATTTCACTTCAAACCCAAACAGCAGTCAGAGAAAATGTTCAGGCCATCTGTCTGGGCTGGATTCTAACCCAGGTCCCAAAGGTGAAAGCATTGTGTTCCAATCCACTGTAGTCCCATGCTCTTAGCCATAATAAAGATTGTTTTAAAGGCAGATTGAGCCTCTATGCTTTACTTTCACTGATTGAACACTATAGTTAATTAATAAAATCAGAAGCACATGAATTCGTATTTTTGACTTATTTTCAACAGCAGTTTCCACCTTCCTTTCCTTCCCTGTCTGTGTCCACTTACTAAGTGCTGATCCTTTGGTTTGGAGAACAGCCAAAAAGCCCATAATAGCTGTACAATGTTAGATGGCTAAGCTGAAACAGCATAAAATCAGAATAAGAGTATAAACCAAACTATGAGTGTTTTTTCAACAACACTGCATTGGTTATTGTAGGACAGGATCGCTACAGCTTATGCCAGCAGTTAAATCAGCCTCAAATGGCTGAAATGTTAAATCACTTCTGTTTCTCAATGACACCAAAAAAGAACTGCTGATCCCAGTTGATCAGACTGTAACATTACCCTCCGTGTCCCTCTTTTCCGTCAGGCCCTCACTCACTGCTTGAGTTTTCTTTTTGCCCAGCTGACTTACTATTCCTTCTTAAAAGTGATGATTGATCAAAATTGTCAAGAATCATTTGCCATTTGATGTGAAGTAGCCGATTTCTTTTTCACTCAAATATACAATTAAGTAATGAACTTATAGAATATTAGTTATGCATCTTATTAAATCTTATTCACAGGTGCTTAAATTCTGCATCCTCTGAACTTTTGCCTTCCTCTACTGTAGATGCCCAACTATCAAAAGATAATAAACACGTGACAGAATCTTGTATAGTTTATTGCTGTATGGTGATGAACCAGATTATTCCCATTTCCTGTTTTCCTCATCATCCTTTATTAGTTTTCTCCACCTGTTTACGTGAAGTGTTAGCATTGACAATGAGTTTTGCTGTAATTTTTATCATCCACCAACACCCCCACACGCACCCCCCCCCCCAACCCCACCCCACCCCCATCACTTTGAGCAACAAAGAGATTTGGGAATCCGAGTACACAAATCATTTAAAGCCAGTAGACAGGTACAAAAAGCAATCAAAAAGGCTAATGGAATGTTGGCCTTTATCTTAAGGACATTGGATTACAAAGGGGAGGAAGGTATGCTTCAGTTGTGCAAAGCCTTGGTCAGTCCCTATCTGGAGAACTGCATTCAGTTTTGGGCACCGCAGCTCAGAATGGATATATTGGCCTTGGAGGGGATGCAGTGCAGATTTACCAAAATGATACCGTGGCTTAGAGGGTTAAATTATGAGGATAGGTTGCATAGACTTGGCTTGTATTCCTTTGAGTTTAGAAGATTAAGGGGTTGATCTGATTGAGGTGTTTAAAATGTTAAAAGGATTCGATAGGGTAGATACAGAGAAATTATTTCCTCTGGTGGAGGAATCAAGAACGAGGGGACTTAAAATTAGAACCAGGTCATTTAGGAGGGAAATCAGGAAACACTTTTTCACACAAACGGTAGTAGAAATCTAGAGTTATCTCCACCAAAAGGCTGTGGATGCTGGGACAATTGGAGCTTTCAAGCCTGAGATCGATAGATTTTTGTTAGGAAAGGGTATCACGGGATATGGAGTTACGGCGGGTAAATGGAGTTGAGGCACAGATCAGCATGTATCTGACTGAACGGCAGAGCAGGCTCAAGAGGCTGATTGGCCGACCCCTGTTCCTATGTTCCTAGAAGGGATGAACCAGTGACCTGCTGTAAGGCATCTGATAATGTTGCTCTGTAACAAGTCAGCAGTAGGTGTATAAGAGCTTCTTTACATTTTGAGTTGCCATAAAATTTTCCCATCCTCCTACAACTTGGCCAACATCAGTAATTTGCTGTGCATGGAATTATATTGATTACCCAAGTTGCCTTACTGTGCTATGGTGCTGTTTATTAGTGCTGGTAGAATCCATAATACCTTTTAAAATGGAAATTAATAATATTTGTAAAAGAAAAATGTAAAAGGGTATGGAGAAAGGGCAGAGGAATAGGACTAAATTTATAGGTCTTTTAGAGAGCTGGCATAGACATAATGGGGGGAAAATTCAGTTGGTTGCGCCTCCTGTTAGTGCCTTAAGAGGGCGCTAATGGGGCGCAAAGCAACTAGCGCCCGGGCACGCCGATGTTTACGCCACTCGCGAAATTAACTAGACATTTTGCGGCGGCGCTAAACACTACCGCCACGATCTCCTGCGCTGGCAGATCGTGACGTCAGTCGAGTGCGTAACGCCCTGGTAGCGCCCCGGAGCGGATATTGAGTGGCGCCCCCTGCCTTACCGCCTGCCGCTAGCAACAACAGGTTGAGGGGAGCATTTTGCAGTCAGGAAGGGACTGGGGGAGCGCTATTTAAAGGCGACCGCTTCCTGCCTTTTTTTGTTGGTAACATTTTTGAACCACGCATTCTGAGAGAGAGAGAGAGAGACTTCTGGAGAGATTCAACGCTGTGTGAAGGAGTTTTGGGTACTGAGCAGCACTTTGCAGGTTCATTTTGATTTGCCCTTCCTTGTATCGATTTAGAAGAGACTGTGGGGGTTGCACTCTGAGCTCTTTCCCTGGGCCTCTCCATTGTTCTTTCCAGCAGATTTGATGCACAGGTCTCTCCAGGCCGAGATTCAAGGCTGCAATGAGCAGGATGTGGATGGAAAGCAAGATCAACCCATCCCTTTAAGAATTGGCTGGCACCATTGTGTCTGTGTTCCATTGCTGACTGACATCACATGAGCTTCGCCAGCGTTCTGAGTTAGCGCCTCGCTCCTCGGCCTTTGCGCCTTAAGACAGATGTGTAGCACCTGATTTAGCGCTCCAATCACCTCCAGGGGTGATAAAAGTCAAGTTTGCAGTCGGAGGCGATAATTAGCGCCAGGCGCTAATCTTTGCGCCCGGCCGATAATTGCACCCCAAACGGGGCGATACTGAATTTTTCCCCCAATGGACTGAATGGCCTCCTTCAGTTCTTTAAATTCTATAATTCTATGATTTTAATAACTAAGATTCGGGTCTGGGGGGAGAAAGTAACAGGCGACTGGGGGTTTGGGAAAGAGTAACAAGGGACTGGGGTCGAGGAGAGTAACAGGGAACTGGGGGTCGGGGAAAGGGTGACAGAGAATGGGAGTTGGGGGAGAGGGTGACAGGTCAGATATAGGGGCTCGGGGAGGGAGGGAGACTAGAATATGGGAGTCGGAAGATTGGGGTTCAGGCGGGGGGAGAGGGAAACTCGCTAATTGTTGTCGGGTGATTGGGGCATGGGTGGAGGGAGAGAGGGAAAATGGGGACTGGGCGTCAGGGCGATTGGGGCTCCTGTGGGGGTAGAGGGGGACTGGGGGTTGGTGGATTGGGGCTTGGGTGGGTGGGGGGGGGTGGCGGAGAGTGGACTGGAGAATGGAGTGGGGTGGGGTGGGTCGGCATGGGGCCCAGCATTTCCTGCAGAACTGGGAGTAGCAGCAGCAACATGGTGAGTGGGAGCGGCGCCGAGAGAGGAGCAGCCAGTAAAGGCGTGAGTGAAACCTTGGGACTTCGATCTGGGTAAATAGTGAAAGATTGTTACTACTGGTGGGCAAATGGGGAACAAGGGGAGGGAGACTGAGGATTCTTGCTGCACGCCCTGATTTTACATTGCAAGCTCCAATACATGGAGGGGTGAGATGCCAGAAGGCTGAGTTCGAGCCGGCAGCAGCCCACTGTAGTACTGTGGAGCACTCCTGCTCCTCCACGCTGCACAGAAGGGGAAGTAAAAAAAACTTCCCTACCATTTCTTCAGCGGCCTCCAGCGATCCCTTTAAGGACTGCTGTGGAACTGGAAAAACTAGTTGGAGCTTGCACAGCGCATGCTCCACCTAGTTTTTCACACATTTTACAGAAGGGTCCTGAAACAGGCGCAGGACCCTTCTTTCCATATTTAAATTGATGCAACACCAGGTACACCTAAAAATAGTGAGGACCGATATGTTTTTGTAGAACTGGGATTTAATACGCCTTGCGCCCAGAAATTGTTATACATTACGTCCATTTTACGCCCAACAAACTGGTAAAATGCATACTAATCTCGACCCCAATGTTTCCAAATAACTTCTGGCAAATATGGCCCACGCCAAGCACAAAGATGCCGGATCAGGCCCCACCATGTAAATTGAGTTGTGCTACTGATCATCCATACATGTTGCAAGCTTTTGGTTTATTAGTGGCTTTGCTTTAGAGAAATTTTGACTGGCACATTTTTATAGATTGCTGAAATCTTCCATGTGTCATCAGCTGAGCTACATTTGCTTTCCCATCTGGTTGGTTCTAAGTACCACCTGTTGCTTTTGAACAGCTTTGCTCTGTTTTTGCTCCCCTCTCAAGTGTAAGTTCAGGGATGACCTGAAGCTTTTCCGACAGTCTTTATCCTTGTAGGCCAGCTATCTTGTGGTCATGACTTATTTCATTGTAATGTATCACACTCGCAGTGCTCTGCTAAATGGTATCAGGCTGCGACAAAACTATACAGATTTCCCTCTTGTTACTGTGGCTAAATTTAAAAGTTTCAAAAACTACATTTCTAGGAAATGCCTCTCAAATCTTTCATGGCTATCTTTTTCTCACTTTAAATGAACAGAGAATATCTTCTTCTTCCATCTTGCATATCACTGAGCACATCTGAATCTCCTCACCTTTTTTGCATAAACCAGGAGCTTTTTTAGTTCTGCTCAAATCCTTAAATTAACTTAACCACGTCCTCAAACTTGTTGAGATTACATTTTTCAGCAGTAATTATTTGAAATCCCATAATTTTTCTCGGTCTCTGCCTTTTGTTTGCCGTCACTTACCAGGTGCTGCCTCTACTGAACTCCATAAAGATGAGAACTTTCCACTCCTGATGCAGAACCGTGCCTGTCCTTTCTAACTCCCTTCTGTCTAGAAAATGTAGCACCTCTGTGCCCATGAACTGGCATAACAATATGCATTAGCATAGCCCTGAAAACTGGATCAGCCTACAATATTCAGATTTGTGCGATCTGATATAGAAAATAATGTTTACATAGAAAACTATCCTTTAACAATTTTTTTCTCATTCAGAAATTCACCTGGAGATTTGGTGGATATCTCTGTTGGTCATGATGCGGAGATGCCGGTGTTGGACTGGGGTGGACAAAAATGAGAAGTCGCACAACACCAGGTTATAGTCCAACAGTTTTATTTAAAATTACGAGCTTTCGGAGCTGTTGCCCCCCCGTCAGGTAAAGGTACAATGCTTTGTACCATTGTACCTTTACCTGACGTGGGGCAACAGCTCCGAAAGCTCGTAATTTTAAATAAAACTGTTGGACTATAACCTGGTGTTGTGCGACTTCTCATCTCTGTTGGAGGTGAGGCACATCATATAGATGGACAGTTGTCACGTTTCAAGATTTATTGGCTAATTTTCCAGGTAAATGGTATGGAAAAGGAGTTATTTTAATGTTAGATTTTAAAAGCATAGTGTATTTACACAAGTTAGAAAAAGGACTTTGGGATGATAAGTAGTTAAGATGCTAATTAATGTCTCTTCATCTCCTCCTTTGTTCCTTTATCCCCTCCCCCTTTTCCCAGCTTTACCCTGGCCTTAAATCTATTTGATTTCCAGCTCTTCCCAGTTCTGATGAAAGGTCATCGACCTGAAACGTCAACTCTCTTTCTCTCTCCACGGATGCTGCCTGGCCTGCTGAGTTTTTCCAGCGTTTTCTGTTGTTATTGCTAATTAACTATGTTGTTTCCCCATCAATACAAATAATGAGCAATTTGTTAGATTGTCTTGGCAGTTGACAAACACCTCACCCCATTGTGTTGGAAAGTCTTCAATCCCACTTGCTGTGAACAGAGGGAGATAAGACACAAGGGGCCGTTCATTTTCAACTTCAGCAGGGCAATAAACTGGCAGTAGCTAATCAGCTATCTGTTATACACCTCGTTTCCCATTCCAATAGAAGGGAAGATCGAGTGGGGTCTACAACAGGCTGCTGATCTGCTACCGCCAATTTTCTGCCTCCCACCAAAGTTGAAAATTACCCCTCGGGACATCAGTAGGCAGTTAGGCTTTTGAAACAGGAAGGCTGTAAGGTTTTGGAAACATAAAGCTGCAAATCAGTGAGTTCAGAAATCGCGTGCAAGGAGGATATAATACAGGGTGAGTTCAAAATTAGTTTGTTTATGTCAAGAAAATCCATTGATGTGGGGAAGTGTAGCATGTTCATCATCTTTATATTATTATGAAAAAACAAATTATACCGATTGAACTAAGTAATTCTAATCAAACATATTGCTCTACAGTTCATTCACTGTGAAATAAAGCAGCTTAACGATTCATATCAAGCTTCATCTCCCAAGTGTTTGCTCAGTCCAATTTTGGAGAAAGTGAAGAAACATGTACAAAAAATGCAAATAGCCAGTTAAAATCACAAGGGGGTACTATTGTTACACTTCTAAGTTATGTCATTGTGCAAGTAGATGTAGAGCAGTGTGAGTCAACTCCCATAAAAGAATGCTGCTCATACCACTTATGGGAATGAGTGACACCTTTAAACCTGATGTGGAGATGTCGGTGTTGGACTGGGGTGGACAAATGTGAGAAGTCGCACAACACCAGGTTATAGTCCAACAGCTTTATTTGAAATCACAAGCTTTCGGAGCGCTGCTCCTTTGTCAGGTGAAGTGAAGAGATGCATATAGGCACAGCATATATAGTCAGAGAACACTGCCAGATGATTACAGTTAATCTTTCTAACTGCCCTTTATCACACCTCGGCAGAGAGATAATCACGGCAATCAAAGGTGTGGATGGTGTCCAAACAGGTCAGTCAGGAAAACATTACATCAAAGACAATGAGGTGGGGTCACAAGGGGTCAAATGTGGCAGATGCTGGGGTCTGTATGGAAAACAAAAGACTTTTTTTGCTGGAAATCACAGCAGGTCCGGCCGCATCTGTGTAGAGAGAACAAGCCAACGACGACTCAAGTCCACACCTTTGATTGCCGTGATTATCTCTCTGCCGAGGTGTGATAAAGGGCAGTTAGAAAAATTAACTGTAATCATCTGGCAGTGTTCTCTGACTATATATGCTGTGCCCATATGCATCTCTTCACTTCACCTGACGAAGGAGCAGTGCTCCGAAGGCTTGTGATTTCAAATAAAGCTGTTGGACTATAACCTGGTGTTGTGCGACTTCTCACCTTTAAACCTGAGAAAGTATCTACACCATACCTGAATTTGTAACAAGGGGTGGCTTTATAATGTTTTTAATTGGTTTCAGTCAGCATATGCAAAGAAATAATAAATGCATAAATGTATATAACACCTGGATTGATGCATATATAATGGACACAGGCAATGCATTTGGAAATAAAAGTTACATATGGCTAGGTCACTTCAATAACATTGTTTTTATTCACACAAATAAGATATATGACCAAGCTCCTAAAGTATCTCACATCACTAAACTATATTGTTGATTTCCTCCATAATGACTGTTTTATTATATATTTTCCATATGTTTTGTGTTGATGCTGAAATTACTTCTTGTCACAAAATTCTGATTTGGTTTAACTTTATAGCCTAGTAGTTATTGATTATAATATTATCTCTGTGTTCATCTATGTAATGATCTACTTCACAGTCCGTCTGTCTGTGTATCTAGCTATTTAATTTTGGTCTATCTGTTTATCTATCTATGGGACAATTTTTCCACATTTTTCTGACTGTCTGTCCCATTGATTCATCCATCAGTCGATCTACCTATTTCTCAGTTAATTTCTTGGCTCATCTATCATTACATTTCATTCAAAATTTGGAGAATTAGTTGTCTGCCTTTGTGACCTTTAAAAAGCATATATTAGCTTCAAAAATATACATTTCCATATTGAATTTTGTACTTGATCTTTCCATGGTTATTTTATAATGCGCAATAATTTAAAAACTGGCAAAAAAATTTGCCCTTGTTTATTTTGTCCATTTTATTTTTGTAAAAGTTCTATTATAACACACACATCCTGTTCCCATTTAATATGAAGAGTGTGCTCTGTTGTCTTCCTTAGTCAGTTAATAATAGTATGACATAAAAACAGAGAATGCTGGAAATACTCAGCAGGTCAGGCAGCATCTGCAGAGAGAGAAACAGAGTTAACGTTTCAGGTCAATGAAAGCTGCCTGACCTGCTGAGTATTTCCAGCATTTTCTGTTTTTATTTCAGATTTCCAGCATCCGCAGTATTTTGCTTTATAATAACAGCATGACATGTGGCATATACTGTGCCACACACATGCTCTCATTTAACTTGTATCAGGGTAAAGGCTGTAATCTCTTTTCCCCTTTTTAAAGTGAGTAGAAATTATTATCTCCACTCTAGACCCAAACAGTCCTCTTTTGGATAATCTGTGTTAAATCCCTGCAGAGCAGGTGTGGTCTGTCCTTAGAGAATTGTCTAACAATTCAAGGCATGTGCATATTTTTACAGTATAACAAAAGCCTTATGTGAAGTTGCAGTAAAGCAGATGATGTGTTCCTATATCTAAAATTGAAGTGTTTCCAATCATATTGTCAAGTTACCATGCATTGAACACACCTGCAAAACTGAATGCAGCACGAGCACAATAACATAATTAAACGCACCTCTATGGAATGTCACAACTCCTGGGGACTAGTAGTTCTCCTTATCCTATATTTATTTTTAATCAAAGTTTCAGCTTCTCTCTCAACATTAATGAACATACTCATGTGACTCGGCCAACGTTGTCTACCTCATACGTTGCAGGAAAGAATGCACCGCGGCATGGTACATCGGCGAGACCATGCAGACACTGAGACAACGTATGAACGGACACCGCGCAACAATCACCAGGCAGGAGTGTTCCCTCCCAGTCGGGGAACACTTCAGCAGTCAAGGACATTCAGCCTCGGATCTGCGGGTAAGCGTTCTCCAAGGCGGACTTAGAAACACACGACAACGCAAAATCATCTAGCAGAAACTGATAGCCAAGTTCCGCACTCATGAGGACGGCCTCAACCGGGATCTTGGGTTTATGTCACGATACATGACGTGATCCAGACTCGAGTCGTCGTTGGCTTGTTAACAGATGTGATTCTCAGTAAAAAAGTAAAAATTTTAAAGTTTATTGTTTCCCATACTGCGGCTTTTGACACATTGGACCCCCTGTGGCTCCACCTCATTGTCTCAGTTGTATCTTGCTATGTCTTTGATGTGACCTGATTGCCTTTTGTCACACCTCGGCAGATAAACAGTCAGGGTGATTTAAATGTAGTCGTCTGTTTTTGTAAGTAACACATGCATTGTTCTCTATCTATGTATGCTTTGGCGATTCTGTATCTCTTTACTTCACCTGAGGAAGGGGCGATCGATAGCTCCGAAAGCTTGTGATTTCAAATAAAACTGTTGGACTATAACCTGGTGTTGTGCGACTTCTCAACATTAATGAAGGTTTAGGTCTGACTAAAGGCTACCACTGAAACATTTCAGTCGGTGAAGATGAAAATCTACCTCACTTTGTCAATACACACAAGCATCAGACTCCAAATGCCACACTCCAGACATCGGCCCAGATATTCCGATCACAGGCCTCCCGTGGGCGGAGGACTGCGATCTGGAAAAATCTGCGCCCTTACCCGAGGGCTCCCGGGAGGCGCACAGATCCGATGCTGGGCCTCTCCAAACTGCCGGTGCACAGGGCCCACGTATCCCAGAGGCGCAGGTAGTTCGCAGCATCCCTGGGATCACCTGGGCCATGGGGAGCCAATCAAAGAAGGGAATCTCCCTTCATACATTTGACAGGAAGACCTATCAAATATATGAATGGAATTCACACCCAAAACATAGTAAAACTTTAAATAAATTTTTTAAAAATCACATTTTTAAAATGACTTGAAAGTACAAATAAATTAACTATTTTAAACAAAACTTTAAATTTTTTAAAATATAATTAAAGTTTTTTACGGGGCTAAAAATAAACTTACCTTTTTTTAAAGTATTTTTAAATGATAAATCAGTGGAAATTTTTTTTTTTTTTTACTTTTTTCAATTCTTATCCTGGTAAAAGCAGGCCTTATGCCTACTTTTACCAGGCACAAGAATTGTAAGGGTTTTCTGCGGGCGGAGGGTCTCCAACAAGCGAACTCTCCCCCCACAGAGGCCCTTCTCCAGGGCAGCCGGAGGATCTGACAAGAGCTTTCTTGACAGATCGGAAATGCCGGTTTCCAGCGCATGCGCAGTGCATGCCTGAAATCGGCATTTCCGATGTCCCTACGGGTGAGTACACAGCGCGCACACACCCGTAGGGATCGGAATATTCAGCTACTTTACAACAGATGCAAAACAATCTTAAAATGCCAAGTGCTTCTGAACTACAACCTGAAACTGACCAGCACATTCCAATCTGCAAAATTCTGTGACCAAACAACAATTGGACTCTGAATGATCATAGGCTTTGTTTACTCCTAGTAATTCAGCTGTTTGGCCTTACAGAGCCACAGGGAATCAAGGGATATGGAGATCAGGTGGGAAAGTGGAGTTGAGGCCGATGATCAGCCATGATCTTATTGAATGGTGGAGCAGGCTCGAGGGGCCGTATGGCCTACTCCTGCTCCTGCTCCTGTTTCTTATGTTCTTATTTCTCCGTAGCAGCAGAATAATACATTGGCCTCGAAATTCCGTTCCCTACGGGTGTGTACGCGCTGTGTACTCACCCGTAGGGCCAACGGAAGTGCCGGTTTTACGCATGCGCTGCGCATGCGCTGGAATCCGGCACTTCTTTTCTCTGAAGAAAGGGCTTCCCAAGTCAAACGCCTGCGCCGGATAGGCAGCGTGTACGTTAGAAACTTCCGGTTTCTTCACACTGGCTTGAGTCCAGGTAAGTCGGGAACAGCTGCACCTGGAAAAGCAGGCGCAAGGCCTGCTTTTAGCAGGCTAATAGTTTAAGAAAGTAAAAAAACTAATTTTTTCCACTGATTTATCATTTTAAAATACTTTAAAGAAAGGTAAGTTTATTTTTAGTCCCGTTAAAAACTTTAATTATTTTTTTCAAAAATTTAAATTTTTGTTTAAAATAGTTAATTTATGTAATTTATAGTCATTTTAAAAATGTGATTTAAAAAAAAAATTATTTGAAGTTTTACTTACGTTTTGGGGCTGATCTCTATTCATAGATTTGACAGGTCTTCCTGTCAAATCTATGAATGGAGATTCCCTGCTCTGATTGGCTCCCCATGGCCCACGTGATCCCAGGGACGTTGCGAACTACCTGCGCCCCTGGGATACGCGTGCCCTGCACACCGGCAGTTTGAAGAGGCCCAGCAACGGAATTCTGCACCTCCCGGGAGCCCTCCGGTCCAGGCGCAGATTTTTCCGAATCGCAGCCCTCCGCCCGCGGGAGGGCTGCGAACGGAATTTCTGGGCCATGGTGTATTTCATGGTACAACAGTCCTGTCTTTATAAAGCAATGTAACATTGAATTTACCACAAACAACAGTATCAAAAATCCAATACATGCATCATGGCAAGTCTATACACAATTCCTGAACCATACTTCTGTCACACTTTATACATCACACACACACATATTTGACATTTCTGGAGCACACCTTCCCCTAATTGCCTGAAATTCCATATTTGGCAACAAATCGCAATTCAACAGGTAGGGACAATATTAATTAGTAGGTAGCAACCAATCAAGAAACTACAAATAAAAGCGTTCCAATAAACGAAAGAAGGCAAACTAATCAGATTGCTTAAAATAGCTTTGAAATAAACTTTCAGCCACCATCATTTTTTCTCAGTGATTTAAATAGAAACTGCCCAAAATAATGATTTTAATATAATAATCTCATTAAAGAATTAATATTTCACATCAATGTAATTAAACCTACCACTAGGATTGTTCTTTTTTTATTTTTGGGCACTACCATTGATATTTTCATTGGATGCCTTAGCCTTTCTGGAAAGCTCCAGGCTTAAAGCTTTCAATTTGCCATCAATGCCAGCTGATGAGACAACGGCACCTCCCAGCAAGCACCCATGCCTACAATTCCCAGTATTCAGCGATCGGAGCATGTGCACTGTGGAAAACGCTCATGGCATGTATTAGTATGATTCCCTCCAGTTAATCTGTGTGATACAACTTGAAGGCTGTCATTCATCAGCCTATAACAGCAATTATGAGTTTGTTAAAGACATCAAAGCATGACAAAACATGAACACTGAAGCTTCTTAGATAAGTTTAGATAGGAAAATATTTTAAGCAGTCATCCAGTGTAACACCAGCTGATTGGGGGGGGGGGGGCGGGCAAGAAATCAGTCAGGAAACCACTCCACTGGCTCCTCACCGACCCTACCACTAACAATATTTTCTACTGGATGTAATGGGTGGCGTATAATATAGCCACCTTAAAATGGGAGGGCAAATTCAAATTATCTGCAAATGAAAGGAATATATTCTATGTCGTATTTCTCTTCATTTGTGCCCGAGAACAATGGGTGCTAAGAATCTGGTATGTCCTGGAGTCCAAGATTGCTATGATGGTGGCAAGGGGCATTTAAAATTTAGAGCCATCTTAGTCTATGTCATTGATTGTAGGGTGATCAAATGTATACAGTAAGGTGTGTCACACACCAGGCGTCACACTTTGTTAAAGATGGAGAAGTATCTTAAAAAAGGCTGTGACTTAATACAGGGTGCATCTGACCTGGAGCTTAAACTTACAGGTATTTTCCAATCAACACAGTTTCCTCATCAAACAACAATTAAAATCTGATTGATGTGAATTGTGAAGCTGTGTTTATTCAATATCAATTAGATTTTGATGCCTTCACGGGACACAGCCCCAATTTAGCAGCAGAGTAATACACCATGCATTACACAGTATAACATTCCTGCTCTTATAATACACCATGGGGGAGAAATTCGGTTGGTTAGCGCCTCCTGTTAGCGCCTCCGGGGGTGATAACGGGGCACTAATGACTTACCACCCGGGCGCGGTGATATTACTGCTGCCCGCGAAATTCACCTGGCGGTTTGCGGTGGCGGTAACCCCATGTGCCACAATCTCCTACGCCCGGAGATCGTGACGTGATCCGGCTGTGCAAAGCCCTGGAAGTGTCCTGGACCCGAACTTCGGTTCCATCCCCTGTAGCATTGCCGGGCGAAAACACCGGCAGCTGCAAGAGGCGTTCATCGGGAGGCCGGGCGCTTCGGGGCGATACTTAAAGACGAGGTGGCCAAAGTAAGTGAAAAAAATTCTGAAATGCTCTTTATCTTTTTTTTGCCTTTGTCTTCGCCAGCGATCGATCAGCCTGGCACTCTGCTGCAGTGCATTGGGCTGATCGGGCTGGATCTCGGCTGCCATTGGGGACCAGGTAAGTTTTCCCTTTGCAGAGCCTGCAGCGATGGCCCTTCCCTTTAAGGGAGGGAAGGAGCCTTCCAACGCGGCAGTGCTGCACGGCCCAGTGTACAGCGCTGCACACCTACCTGCTGCCTGTCGTGCTCCGGGAAGAAAGTGGAACGCTTGATTTAGCACTCCACTTCCTTCCTGGAGCACAAAACCCAATTTTTTAAAAGTTGGGACTCATTAGCGCCTGGCACTAAGTTTCCCAGCTTTCAAAAGCTACCGCCCCCAAACGGGGCGATACTGAATTTCTCCCCCTATGTTCTAACTATTTCATTTCAGAAATTGTTTATATAGCCAGACAAATATACATCTAGACAGACTGATGGACAGACACAACAAAAGGGAGATTTGTAGTTAAAAAAATAACTTTGGCAGGATTTTCCTTTGCAGCCACCACTCCACCCCAACTTTGGTGGGGTGCGATTGCTGCTCACCCCATGGCTGATCTCCCAGGGTCGACCTTATTTGTATAATTTCAGATGGCTCACATCAGGCTGCCTGCAGGAGAGGCGAGTGGCTGACTGCCCCTGGTGCAGCTGAAGAAAATGTTGGGGGGATTTCTTGAACATTTTGAAAATTCTAGGCAGAAGAAGCGTAATTCATTCCCCTTGTGATCGAGTACACTCCCATGGGGGATTTTAAATCTCTCTCCACCCACCATAGCATTTGTGTACCTCAGAATACTGGATAAATCTGACATCCAGTATTGTTATTGCATTAATGACAAGATATGCAATGTGATTTTTGAAAATGCCCCTCCGTATTCAGGTAGACATATTCATCTCCTGCAGTCACTTCCAGCAGTAAGTTCCAGAAGTGATGGCAGGCCACAGAAAGTCGGCGAGCAGCAAAGGACAGTCTTTAAAGCTGAAAAATTCATTCAAGTTACATTTTTTTTAAAGAAACACTTAGGGGGAAAAATTCAGCTGCTTGCGCCTCCCGTTAGTGCCTTAAGAGGGCGCTAATGGGGCGTAAAGCAGCTAACGCCCGGGCGCAGCGCCGCCCACGCCTCCCGAAAAATTTAGTGGGAGGTTAGCGGCGGCGGCAGCCGGTAGCGCCCTGTGGCGCTGCGCCGCCGGCGATGACGTCATCGCCGTGCGCAGCACCCCGCTCGCGCCCCGGCCGTGATCTTCAGTCGCGCCCCCTGATTTACCGCCAGACGCTATGTCCGACGGGTTCAGGGAGGCGTACGTGCGGCCGGGGCGGCGATATTTAAAGGGGAGGTGGCAGGCGGCCATTTTTGTTGCTGGCCGCCTGGCAGCACCTGCCCCCGTTGCTGTCCCCGGCCCCCGTGAAGCCCCCCCACCGTGAAGTGCCGGCTGCGCTCCAAGAGCCCGGCACTTCTCTTGAGTGCCGGGCTCTTTTGCCGGCACTCCCGATCCCTGGGAGCCCAGCTGGGCCCCGGTTCGCGCTGCGCAGGGTCCCTCCCCTTTAAGAAGGGGAGGAAGGCCTGCAATACCGCGGCGCGACGTGCCGCAGCGCATGGCGCTGCGGCACGTAGCGCCAGGATATTCACTCGCAGCGCCCCAAGAGGGATGCGGGGTGCTTCCAGTGGCGCCCCGCTTCCCTCTTGGGGCGCAACCACTGAAGTTCCGGCGCGGGGCCGCTAATTTTTTCGGGGCGCTAAAAGTCGCGCCCCGGCGAGGTTAGCGCCCCAAATGGGGCGCGACCTAATTTCTACCCCTTAGATTTTTATTTCAAAAGAACTTCAAGCTTTTAGATTGCCAAATATTTTGCAGCTCTTAACTATAATGTAGACACACTGCAGGATTTCCTCCTTTCACTAATTGTAGCAACAATGTAAATAAAATGTGGAAAGATTTTCTGCAGCTGGTATTTCTAGTGGAATCTAGGAAATCCGTGAATTGGTTGGATAAAAAGCTTGGGGTTTTTTAATTAGGAGTTCCCCTAAAGTAAGAAAAGATCATTTCAAAACTGGTAATAGAAGCCACGCAAACATTTAGGGGATTTTGTGAGTCTTACTCGACAGGAGTGCAGGTTGGCGTTAGGGCTGTAACACAGTCTACCCGATAATTCAGTCACTTTTTGCACTAAAACAATTGGAATTATCCAGTAATTTGAATTAAGCAATTTAAATGCCATAACAAAGGAGAAACATAGTGTTAAAAATGCTTAATTATAAGTTAATTTGACTTATGCAACTTTGAACTAAAAGGATGGCCTCATTCCTCCACCCCATGTTCACTGCGAGCCAGACTCCATGCCAGTAGCAAAACCTTTCAAAATGATCCCTTAACCTACATTCAAAGTATTGCTTTTGTTACTAAAAATAAACCTGTACAATTTTTTAATTATCCTAATGAGAGTCTAAGTATATACACACTGTAAACATTCTGTTTCTTTTAAATGTTATTACATTGTATCCTTTACAGTAGGATTCTATTAATAGAATATCTTCAATATTATTTTGGTAAAAATGGATTCCAGTAAATCAAGAACTGATAGTTAAAATAGAGGATTATTAAATAGTTGCCACATTTTACGCAGTAAAGTTTACATAAGCAGTAGGAAATCTACTGATCAGACAATACTAAGATAATCAAAACATAGTATAAAAATAGGCTGAACTAGACTATTTGCAATCTCAGGGGGAGAAATTCTGTATCGCTCAGTTTGGGGGCGGTAACTTTTGAAAGCTGGGAAACTTAGCGTCAAGCGCTAATGATTCCCAGCTTTTTCTAAATTCGGTGTTTGCGCTCCAGAAAGGAAGTGGAGCACTAAATCAAGCGCTCCACTTCCTTCCTGGTGCACTAAAGGACGCAGGCGGGGCGGTAGTGGTGCCGCGCTGCTCAATGGGCCGAGCAGCGCTGCCACGATCCGAGGCTCCTTCCCTCCCTTAAAGGGAAGGGCCATTGCTGCAGGCTCTGCATTGGGACCAGTTAGCTGGTCCCCGATGGCAGCCACGATCCAGCCAGATCAGCTCCATGCACTCCAGCAGAGCGCCGGGCTGATCGATCGCGGCCCAGGATAATTGAAAAAAATTGAAAAAAACCATTGTAGAAATTTTCCTACTTACCTTGGCAACCTTCCCTTTAACTTCCGCCCCCAAAGCTCCCGGCCTCCCAATCAATGCCTCCTGCAGCTGTCGGTGTTGTCACCCGGCAATGCTGCAGGGGACAGAACCGAAGTTCGGGTCCGGGGCGCTACCAGGGTGATGCGCACGACAATGACATCACGATCTCCGGGCGCAGGAGATCGTGGCGCAAAGTGTTACTGCCGCCGCAAACCTCCCAGCCAAGTTAGTGGGAGTCGTACATCTCACCGTGCCTGGGCAGTAAATTGTTAGCGCCTGGTTATCGCCCCCCCGGGGGCGCTAACGGGAGGCGCTAACCCACCGAATATCTCCTCCTCAGCATCTTATTCAACCCAAACTGCGCTTCTGATCTCATAATCTTTCCATCACCAAAATTGCTTACTTCCACCTCCAAAACATCACCTACCTCTGCTCCTACCTCAGCCCATCTGCTCCTGAAACCTTCATCCATTCATTTATTACATCCAGACTCAACCATTCCAATGTTCTCCTGACCAGCCTCCCAGTCTCCACCCTTCAAATTCAACTCATCGTAAACTCTGCTGCCCATATCCTATCCTGCACCAAGTCCTGCTCACTTACATTGGCTTCCGGCCCCCAATATTGCCAATTGAAAATTTTCATCCTCCTGTTTAAATCCCTTCATGGATTTGCCACCCCATCTCTGTAATCTCCTACAATGCCGCCCCGCCTCCCCCCCCCCCCCCGCCTCCCCCCCCCCCCGCCTGCCCTCACCGAGCTCTCCATCCCTCCACTTCTTGCCTTTTGTGCATCTTCCACCTCAACCTCACCCCGCCATTGGGGGGCCATGCCTTCAACTAGTGAGAGAGATGGCAGAAATATGAAATAATTACTTTGCCTCTGTATTTACCAGGGAGATAGTACAGGTGGACATGACACTGGATCATGAGATTAGTAATGAAATAACTGCATTTAAAATAAAAAGAGAAGATATATCAAATAAACTAATCAAACTCAAAGAGGAAAAAAACCCTGGTCCAGATGGGTTACATCCGTGCATTTTAAAAGAATCTAGGGAAGAGATAGCAGAGGCATTACTACACATATTTAATAATTCATTAGAAAAAGGTGTAGTACCAGAGGACTGGTGGATAGCTAACATAATACCTATATTTAAGAAGGGAGATAGAGCATGTCCAGGGAACTATAGACCAGTCAGCCTAACATCGGTGGTAGGAAAAATAATGGAATCCCTACTAAAGGAGAAAATAGAAGAACATCTAGAAGCCAAAAATATAATAATGAATAGTCAGCATGGATTTCAAAAGGGAAAGTCTTGCTTGGCCAACCTCATTAAATTTTTTGAAGAGGTAACAGAGAGAATAGACAAGGGTAATGCATAAATGTAATTTATCTAGATTTTCAAAAGGCCTTCGATAAGGTACCACATAATAGACTAATGAATAAGGTCAGAGAATGCGGAATCAGGGGACAAGTAGCAGAATGGATTGCTGGCTGGCTTCAAGACAGGAAGCAGATAGTAGGAGTAAAGGGTAGCTATTCAGAGTGGCAGAAGGTGGGTAGTGGTGTTCCACAAGGATCAGTGCTGGGACCAATGCTGTTCACAATTTACATTAACGATTTAGACTTTGGAATCAAAAGCACAATTTCTAAATTTGCGGACAACACCAAATTGGGGGGGATAGTTAATACTGAGGAGGCCTGCAAAAAATTACAGGAAGACATTAATAAACTTGCAGAATGGGCATATAACTGGCAAATGAAATTCAACACAGATCAATGTGAGGTATTACATTTTGGTAGGAAGAATAGGGAGGTCACTTATTACTTGGAGGGTGCGAGTCTGGGTGGGGTAGAGGAGCAAAAGGATCTCAGAGTACCAATACACAAATCACTAAAAGCTGCAACACAGGTTAACAAGGTCATAAAAAAAAGCAAACCAAGCACTAGGGTTTATTTCTAGAGCGATAGAATTCAAAAGTAGTGAAGTTTTGCTAAACTTGTATCGAACCTTGGTTAGACCACACTTGGAGTACTGAGTACAATTCTGGTCGCCATATTATAAAAAGGATATAGAGGCACTGGAGAGGGTGCAAAGAAGATTTACAAGGATGATACCAGAAATGCGAGGGTATACCTATCAGGAAAGGATGAACAGGCTGGGTCTCTTTTTGCTTGAAAAAAGGCTGAGGGTGACCTAATTGAAGTCTTTAAAATTATGAAGGGTTTTGATGGAGTAGATACAGAGAGAGTGTTTCCACTTGTGGTGAAGAGCATAACTAGAGGCCATCAATATAAGATAGTCACCAAGAAATCAAATGGGGAATTCAGAAGAAACTTCTTTACCCAGAGAGTGGTGAGAATGTGGAACTTGCTACCACAGGGAGTGGTTGAGGCAAATAGTATTGATGCATTTAAGGGGAGGCTAGATAAGCATATGAGGGAGAAGCGAATAGAGGGTTATGCTGACAGAATTGATGAGGAAAGACGGGAGGAGGCTCGAGTGGAGCATAAACACCAGCATGGACTGGTTGGGCCGAATGGCCTGTTTCTGTGCCGTATATCCTATGTAATCCTATGAGGCCTCTGCTCTGGAATTCCCTTCCTAAACCTCTCCACCTCTCCCTCCTCCTTTAAGTCCCTCCTTAAAATCCACTTTCTGACCAAGCTTTCAGTCACCCCTCCTAATATCTCCTTCTTTGGCTTGATGTCCATTTTATTCTGATTATACCTCTGTGAAACAGCTTGGGACATTTTTCTACATTAAAGGTGATATATTGTTATTATTATCATTGTAATACAATAAAGTATAATATATTGTCACATTCAGAAGCAACTGTAACCAATTAATAGAGATACCAAATTGCTTGAAGTTAAAAGTATGTGTTCAGCACAAAATATGGGCCCTGAAATTACGCAACGGCAAACTGGTGTAGACACTTAAACATTTGTCTGGATTTCCTCTCTCCAACATTTTAGTGAAGGCATTAACCAATTTATTTCACACAAGTTAATGCCTCTTCTAAAACAGCATCAAGCAGAATTTCAGACAAAGTGACAAGCATCCATATGCAAATAGCTACACAAGAAATTTTACAAGAGAAAGTGAAATAAAAACCGTAAATGTTGAAAGTGCACAACAGGTTGGTCAGCTTCTTAAAGAGAAAAATAGGTTAATGTTTCTGCACATTAATGCCAACTTATTTAATAAGCAGAGAAACCTTTTGAATGTATCATTGAATTTTTACTATTTTCTAACAATTTTAGAGCTCACTGCTATGTTTTTGGGTATTTACTCCAGATATTTTTGCTCAAGTTTAGCATCTCTGGCCATTCCTTCAGAGCAGCCTTTGTCCCTATGACTCAGAGTGCATGTTTATTTGCCCAATAGCTAGGTAAATTGTATGAAACCCAGTGATGAAACAGAAAACCCTCATTGGTGTACTTTGGCTTATTGGTTCTGTTATGTGCCCTCACATGATCTTCTTTGACTTCAGAAAATTGTAGACTAAACTTTTCATTCGGCTGTAGCTTAGGCTATAAATTGTCAAGCAAATTTATTAACCAGTAATGGATAAGTGAACAGAAGCAATGACACATTGTAAATTTGCAGTAGTTACAAATTTCCGGAATATGTGGCTGACTGTCCATGGAATCTCTCTCTAATGACTACAGACAGACTATTCAATTTGTACAAGACAGGCTCAGAATTGTTTTTGATATTTGTTTTCAGGATTGAGTGATGCTGGCAGGGCTGCATTTAATGCCCATCTTTAGTTTCCCTGAGAAGGCAGTGAGGAGGTGGGTGGGGCCTTCCCCTTGAACTGCTACAGTTCTTGTGGTGTTGGTGCTCCCACAATGGTGTTAGGTAGGGAATCCCAGAATATTGATCCAGCATCAATGAAGGAATAGCGATGTTCAAGCAACGATGGAGAGTGACTTGGAGGGCTGGTGTTCCCATGACATGTCTTTCTCAGTGATAGGGGTCAATGGGGAGGGAGATCATGCCAAAGTGACCTTGGTGAGTTGCTTCATTACATCCTTTAGATCAGGCATTCTGTAACCACAGTGCACCAGTAGTGGAGCGGGTGGATTTTAAAAAAAATAACGAAGGCTAAGTGAATTTAGAATGTGTCTCTTAAACTTAGCATGAGCTACCAATCAAACATATATACAAACAAAACACACGAGATGCTTGTATTTGAATTGAATGGTCCGATCCCCTCCCTTAGTACATATCACAGACAAAATGATTTAATTCTGGGGCTATTGTAGCAAAACAAGCTGAACCAATTTCAGAAAGAAAGAAACCAATAACATAACATAGACAGAACGTTTCATTTTTGTCACACTCGTCTGATGAGATACTGATAGAGCCAACCTTATTTGGATTAGGAAATACTACAATGGCTGGAAATGCTTCATACATTTCAGAAGATTTCTTCTTTCTGACCCTACTGGAATCACTATTTTCTCTAATGATGATTTCATCTAGGTTTTGGTGTTCACATAATTATTGTCTTCCAAAAGAAATAGAATGTCATATTGTATCAGTTTATAATATTACATATGTGACATCACACTGCTGGGAGTGTACTACAGACCCCCAATCAATGAGAGGGATAAAAATTCTAAATTGGGGAAAAGAAAATTTTGCTAAGCTCAGGGGGGATTTAGCCATAGTGGACTGGAAACAGCTACTTGAAGGTAAATCAGTGTCAGAGCAGTGGGAGGCATTCAAGGAGGAGATCCAGAGGGTTCAGACCAAGTATGTGCCCTTAAAGAAAAAAGGTGGGACTAACAAATCTAGAGCCCCCTGGATGTCTAGGGACACACAGGGTAGGATAAAGAAAAAAAGGGAGGCGTATGACAGATACCGAGGGCTAAATACTACAGAATCTTTAGAGGAGTACAGAAAGTGCAGGGGTGCAATTAAAAAGGATATTAGGAAAGCAAAGAGAGAGCATGAAAAATTCTTGGCAAGTAAAATCAAGGAAAACCCAAAGGTGTTTTATAAATATATTAAGAGTAAGAGGATAACTAAAGAAAGGGTAGGGCCTATTAGAGATCATGAGGGTAATCTGTGTGTGGAGGTGGGAGACGTTGGTAGGGTTCTTAATGAATACTTTGCGTCTGTTTTCACAAAGGAGAGGGGCGAAGCAGACATTGCTATCAGGGAGGAGGAGTGTGAAATATTAGATGAAATAAACATAGTGAGAGAGGAAGTATTAAGGGGTTTAACAGCTTTAAAAGTGGATAAATCCCCAGGCCCGGATGAAATCTATCCCAGGCTGCTAAGCGAAGCAAAAGAGGAAATAGCAGAGGCCCTGACCATCATTTTCCAATCCTCTCTGGCTTCAGGTGTGGTGCCGGAGGACTGGAGGACTGCTAATATGGTACCCTTGTTTAAAAAGGGAAAAAAGGATAGACCGAGTAATTACAGGCCGGTCAGCCTAACCTCGGTGGTGGGAAAATTATTGAAAAGAATTCTGAAGGACAGGATAAATCTTCATTTAGAAAGACACGGATTAATCAAGAATAGTCAGCACGGATTTGTTAAGGGAAGGTCGTGTCTGACAAACTTGACTGAATTTTTTGAGGAGGTAACAAGGAGGGTAGATGAGGGTAGTGCATTTGATGTAGTGTATATGGACTTTAGCAAGGCTTTTGATAAGGTTCCACACGGCAGACTGGTCACGAAGTTAAAAGCCCATGGGATCCAGGGCAAAGTGTCAAGTTGGATTCAAAACTGGCTCGGAGGCAGGAAGCAGAGGGTAATGGTTGATGGGTGTTTTTGTGACTGGATGGCTGTTTCCAGTGGGGTTCCGCAGGGCTCAATACTAGGTCCCTTGCTTTTTGTGGTATATATCAATGATCTAGACTTGAATATAGGGGGTATGATTAAGAAGTTTGCAGATGATACTAAAATCGGCTGTGTGGTTGGTACTGAAGAAGGAAGCTGTAGACTTCACGAAGATATCAATAAATTGGTCAGGTGGGCAGAACAGTGGCAAATGGAATTCAATCCGGAGAAGTGTGAAGTAATGCATTTGGGGAGGGCTAACAAGGAAAGGGAATACACATTAAATGGTAGGACACTGAGTAGTGTAGGGGAACAAAAGGACCTTGGAGTGCATGTCCACAGATCCCTGAAGGTAGCAGGCCAGGTAGATAAGGTGGTTAAGAAGGCATACGGAATGCTTGCCTTTATTAGCCGTGGCATAGAATTCAAGAGCAGGGGGGTTATGCTTCAACTGTATAAAACACTAGTTAGGCCTCAGCTAGAGTACTGCGTGCAGTTCTGGTCACCACATTACAGGAAAGATGAGATTGCACTAGAGAGGGTACAGAGGAGATTTACAAGAATGTTGCTGGCAGTAGAGAATCTTTGCTATGACGAAAGACTGGATAGGCTGGGTTTGTTTTCCTTGGACAGAGGAGGCTGAGGGGAAACCTTATTGAGGTGTATAAAATTATGAGGGGCCTAGATAAAGTGGATAGAAAGGACCTATTTCCCTTAGCAGAGGGGTCAAAAACCAGGGGACACAGATTTAAAGTAATTGGTGGAAGGTTTAGAGGGGATTTGAGGGGTAATTTCTTCACCCAGAGGGTTGTGGGGGTCTGGAACTCACTGCCTGAAAGGGTGGTAGAGGCAGGAACCCTAACCACATTTAAAAAGTACTTGGATGTGCACTTGGGATGCTGTAACCTGCAGGGCTACGGACCAAGAGCTGGGAAGTGGGATTAGGCTGGATAGCTCTTTGTTGACCGACGCGGACACAATGGGCCGAAATGGCCTCCTTCCGTGCTGTAACTTTCTATGATTCTATGACGTTCAATATACAGGGAGTGTCAGAAAAGAAATCCTGCATGATATTCACTAGAATATATAACCAGAGCAAGCTCTGGCTTTCAGAATGTCTTTTCAAAACAAACTCTTGAATTGTGTTTAAAAGAACAGGATGGCACATGAACAAAATGGATTAATATACATACAGTACAATAGATGAACTAATGTGCAAATATACAGTAAAATAGGTACTTTTGAGTAGTTTTTATATTACAGTATAAATAGATAAAATAATCTGATTGACACAGTACTCCAAGTAATGACCCTGAAAATAGATATATTTTAATACTAGATTTAAAAGTGTGTCCTTTGAGGATTTGCTTTATCTCTGTGCTCAGGGTTTCCCAGGAAAGTACTTCAATAATGTAGATAAATCTTTCATGCATTGCCTCTAATTCGTACATGAAACATATTTCCCTTACAGTTGGATTTGGTGGTATATGTGTGAACTAAACTTTACATTCAATGTTTTGGTTACATAGACCAAAAGTGGCTTGTCACATTTAAGCCTAGAAGCAGTTAGGCGAATCTGATATATAAACAGAAAAAGCTGGAAATACTCAGCAGGTCAGGCAGCATCTGTGGAGCGAGAAACAGAGTTAACGTTTCAGGTTGATGACCTTTCATCAGAACTGGAAAATGTTACAGATGTAACAGGTTTTAAGCAAGTACAGAGGCGAGGAAGGGGTGGAGAAGGGAAGAAAGAACAAAAGGGAAGGTCTGTGATAGGGTGGAAAGAAGGAGTGATTTCAATGACAGAAGGGATGAAAGTGCAAGGCAAAAGGGGTGGTAATGGGACAAGTGAAGAAACAATAGATGGGTCTAGAGGGGGTGTAAATGGCAACAGTAGAATCATTACCAGCACCTACTGTCCGAAAAAATGGGAACAGTGGTTATGATCTGAAATTGTTGAACCCAATGTTGAGTCCGGAAGGCTGTAAAGTGCCTAATCGAAAGAGAGGGTATGGAAGAGACTTACTAGAATGGTTCCAGGGATGAGGGATTACAGTTATGTGCCTAATCAAAACTGTTAAAGTGGTGGAGGGCATCGGAAGAGTCACGGATGTAGGTGGAAGAGGTGAATCTGATGTCTGGACGCTAGAGAAATGTAGTTAAAATTTTAAAGATTAAATAAAAAGGAATGTGTCAGCTTTTACTGAGCCTTATCCTACCCATTGTGTTTCAAAGAGTTCATAATTTTTATGGGATGTTTGATTTTGACAAGATGATGTCTTCATAATTGAAATGTGGTAAACCAAAATGGTTTCAGTTATAGTAAAGATTGATATTGGTAAAGTTCCAAAACTAGTTAGGTAAGCAATACCTGATGTCTTCCCCTGAAGCCATCTAACTTGTTCATTGTGGATCAAATATTTTGATACTTTCAGGTAAAATAAAATCTCTTTTAATTGGTGAAACTCATTTTTTTATGATTGTGAGAAATAAACTGAACTCTGTTCAATCCAGTGGGGTTTGAAATCATTCAAAGTCACTGTTGGCAAGGTTCTGACTTTGGCAAGTGCTAACTTTCATTGAACTGACATAGATGTTAAATGATTCAACATGACGTTGAAGGGTAGTGGGATGCTGGCAAATGTCCAGGTATTTGGTAATTATAGACCACCTGGACTTCAAAGCCATCAAACAGTCATTGTGAGTAGGGGAATTAAGGGGAAATAAGGTTGTGTTTATACAGTGGCAAATTTGCATCTGTTAGAAAACCACAGCTGATGTGCTTCAGGGTAAAGTCAGAGTTAGGTACTGTGATGAACTTTCACAGCAGACAGTCCAACCGCCTGACCCTTAGTATGGATCTGGAAAATGGAGTTGGAAGTTTGCATCAGCCTGTTATAAACAGCTTGATCAGAATTTTCAACTGGATTAGGAAAAGTGTGATTGCATCTGTAAGGCAGGTAGTTTAATGCCGCCTAGTAAAAGAATAGGCTCTTGAAAGCATTCAGTGTGAACTCAGGAGAATCACAGGTACACTGGTTATTTTATCCTCTTTGTTTAAAGACGATACGAAGTGATGTAAGAAAACTACTAGGCACTTGGTCTAAGCGTTAAACAAAGCTTTAATCAACTGTTTTACAACATGGAGATCTAGTTGTCCTTCACTAGTTCCTGTTAAAGAATGTCCTGAGCAAGCTGGGCCCATACCCGAGTATTTATACTCTCCCTGGACAGCGCCACCAGCAGGCCGCCCAGTATTATGTCATAAGTCATTTCCCATGAATGACAAGATTCAGGTCACGAAGTACTCATTTAACAAGCCTGCCATTTCCTTATTGTTGATTACACTTGCACCTACTATCGGGAGCTGTTTGTACTTTGTTTTAGCTTTCTTATTCGTGGCCTGAGAAAGTGGAGGTCAATCATGTGAGCAGAATGACGTAATCTGGGTCATTCTTCTCACGTGATAGTAAAATAAATTTGCCTCATTTAGAATAAACTTAATTAAGAGTGGCACAAATGTATTGCACAAATGTGTTACAGAAAATGTTTGGCAGCACATCCCATATACAATGGCTGGGATTTCCTTCCCACCCTCTGCTAATCTTTTTTTCTAACACCGAGATCGTGAATTCAATAAATATGGCCATTTGTGGCTAGGATGAGAAAATAACCATGAAATCTAACAGTTTGTTGTAAAAACCCAACTGGTTCACTAATGTCCTCAGGGATGGGACCCTGCCACCTCTACCAGGTCCAGCCTATATGTGGCTCCAGTCCTACGTAATGTGGCTGACTCTTAATGCCCTCGGGGCAACCGGGTATGGAGAATAAATACTGGCTCACCAGTGTCACCCATATAACAAGAACAAATAAAGAAAAACTGCTACTGCACACTCCACTGATTTCAATGAGCTATCCATCAATGCCCTTAGATTCCTCTCGTGTGTGGTATCCTGCAGTCTTAAGTCATTTTGTTTATATTTCCACTGTTTATTTATCTTTCCTAATCTAATTTTCTTGCTTTGGTCCACATTAACTGCAATTTGCTACTCATTAGCCCACCTTCCCAACCTAACATTGTCTTTCCAATATTGTTTGAACCTCCCCATTCGCTCCCGCCCCCAATTTGGTGTCATCTGCGAACCACTGTTTTTCTGTCCCCTGCTTTAAACTATTTTACGTTGTGGTTGGGAAGAAGAGGAAAGAGAGGAGAAGTTATCAGTGCTCGGGGGAGTAGTGGGAGGTAGCAGCAGGCGGGGGCGGGGAGAACAGCATCATCTAACTTGGACTCGAGCTGGCCTGTGTCTAATGTAAGTATATATGATAAGTAGGTTTATCATGACAGAAATAGCGTGACAGGAAAGTGTTACAAGAATGTAGGTGTTACACTGACGGGAAGTGAGAGTTATACACAAAGCTTTTAAGGGGTGATTCCATGATCCCCTGCTCCCAGCAGGAAGCTACACTTGCAGAGTGCATGGGTCAGAGAACTGGGGCTGAGAGCATCCTGGAATCCTGGAATTGTTCCTTTAATATATTAAAGTTATATTACAACAGATAAAATCAAAACTGGTGATATTGATATGAGTAATTTTACAATCATCCCATATACATTATTGGCCTTGATTGCCAACTGGGATCCTTCCATAAATGAAAGCTTTTCTCTGCTTTCTTACTTATGACACAAATTACATAATCCCTTACCAGTCATTAAAAGGCCATGCTTCCTGTACGTGTTTAATGGCAAGTTAAGCCCAATAAAGGGAACATCACAAGAATGCAAATTTCATCAATGTTCCTTTTCCAATATTTGATGTTATTTTTGTTCTTTGAGTATTGCAGCATTCATCAGTAATAATAGCCCCAATAAAAAATATGCATTTAAAAATGAATGGCAACATATCTGTTTGAAAGCATTCAGTCTTTTCCTCTGCTTCTCTTGCTGATTTTGCACCTAATATATATAATATAGACATCTCATTAATCAGACTTGTTTTAAAGAAATTTCCTCCATAATGAAGTACATGCATTATAGTGGCCAAAAGGGATGCTGTAACTTCAATTAAAATGCATATTAGCACATCAGAAAGACACAAAACTAATGAAGGACATTTATTGAAGCAAAATACCTGCTATTGTCCTTTCACTGATAGTAATTAGCCTAGCTTCAGCTGATAGATTTCACTGGTCAAAACTTCAGTTTGACAGGTTGTAAAGTAATGTAATAATTTTAATAATTTTCATATTCACATTTAAAATAGATAAAGTGAAAGCGCTGCAGTTTGGCATTCTTGTTTTCATTATATTTAAGCTTCTTGTATAAAATTATAGCTTTGCTTATTGCAGCGTGATGCAATTATACTGTGTGTAATCAGGAATGTGTTAACATTTGTCCAGCTTCCCAAACTAGATGGTGGTAAGGCAAAAGCATCTGAGGGATTGACCCTCTTCACTTTTCATTATGAAGAACCTATAGTCTCTCCAATTAATCTGGGGTATGGAACATGTTTCCATTTTTGACACCCAGGGCTCGATTTTGCCATTGGGGGTGGGCTGGGGCGTGTCAGGTGGTTTTCGTGTCAGGACCCCGACTCCGATGTGAAGTGGGAAAAAAGTGCGATTTTGCCCTAATTGGGCACTTGATTTCCAGCGTGTGGGAACCCCTGGCCCAATGAGCCTTTTCATACAGAAAGTCGCCTCCGATGACGTCATCAATGTTGCTGGATTTAAGGCCTGCAAGCAGCCTTGCTTCTTCTGGAGACTTTAAACTTCATGCCCATTGTTGTGATCGCTTCATTCAGCAACTATGTCCAGCAGTAGGCCAAAGTGTGCTCCAAGGTTCGATGAGGCCTCCCTCCAAGCTCTGGTGGAGGGAGCAAGATCAAATAAGGAGGTGTTCTTCCCTTCCTCAGGGAGGAAAAAGCCTCCCCAGCAGACTAAAGCTGTGTGAATGCAAGTAGCCCAGGAGGTCAACTCAATCTCTATGTGCAGCAGAACCTGGCTGCAGTACAGGAAGAGGTTTCATGACCTTCTCCACACAGGAAAAGTGAGTATGACTTTCCCATCACCCTCAATCTGATCCCCATCACCTCTCCTCACCAGCACTCTGCTTTGCCAACCTCTTCCTCCACATCCCACTTGACACTTACATCCCTGCACCCTTACCCATTCCCTCTCTCTCTATGGTCACATTCACTTAACTATTCGACCATGCAGCCCTCACACTCCCTATCACTGTGATGCAATGACAACAACTTACAACACACAGGGAGGGCCCTTTGTCTCCTTCTAAGCATCTATTGCTATGGATTCTCTACACTCCTTCATTCTCACTCAAACTCCACTTGTGTCCCTCATTGCAGGAAAAAAGAGCCCACAATAAGAGGGAAAGAGGGAGGACAGGAGGAGGGCCACCCTCAGTAGCCCAGCTCACCACCTCGGAGGAGGCAGCCCTGGAAATCGCCGGTGTCGAGGAAGATTCGCAAGTGGGGGACGGACAGACGGGCGCATCACAGCAAGCTGGTGACAGACTAATTTGGCATCTCTCTCATTGACTATGCATGAGTGACTGATAATGATTCTGATGCTCTAACAGATTGACTTATGATCATCTGCACAATTCAGTGTGCATGCAACCTTTACCTCACATCTCTAACTCTTTCCTTTACTCCCCCACAGGACCATCGAGAGCCCCAGTCCCCACTGTCCAGGAGGAACAGCCTGAGCCTCAAGACTCCTCAGAGGAAGCTGCAACCTCTGAGGACGCAGCGTCAGCAGAATTCAGCGCACCCAGCATCAGCGCAGACACTCACACCTCGGTGGGACCTTCGCGAGATAGAGTAGTGTTGTCACCTGGTGTATCACAGCTCACAAGTGAGCATCAGCAGATGGTGGAGACAGGGACAGCAGTAGAGAGTCCTCGTCGGAGGGCGCAGGACTCTCCCAGCTCGGCTCCGCTGCATGTTGACCCTGTGCCTCCGGGTCCAGCCAGAAGGAGAGTGGTGCTGGAACTCCAGGAACAGGTGCAGGAATCTCTGGCAGGTTTTGTCTCCAGGGTCGCTGTGAGTGTGGAGCGAATGGAGGAGTCCATCACTAACATGAGCAGAGCCTTTGTGGAGGCGTTGGCGCATGAACGCAACACCACGGAAAGGATGGCAACCTCCGTGGAAAGGATGGCTACCTCCGTGGTAAGGCTGGCTACCGTAGAGGAGAGGATAGCTACGGTAGAGGAGAGGATGGCTATGGCCATGAAGGAGCTTAGTCGCCAGGGTCTTGAAAACATGGTCATTGTTCAGAATAGACTGACATCTCTTGAGAAGCGATGGTCAGCTATTGAGCAGAGAAACCAAACCTTCATGGAAGTCCTCTGGAGTAGGACTGCCAGTGCAGAAACGGGTCCTCATGGCACCCCCAAAAGTGCAGCAAGGTGCTATCAAGCCACTTGCTAGCTCTGAAGTGGGGCTGACCCATGAGAGGGATGTTGGTGGCAGACAACAAGGAAGTGGGGGCTCCTCTCCAAGCGCTCACATGCCATTGCAAAGCCCTCGGTCAGAACCCCACCAGAGTCCTCACCCAACTGAGATCGGCGTCTCAACCCCTGCACAGCCGCAGGAGCAGCAGACTGTTGCCGAGCCCTCACAGGTTCGCAACCCCAGAGGACGGCCGCCAAAGGTGTCGAGACAGGAGCAGCAAGAAAGTGAGCAAGGGGCCTCAACATCTGCTGAAGCCACAGGGGAAGCACCACGTAGGAGCACGCGTAAGAGGAAGATAATGCACAAGTAGCCACAAGGGTAGTCACTTGGGTGTTATGTTGTGTTAATTTTTGAAATGCCATCAGTTGCTTGTTGTGATAAAAAAATTCTGATGGCAATCTGTTGAAGTTGTGGCCTGTGTCATTTCGCAAATGCGACTTCCACATTGAGGGCTTAAAGCGACTTGCAATTGTCAGTATGGTGGTCAGAGTGATAGGAATCTGCAGGTTCTTGTCCATTGTCGATGCTCTGATAAGAAGGTGCGAGGTAAAAGTGTTTGATTGTGCAGGCTAAGCAAATCTGGCCAACATGAGTGCGTCCCTTGCATCCCGGGCAGCAATGAGGTCGCGCGCTGGCGCCTTCTGGCCTGTGCAGCTTCAGATGGGTGAGCAGCAGCTTGGCGCTCCTGTTGCTGCTGCTGTTGGTGCTGCTGTTGTTCATGGTTCTGCTGCTGCCGCGGCTGGTCTCCGTATGAATCTGATGTCCAGGAGGAAAGGAAATAAATGGTTCCCATGTTTCTGGTATATGCCTCAGTTGAGGAAGCGCTCAGTCAAGGTGGGGAGAGGGGTTTCCCAGGAGGTCACACTGGAGATGGGTGTCAGGCTCCAAACTTCCACAACAATGAGTAGGCCTGCTAAAAGTTCCCCCAGACCTGAGATAACAAAGTTCTGCCACCTGCAAGTGATCATTGGTGAAAACTCCTTTTTAATGGTGGAGCTGCAGCTGTTAGTAAGCAATCCACTTGTGAGGTCACCAGGATTAACTGTCGTGTTCTGGAAGAGACGTGCAGGACGGGGGAAAAGTGTTAAAATCAGGAAGGCCTCTCAAAATGGGATTATAGAGGCAATTAACTGGTTGATAAGGGCCTTAAGGGCCTATCCTGCCTCTTGGAGGTGGGATGGAAACGGGGTCTAAAACCCCGATTCTGGGAAAATTGCTCGGAGGTGGGCTGGATGTGGGATCGGAGCCGCCCGCCATTTTTTGTGATTTTAACACCTCACACACCTCCTCGGGCCTGGCATAATCGAGTCCCCAGTGTCTGTGGTTATAATTTAACGGGAAGGAAACATCTTGTAAATAATGGCCATAATATGATTGAATTTGATATTAAGTTTGAGAGGGATGAGAAATGAACTGACCACAGTAAACTGGGCTGAACTGTCAATGGATAAACATACAGCCAAACAATGGGAAATATTTAAAGAACTATCAGTATGATACAAAGCCAGTAGATACCCCTAAAAGCAATGGCTTCACTTGTGTAGTTCAGCAACCATGGTCAACAAATGAGATGAAAGACAGCATGCAGCTAAAACGGCTTACACAAATGGAAGGAAAAGTAGAAATCCAGCAGACTGGAAGAGTGATAAAAATCAAGAAAGGGATATAGAGAAAGTAATGAGATACAAAAAGGGAATGTGAAAAAAACTTGCAAGGCGTTTCAAAGGTAACAGCAAAAGTTTTTAAAATAAATATATTGGGCCAGTATTTGCTGTCAAAATAACAGCAAGGCTAATGCGCTCGCCGTTATTTATGGGTAAATGGTACAGCACTTTAAGCGAGGAGCAGATGCGCGGTTAAATGTGAATATCCAGAAGTTGCTGTCCGAGTTGCTTCACAAAAATGGCCTCTTGCCCTTAGCGCCCCCCTCCCCCCCATTTTTTTAGGAACTTGCTGTATTTGCCCATTAATTGCCGATTAAACTTGCCACAGAAAGTTAAGTCTTGTCATTATAAGTGTAAGTATCTTTTTGATGATGTGGTAAATGTTAACGACTGCCAATCAACCTCACCGAGAATTAATTGTACAAGTATGGAGTCTCATTCAGGTTTTGATTTTTTAGATTATTTTTTAAATGTCAGATTTTTTATTTACTTTTGCTTTCTGTCCCTTTTTTTTCTCTCTCTCAATACAATATTTCTTTCCCTCTCTTTATTTCTCTTTCTGTACCTGCTTTGACATTCAATTTGCCCCCTTTAATTCACCCTCCTTCTCAGTCCTTCCTGTGTTTATTTCCCAATCCATAAATCTCATTGGTTGAAGATATACCCTGTTGGTTGCCCTGTTCACTCAGGTCCCAGATGCCCTGTTTCCCATACTGTGCCGTTATCAGCTTTCACTTTCAGCAACTTTGTGGGCAAATGAATTCTGGCCCATTAAGAGAAAGAGAGTGGTAAAGGGGAATGTGGGCCCAAAAAGACAGATGCAGGCAAGACTATAACGGACAATAAGGAATGGCGAACTTGGTATCTGTTTTCACATTGGAGGAAGAGGACAAAATATCATGGTACAAGGAAATCTAAAAATAAATCAAGGGGAGGAATGTAGTGGATTTAATATAAGTTTAAAAAATGATCATGGAGAAAATAGTGGGACTTAAGAATAGAAAACTGTCCAGGACCTTTTCACCATATATATTAAGGACTTAGATGAAGGAATAGAGAGTTGTGTATCCAAGATGACACTAAATTAGGAGGCACAGTTATTTAGATGGGAGCAGGAAGTTACAAAGGAACATTATCACACTAAGTAGACAACACTAGGCAAAACTGTAGCAGATGGAGTTCAATGTGGGGAAGTGTGAGATCATCCACTTTGGATCCAAGAAAAACAAATCAGAATTTTTTCTTAATAGTGAGAGATTGGAGTTGCAGTCAAACAAAGGGATTTATGTAACCATGTACACAAATCACTGAAAGCTAGTGCACAGGTACAAAAAATAAATGGAACAGTGGCCTATATCTCAAAGGGGTTGGAATATAAAAATGAGGAAGTGATGCTTCAGTTGTACAGAGCCTTGGTCAGATCCCATCTAGAGTACTGCGTTCAGTTTTGGACACCAAACCTCAGGAAAGAAATATTGGCCTTGGTGCAGGTTCACCAGAATGATACCAAGACTTTTAAAAAGGTTATATTATGAGGCCAGAGTGCATAAACTTGGTTTGTATTTGCTTAAGTTTAGAGGGTTGAGGGGTGATCTAATTGAAGACTTTAAAATGATAAATGGATTCAATCGAATAGATACAGAGGAAACTAATTCCTTTGATGGAGGAATCCAGAACAAGAGGGCATAATATTAAAATTAGAGCTAGCCCAGTGAAATCAGGAAGCACTTTTTCACACAAAGGGTGTGGGAATCTGGAACTCTCTTCTCCCAAAAGGATCATTTGAAATTTTCAAGACTGAGATCGATAGATTTTTGTTAGGTAATGATATTGAGATATAGGACAAAGGCGGGTAAATGGAGTTGAGGCACAAAACAGCCATGATCTGTTGAATGGCAGAACAGGTTTGAGGGGCTGATTGGCCTATTCCTGCTCTTATGTTCCTGTCCCATCTAATTGTCTTTTAAAGTTCAAAATGTGCCTTTCTTCATTTCCAAGGGAGCCTTTTATATTGAAGGAGAAGGTAAGTTATTCCTATATTTCATACAACCTTTTTTGGCTATGAAGACTACTGAAGGATTGTTCCACAGACTGACAGTGTGAGAGAGGATGGCATGGAATCTCACCAGAGAGCCAATGGGTAATGCTGGAGCTCTGCAGCATTCTCACTTCCACCTGTTTCATTTTGGAGTTGAAATTTGCTTTGTTGATGTAGTATCAGCTGAGGACACAGTGAAGGAATGCCAGCACCAGTTTATGAGGCAAGTTGCAGATCTAAAAAGGCACTTAGAAATGAAAGGCTGTTGAACTCTACTGTTACTCACCAACATGCTCCCTGATGAGATCAAACGGTGGTATTAAAATGTCAACCTGCCAGCAGTTGAAGAGCAGTGTTAATCCCTGCAGCCAGACATCAAATATATTGAAGCCCCTAAGGTTGGGGTGGGGGACAGAGAGAAGTATTTTAGAATGAAATATTCTCTCTACAGTGATATTCTCCTTTAATTGTATACCACACATATGATTGATTTGTCTTCCTTTCAGTGCATTGTTGTGTTTACAATCCAGTCATACAATAGAGATAAAATGAAAACTGCAAATGCTGGCAATCTGAAATAAAAATAGAAAATGCTGGAAATCTACAACAGAGCCATCTGTGAATAAAAAGGTTAATGTTTCAGGTGGAGATCCTTTGGATTGATGTTTTGGGTGGAGAACATAAGTTCTGATGATGGGTCTATACCCAACCTGATTTCTCTTTCAGATGCTGAGCGACTTACTGTGTATTTCCAGCATTTCCTATTTTTATTCTAATCGTAAAATACAGAGTAGACAAATGGTCCATCGATTGTACAAAATGTTAATCTGTTAATTCTTAATTAAAATAGATCAATTTAAATCTTCATTGTTTCTTAGCTACTAGACTTCAGTCACTAGGTTTATAATTTCTTTGTAATGTCCTTGTGTCTGTTTTTATTGTATTCCTACAACAGCATTTCAATAACTGCACAGCCTTCTTCTGGGGCATAACTCCTTGGGTGCCAAAGAGCCTTTGGGCTAGAAATTCCCCTCGATCCCCGTTTGGGGCGCTAAATCAGAAAAGATGGAAAAGTTAGCGCCAGGCGCTACCTCTTCCAGCCTTTCTAAAATTCCCACTTTTTGCTCCAAGAGGGAAGTGGAGCGCTAAATCAAGCACTCCACTTCCTTCCAGGAGCGTAAGAGGAGGGGAAGTTCATGACCCGGGGCACATGGCTCAGCAGCGCCACACACTGGGCCGCGTGGCACTGACATGTTGCAGGGGCTCTTCCCTGAATTAAAGGGAAGGGCCCCATGCTGCGAACTCGGCAGTTTTTTTTTAACTTACCTGCAGCACCGGGGAGCGGGGGTGCCGCGCGATCAGCCCGACACTCAAACAGAGTGCCGGGCTGACTGATCCCGGCACAGACACACCGTCCGGAGCAAAAAAAAACATTTTTTTAAAAAGCCAACATTTGTTTCAGGGCGGACGGCCACCTCACCTTTAACATCTGCCGTGCTAGCGGCCGGCCGCCCTGCTTGCGTTCCCTGCAGCAGTCGCTGCCATCTCCTGGCGCTGCTGCAGGGGGCGAAGGGGAATTTTTCTGCCGGGGCGCTACCGGGGCGATACGCCCGGAGATGACGTCATGATCTCTGGGCGCATGAGACCGGGGCACAACCCGGTAGCGCCGCCACTAACCTCCCATGAAAATTTGGCGGGAGGCGCGGTCAGCGCCGTGGCTGGGTGAAAAGGCCTTTGCGCCCCGTTGGCACCGCCCCCCCCCCCCCCGCCACAGGAGGCACAAAGGAGAGGAATTTCTCCCCCATATGTCTTCTTGACTTTTAATTCTGCCAGCATTATCTCCACCACAGCTTCTGTCAATCTTGCGGGCCTTGATCACTGCAGACCCCTCAAATGGTCCTCTTCGTTTTTCATGGCTTTTTAGCCTTCAGATCCTGCTCTAGTTCTTTCTCTATCTCGCCCTTCTGAGTCACCTGGTGTGTTTCTGGCCATTTCTGGTGACGGAAACCCAGTCAGGAACAGGATTCTCACTGAAATCCACAGTTAAATTTTCCTCTGAACTTTACACCAGCAGACAGTGGCACCCACCAAAATACTGGCCTCAGCATGCAGCATGCACATTTTTTATTTAAGTGGTCTAACTCCTACTTTATTGTTGAATACTTCTTTTTTGTGCTCTTTCCATTTCACTTTTGCTATTAGCTGCAGCATTGCGCTTGGTGCCATGGGAATTAATTTTTCCTCCTTCAGGCATTCACCACAGGCGAGAATGGTGTTTCCCTTAGAGAAACACTTTTCCCGTGTCATGTAGAAGAAGAGGACGATAAGTAGGAACAACACAGGGAGGCCAGGCTGATCAGGTTTCTTCAGAGGCTTCGGATGCCCAATTCCATATTGATGTTAATGTTAATGAAAAGACAGTCATATTTCAAACTCACCATTCAGCAATACTTAAGAAGGATGAGCTTCCTTTGTGAGGCCATTGTGCCACCTGCTTATCCTGGACCGGTAGCTCATCTCGGCACCACATTACCAGAATCAGTGGCTCCACGTTACCACTACCAGTCACAATGACACTCAACTTCAATGCTACTGGCTCCTCTGAGGCTGCATTGGGCGTCATATGTAACATCAGCCAGTCAGCTGTCCACCATTGCATCAAGCAAGTGACTGACACGTTGGGTTGAATTTTGCCGGCACTCAGTGTGGGTTTGGAGGCGGGTCCGCTGGCAAAATCGAAATGATTGACAGCGGGTTGGGAGCCCGCTCCAAACCTGCCTCCATGTAAGTTTCCAAAGTGTCGGGACTGCGAATTCACAACAGACCAGACACCAAGCGGCGTGGGAGGCATTTAAGATAATTAAATGCTTGTTAAACGCTTGTTAACTGCTATTTTGCCAGCCTATTTCTATTTTCCCACTTTTTTAATGAGGTTCACATCGTTCGGAGACCACGTCAGATAAGTAGGTCGGGTTCTCTATGTCTCACCATTGCTGTGAATAGGTGACAGCTGCAAAAATGGTATGAAAGCTACCATTTCACAGTTGGTCACTTTCTAGTGTTAGAAGCTTGAGCCTTCAGGACTTGGAAGACACTTTTGAGCTGTACGCAGTTTGGAAGTGTTTGGAGTAAATTCTCTATCCACTGTCACCTCCTTGGAGCAAGCTCTCAAACCATTGACAGATCGCTTCTGTCATCTCAACTTCATAGAAACATAGAAACATAGAAACATAGAATCTAGGAGCAGGAGTAGGCCATTCGGCCCGTCGAGCCTGCTCCACCATTCAATACGATCATGGCTGATCATCCAAATCCAGTACCCTGTCCCTGCTTTAATCCCCACAGTACACATATCCCACCCTACCCCCGTAACTCCACGTATTTAATTCCCCCTAACATATCCCATCCTATCCCCATAACCCCACATATTTAATACCCCCCTAACACTAAGGGTCAATTTATCATAGCCAAATCAACCTAACCCGCACATTTTTGGACTGTGGGAGGAAACCGGAGCACCCGGAGGAAACCCACGCAGACACGGGGAGAATGTGCAAACTCCACACAGACAGTCACCCGAGGTCAGATTCGAAAACGGGTCCCTGGCGCTGTGAGGCACCAGTGCTAACCACTATGCCACCGTGTTGCCATCTATTCCAGCAACATCGGTCCCCTTGAAAAAATCTCACCTTGGTCCTCTGAATCCCTCCACGATCAGCCCCAACACCAACATCACCAGACATACCAACATCAGCAACAACAACACCACCAACAACACCAACCTTCTCCGCAATCACCTGATGCTGCACAGGACACAGGCCATCAGCACCCAACCACATTGCTGCCCAGGAGGCCAGCGATGGCAGCACCATGGCCAGATTTACTTCACTTGACGCTGTACACCCTGACTGCTACATAATGCGCCAGGTTCACACCAGCCCACACCAGCACCATAAAGCATCCCTACAATGTCCAAGCCATTCCTTTCATACTCTTCACATTTGTGGGGGGTGGGGGAGGGAAGTTATGTCTCAACATTCACTGGAACTCACTGAGACACTTCACTGAGCGCAGATCTGTCCAATAAGGCAGTGTTGAAAATAAAGATTTCAATGTTTGACAACACATTAACAGAAAATGTACATGAACATTACATAAGACACCCAAATGCCTACCCTTGTATGTTGTTAGTTGGTATAATTGGACTAGGATGAGGGTGAGTGTGAGGGGTGGCTAGTGAGATGGGGAAGTGAGAATGTAGATAGAGAGGGATGGGTGGAGGTGCAAGGTAAGTTGGTGTGAGTAAAGATGTGCAAGGAGTAGGGTAGGGAAGGCAGAGTGATGGGGACATGATGAGTGGCACGGCAGGATGAGGTTGAGTGTGGCTTTGCAGTAACGTTTCGTGATCTACTGAGATCATTGAAAGGTTTGCGCCACTGCAGCTAGGTCCTCCTGACTACATCCCTGCTTGTGCCCTCCTGTGCAATGTGCAACCAGGCTGCCTTGGTGTCCTGGGGAGATCTCCTCCGCCCTTGGACGGGAAGAGAACCTCCCTGCGTGCTGTGACTCCCTCCATAAGCATATGGTGGGAGTCATGCGAGAGCCTGGGTGCAAGCATCCAACTTCGTGCAGTGCTCATCAGTATTTGCGGCACCTCAATGCTGTAGAACACTGACAGAACAACTGTCAAAATGATTGTTGACATGGCCCCTTTAAGGGAACTGGCTGATGAGGCGTCATCAAGTGACATCATCAGACCCACTTCCGTTTAATTGGCCGGGAACCCCGCAGGGCGGGCTTAACAAGCCCAATTAACGTAAAATCACTTGGAGAGTGCGGGCTGGAGTAGGCAGCGGGCTGGGACCGCGACACTGACCCCGGCTGCCCCGGACCCGACTCGGTCGGAGAAATCGCGGCCATTGTCTGCATAAGCTGCCCAGTTCTTCACCTTTCCTACAGACCTAACATATCAGTATGAGAGGACTGTCAACTTTTATAGAATGGCAGGAACTTCCAGCTGCAATGTGCAATCAACTGCACCCACATTGCCATATGTGCCGCTTGGGAGATTTGTGATTTTTAATGGAAGGATGAGCTAGCTGCACAGAATGGCCTCCTTCGTCTGTACTTACCTTTGTTATTAGATGATTACAATATTCATAGCTACATCCTAAATTAACAGCATTTACAAAATCTAAGCATTACATTTGTCCAAGCTTTGCTCATTTGATCCAAATTGACAACACCATTGGAATGGTGAGTAAAAATGCTTGATTTCTATATTTATTATGGATATTCTTGTCTTTTTTTCCTATTAATTGGATCTGTAAAAGAGGCTTTTTGTCTTACAGCAGTTCTAAATCCGTCCATTACATGTAATATTATAAATGTATGACTGCATCAGGCTGGGCTAAAGCTCAAAGTTGAATGGAATGGGTTGCACCACAGGTGGCGAGATCAGATCATGGACCAAGCTGCAGAAACTGTGGCCGCGATTTCCCTTACCTCGGTGGGCCCGGTGCGGCCGGGGTCGGTGGCGGGTCCCGACCTCGCTGCTGGCTCTATAGAATGATTTTACCCTGATTGGGCTTGTTAAGCGCGGCCAGCACTTTTCCCGGTCAATTGAAGGAAGCGGGTCTGATGATGTCATTTGATGATGCGTCATCAGCCGGTTTTCTTAAAGGGACCATGCGCAAATTTATATTGACAGTTGTGCTGCCAGTGGCAAACACTGACAAGCACTGCACAGAGGAGCACGGCTGCAGCTAGGCTCTCCCATGACTCCCTCCATATGCTTATGGAGGTAGTCACAGCACGCAGGAAGGTCCTCTTCCCTTCCCATGGGCAGAAGAGACCTCCCCAGGAGATCAACGCAGCCTGGTTGCACATTGCACAGGAGGACACAAGCAGGGATGTCATCAGGAGGACCAGGCTGCAGTGGCGCAAACCTTTCAATGATCTCAATATATCACGAAACGTTACTGCAAAGCCACACGCAACCTCATTCTGCTGTGCCCCTCATCACATCCCCATAACTCTGCCTTCCCTACCCTACTCCTGCACATCTTTACTCACACCAACTCACCTTGCACCTCCACCCATCCCTCTCTATCTACATTATCACTTCCCCATCTCACTAGCCACCCCTCACACTCACCCTCATCCTAGTCCAATTATACTAACTAACAACACACAAGGGTAGGCACTTGTGTGTTTTAGCCAATATTCATGTGAAGTTTCTGTTAATGTGCTGTTAAACATTGAAACCTTTATTTTCAACACTTTGCCTTCTTGGACAGATCTGTGTGCATCTTTGGAAGTGGCTTAGTGAGTTGCAGTGAATGGTGAGATATAACGGTACCTCCCCGCAATGGTGATGAGTGTGAAAGGAATGGCTTGGGCATTGTAGGGATGCTTTATGGTGTTGGTGTGGGGTGATGCCAACCTGGCGCATCATGTAGCAGCCATGGTGTGCAGCATCAAGTGAAGTAAATCTGGCTATGGTGAGGCCATCCCTGGCGTCCCGGGCAGCAATGTGGTCGGGTACTGATACCCTCTGTCCTGTGCAGCATCGGGTGATTGTGGAGAAGGTTGGTGTTGTTGTTGGTGCTGCTGGTGTGCCTAGTGCTGCTGGTGTTGGGGCTGATCATGGTGGGATTCTGAGGACCAAGGTGAGATAGTTTCAAGAGCACCGATGCTGAAGTAATAGATGGCAGGTGAAGTTGAGATGACAGAAGCGATCTGTCAATGGTGAGCGAGGTTGTTCCAATGAGATGACACTGGATAGAGAGTTTGCTCCAAACACTTGCAACCTGCATAAAGCTCAATCTGTCTTCCAAATGCAGTAAGCAACAGCTTCTGAGCTTGGAAAGTGAACAGATGCGAGATAGGAGCTTTTATAGCACATTTGCAGCTATCAAGTAAAGAGATGATTTCATGGTAACACAACTCCTGACCTGCTTACCTGACATGATCCCCGAGCAGCGTGGACCCCGTGGGCGACCTCGTAAAATTTAAAGGTGAGCTCAAAATACTTTTTAAGTGACTGTTAACAAGATCATAATGACCTAAATTGCCTCCCCCGCTGCTGCGTGTCGGGTCTGCTCAGCATTGACAGACTCGGCATCTGGGAAAGTCATGTGGCAGCGGGTTGACAGCGGGTTCCAGACCTGCTGTCAAAAAAAGTTGTTCCCACCTGACCCGCCACCAAACGCGCCCGCTGACCCCCCCTGTAGAACTAGAAAGAAAAATCATGAATGCTAGAAGCAAAAAAATCAGAAAATACTGGAAATACACAGCAGATAGGTCAGCACCTGAAAGTGAAAAGAGAGGTTAACATTTCAGGTGTGGCCTTTCATTGGAACTGGACAGGATTGAGCTCTGACAGAGGGTCCCTTCTGAAATGTTAATCTACCTTGTCTCTTTCAAATGCTGATCAAGCTGCTGTAAATTTCCCAACATTTTCTGATTTTATTTCAGAACAAGGCTGATTTTATGAATACACACTATCAATGGTGAGCTTTGTCCACTGGCCATGCACATTGGGAAAATCAGGGGCATGTGACTCATGGTCTTTTTTCCATTATGGTCAGTTACCTGCCAGTAGTGCATATTTGTTAAATGGGCCTTGATATGTGAGATAGGTCAGGTGGGGTCATGAAGTTGATTAATTGATGTCACTTATTTAACAGTTTATTTTTATTTTTGTTCCTTGTAAGATCATCGTGATGTATCAAATTCCTATTCGGAAGAGTGAAGAGCTAAATTGCCAACAGCGCTAACTCATAGGAGATCTGATGCTCTTGCCCCTCCACTGGAAGTGAGCTGTACCAGAAGGAAGGTGATTTGGAACAGATTAGTATTTGAAAGGGTTAAGATGTCACTCTGTATTTTCAGTACAGGAGCTCTCAAATGTGTTTTGCCCTTTCCATAGCCGATGTTTGCTATATAATGTAAGATCATTATTTGCTGCGTGCAGCACTGCACACTAAATACTACAGCTGATATATAGAATGAAAAATCTTGTATGGAGAGCAGCTAATTAGGTAATGAGTCTCAGATTAAGGAAAACTCTTCAAACCTTTCAATGGGGAAAGGGAAAAAATGAAGTTTCTTTCATTTTCATTTAGTTAAAATGTGCCCTTTCTGAAGAAATCTGTCATATTCCAGCTAAGACCAAAATGTTTGACATTTCTGACTCTACAGTACTTATATGCTAGGCTTTTATAGTGGAAGTGTTCAGAAAAATTAACTTGTATTTCAAATTAGATATCTTTGTACTGTACTCTCACTGCATGTAGAGTGATGAATTGATAAAGTAACAGAGAGGGTTGATGAAGGTGGTGCAGTAGATGTTGTATATATGGACTTTCAAAAGGCATTTGATAAAATACTTCATAACAGACTTATTCGGAAAATAGAAGCATGTGGTATTAAAGGGATGGTGGTAACTTGGGTACGAAATTGGCTAAGGGATAGGAGGCAGAGAGTAGTGGTGAACAGATGTTTTTCTGACTGGAGAGAAGTATGCAGTGGGATCCACCAGGGGTCGGTATTCGGACCATTGATTTTCTTGTTATATATAAATGACTTGGACTTGGTTATAGGGAGTACAATTTTGAAGTTTGTAGACAATACAAAACATGACAACATAGTCAATAGTGAGCATGATAGTAGCAGACTTCAGGAGGACATAGACAGACTGGTGAAATGGGCAGACACATGACAGATGAAATTTAATGTGGATAAGTGTGAAGTGAAGCACTTTGGGAGAAACAACATGCAGAGGCAGTATAATCTAAATGGGACTATTTTGAGGGGGATGCAAGAGCAGAGGGACCTGGGGTGCATATTAACAAATCTTTGGCAGGGCAAGTTGATAAGACGGTTAATAAAGAGTATGGGATACTTGGCTTTGTAAATAGGGGCATTGAATACAAAAAAACAAGGACGTCATACTAAACCTTTCCAAATCTCTGGTTAGGCCTCAGCTGGAGTATTATGTACATTTCTGGGCACCATACTTTAGGAAGATGTCATGGCCTTGGAGAGGGTACAAATGAGGTGTACCAGGATGATACCAGCGATGAGGGAGTTCAGTTATGTGGAGAGATTGGAGAAGCTGGGGTTGTTCTCCTTAGAGCAGAGAAGGTTAAGGGGACACTTAAGAGAGGTATTCAAAATGATGAGGGGTTTTGTAAGAGCAAGTAGAGCGAAACTACTTCCTCTGGCAAGTGATCGGTAACCAGAGGCAATAGATTTAAAATAATTGGCAAAAGAACTAGAAGGGAAATGAGGAGAAATTTCTTCACACAGAGGGTTGTTAAGATCTGGAACGCACTACCTGAAAGGGTGGTGGAATCAGATTCCATAAGAAACTTTTAAAAGGCAATTGGACATGTACCTGCAGGGTTATGGGGGAAAAGCTGGGGTATGGGACTAAATTGGACTGCACTTTCCAAGAGCCGGCACAAGTGTGACGGGCCGAATGGCCTCCTTCTGCGCTGTAAGATTCTATATGATTCTATGAATTCAACAAACGGAAATGCTGTTTGCATTTTCTGATTATACAGAAAGTGATTTAAACACAAACCCCTTTTTAGTTAATTCTCTTTCAATTTGTAAACTCTCGCTCCTCCATATTGCAGTAAGAGTATAAGTGTGCTTCCTTCAATATCTCCACGTTCTGTGTTCCTGACTGCTCATACGCCTGCCAGCATGTTACACATTAAGGAGACCTTGTTGCCAATATGTCTCAGTAAGACTATGCATTAAACATTTTGGCAAGCTCTATGACATTATTTTTGCAAATTTATATAAAATGCGAGGTAGTTGGAACAGGTTCAGTCACTAGGCTTTGTGAACAATTGATGGACGCTGTATCTTTTTAAGAATTTCAGTACAACAATCAAATTTATGTTTGCTGAAGGTGATGTTGATCTTGTCTATAAGGCCAGAGCAACGTTCATGCCATCTGTCACCTTGACTATATGCAGTGTCCTCTGGGGAGAGCCCGCTGGCTCCTGACCGCTTACAGATTGTACAGCCTGCATCTCCATAAGGCTCACAAGTACAGAGCCAGATGGCAAATGCATGCACACATTATGGGTCTTTATCTCTGTGCAGGAAATGTAGAAACCATTAGAGTTCTCTGTTGGAAAAATCTAGAGTTCCCTGTTAGATCAGCACTTGCTGGCACTACTTGATTCATTAACTGTTGCAGTAGTAGGTGAATATATAATTCATAGCAAAAAAAGTAAGATTATAAAGAAATTATTCATTTTGTTCAATTAGTTCTGTTTTAAATCTTTTAACAAGCAAATTTACATGTCAGTACCTTTTGCATAATCAAGCTTCATAAATTAGGTCAAAACACAGTTTTGGCCATTTTAAAATCATACCATCCTACCAACTGAGAAAGTGTGTACATGTATTATTATTGTAATGAATACAGTATTATTAAGGAAGAAATTAAGCCTAATGGCCTTAGTACATTTTAAGAAGCGAAAGGAATCTTATCATAAGCTCTTGTAAAGGTTATCCAAATGTATTTAGTTGTAAAATTTATATTGCTGAATAATTTTACAGTTTCCCATTTCAGACAGTAACAACTTTAGCACAGAAAATGTAAACACAAAATAATCTATCCCATCATCCACCTCAAATTTTTACATTAAACCTTTGAATGTTGGTTTTCCTTTACGACTTTCACAATATGCCCAGCTCCTCACGTGCAATAGCGGCATTCTCCTAAATTCCTCACTATTGGTTCTCTAGACCAGAATTAAAGAGTTGCTGTCAGATCACAAGCTCCTCTTTATTAACAAGATTGTATTTTTACCCCTCTTGTTTTTTTAACTTTATTTACAGTTATGATTTGCTGTAGTGTAAGAGACAAAGTAAATTCAGTGGTGGAGGATTAATGAGATTTATGTTGAGAGAAGCTGCTCAGTTTTTTGGAAGAGGCCACCAGAATGAAACAAAATCAGATTGGCTATGGTGCCAGGTGTATTTGTTCTTCCTCAATCTCAATAGGCACACTGTAACACAGAGGTCAGAAAGTGTCAGGGGCAGTTAAACACTCTCAGTGTTCACTATGGGATAAGAAGCTTATTCCATCTCTCGCTGGAAGGATCTAAAACAATACGCTTGGTGACAGTGCAGCTCTCATTCTTTAGAACCATTCAATTGAGAAAGTGTGCAGATTAAAGCTGGAAACATAATGCTAATTTCAGCCTGAGCCTGAGAAACTCTTTGAAACCTAGATGCATCACTCTTGGTTTTATCAGGAATAGATCTGTTATAAAGCAAACGGTGTCACTCTTAAATTCAATGGCAAATTCAAAACACCAAATATTGTTAGATTACCGCTCTTTTATATGTCTTATATCCTTCAAATGTATTAGATAGATGCAGTTTTGTTTGTATAATTCACAAATATTTACACATTATTTTGAAGATAAGTGCATTTTGTAGAACTGCTCTGTATTTGAAAGTTGCACAGGTACTTAAAGCAAGTTAAAACAATTTTTTAAATATTCTAAGTAGATTATCATATGTATAAATTATGAAATTGTCGACAGTTAAGCAACTACAAAAGGCTTTAACACAACAGATTAAGTTGCAAAGCATCTTTGCGTAGTTTATAACCTCTCCTCCCCTTGTAAGATGCCGTAAAACAAGTTTATATAAGTAAGTACTGTAAGTACAGGAGAGAAATTCAGAATAGACAATTTACTATCTTATCTTCAATTTAACAACCAATTTAACCCTGAATTTAAAAGGAAGTTAAATTTAGCAAAATAGTTTTATTCAATACACAACGGTTCTCTGAAAATCAAGAATTGTCCTTTTATCAAATACTGGTGTGTAAAAGATGATATCAACGATAGTTGAAGAATTTTTTCTCATGATATTGTCTGAGAGGCTGGTGTGATTAATTCTGAATCGACAGCAGGTCTGAAAATTCGTGGGCTGTGATTCATGCGCATGCGCCAAGATCATGCCCACCGGTGCCCTCCAGCGTTGATCCTGCCAGGATCAATGGGAGGGCACCTCATTAGCATGGGACAGGCAGGAGTAAGACCATTTTGGGCGTATTTCCAGCTCCCGCCCATGGTAGATAGAAACTCTGGCCCCTGCCCACCCTTGGGAAGGGATTGCCCAGGCCGCCTCCCGACCCCAACTAAGACCTGTGTTAGGACGCTAATCTTCCAGTTTTTAAAAAGTTGGGGCTTTCTTCAGACATTCATACTGCATCTTTGACCTTGTCCATAGGAACAAAGGAATAGGAGTAGGCCATTCAGCCCCTCAAGTCTGGTCTGCCATTCAATTAGATTATGGCTGATCTGTATCTTAACGATATTTACCAACCTTGGTTCCATAACCCTTAATACCTGTACCTAACAAAAATCTATCAATCTCAGTTTTGAAATTTTCAATTGACCTAGCCTCAACAGCTTTTTGGGGGAGAGAGTTCCAGATTTCTACTATGTTTTGTGTGAAGAAGTGGTTTCTGACATCACCCCTGAATGGCCGAGCACTAATTTTAGGTTTATGCCCCCTTGTTCTGGACTGCCCACCAGAGTTTCTCTCTATCTACCCTATCATATCCTTTAATCATCTTAAACACCTCAATTAGATCACCCCTTAATCCTCTGTACTCAAGGGAATACAAGCCTGTCCTCAGAATTTAACCCTATTAGTCCTGGTATCATTCTGGTGAAACTGAATTCTGGTGGAACCCATTGGTGGGCCCACATCTGCCCATGCAAAAGCCGTACACTTCACGTCACTGTGCGTACAATCCTCCACCGACATGCTGGATTCCAATTGAGCCAGAGGAGCAGGAACACCCGGCATAGGAGGTCCCCAGCCTGACTGCACCCCTTTACCATCCTTTGGCCTGTAAGA